>CM021531.1:18614719-18629019 GCA_010994315.2 Pisaster ochraceus
AACTTGTTCAGGTGTTTATGTTTACAATGCTTGTACTTATTTTGTAAATACGTTACACAATTTAAAACTTCCTACATCATTGATAATGAACCTCGCCTGCCAGTAAAAGACATGGAATGCACAAAGTCATTCTTTTTGTTTACAAGATGACCAACTACACTTTCAGAATCTCCTTCAACCCCTGAGGAGTTTGACCACTAAATTATTAAGTCTTTTTCTGTCTTTGGTTCCACGACTAAGAATTTACAAAATGTCTCTATTAAGGGCCCAGTCTGCTGTAAACAAAACTCACCTCGGTCACAAACAAAATACATTTCGACACATCGGCCGTTGTCGCATTGAAACTCAAACGGACGACAAGTAGGTTGATCTGCAACAAAAACGTAGAGATTCAAAGGACCAAAAAAACACTAAATTATTCAAATTCATAAAAACTCACTGCAGGGCTTGCTTCAAAATTACACTTTCAACATTTTGTTCTTTTTGGGGGTTTCTTATTCTATTTTTTTTCATGTTTAGGGACAGTTATGAAATTACGGTCTCAAAACAAAACCCAGGCCTGGAATTTCATCTTTGAGAGGTGGGCGGGGCCGTTTTCATTTTGCAAAGAGCACTTCCATTTCAAAATCTTAATATCTATGGGAAACTTTTGAAGGGGCACCAAGGCCAATGCCTCTGTGGCCTCAGTTTAATTTCAGGCCAGAAGACCTCCCCGCCCCCCCGAGACCTTTGCCCAAGTCTTCAAAATCAAGACCTGGAAACAGCCAAGACCTCAAGGCTGGTCTTGATACCGAGACCAGTCTCTAGACCAACAACTATGAGCACGTTCAAGTTCGCACCATGGTTAACTAAAGGTCCACTTTTTGGGCTCCAACCCAGACTGGTCGACCATTGGTTGACCACAATTTGAAACCACCGTCAGAACCAACCTCAGAACCAACCTTAGAACCAACCTCAGGACCATGGTCTTTTCCCTGGTCCCTTTAGCCTTGTAACCAGTGACACTATAAGCAAAATGGCAGAAGGCAATGCAAGTGTTGAACACCGTACCAAAAGACCCCTTGCATTGGCCGCCATGGCTGAGGTCAAACAATGGAAATATGCAAGCGCGTACGCACCACGCACGACTCTCAGCCAATGACAGGTCTCCCCTTGACCTCAGTGAGGGCACTGTTGAAGCTTGTGACATCATATGCAAGGGGGTTTATGGCTGACTAGACTTCCAAACGAGTTGTTCGAGTAAGTACGTCACTGTGCATATGCTTTGCTAGACAGTGGTAAACCGGGAGTTGACTAAATGTGCACACTCGAACTTGCTCTCAAGTTCTTTTGGAAAAAAATCAAATAAAGCTGAATACTTGAAGACTTACTGCAGTCTAATTCATCGCTGTTGTCTCCACAGTCGTCCTCTCCATCACACTGCCAGAGATTGAGGATACAGCGACTATTGGCGCACTGGAACTGGGCTGAGTTGCACTGACGATCTGCATAGAACATTGAACAAACAAGATGTGCCAATTCAGTCACATGGTAGGGGCAAAAAAAAACATAGTAATAATGATTTGTTCAAATTTAACCAAGACGCGGCAACAGAGGGAATCACCTTAAAGAAAGGGAACTTTTTTATTTCAAATAATTCTACACAGCAAAGTAGATATTACGAATGGTGTTATCGCAAACCAAACACATATCGATACTCCACCATGCAATGCCGGTAGTCAACCACCATAACATCAGTGACTCATGACATGACAAGTCCTTAGAAATCATGGCTTTGGGGGGGGGGTGGCATTGAGTTGCTTATTACCTCTACAATGTTCAGCTGCTTCATCACTACGGTAGCCATCCGAGCAATCATCGTCGCCGTCACACAGCCAGCGGACTGTGATGCATTTTGAATTACGGCACGCGAACTCGTCAGCATCACACGTCACAACGCCTAAATAACAATCAATCACAGCATGAACAATATGAGATACACCCCAATCTGCGGGCCCAATGTCACAGACCGGCTTCAGCACGAAAAAGTAACCAAGCACAGAACAATTTCGCTCGCCGGAATAAGGTTACCAGCCAAAAGACCAAGTCACATCTACCACTTGTGGTTGGTTTCCTGCTCATTTTTGCTTAGCAGAAATAGGTTAAGGTACAGGTTCTGTTTACGCAGCTCTATAAAGTTAGGCCCCTGGGGTATGAAATGGTACAGATAATTATATGCAAATACTGAGGTGGCCTTTGACCTCTTTTAAAATTTAAATGGCTCAACAGTTGGAGATTGAGTACTGGGCCCATCTTCATAGAGCTGCTTAAACAGTCAAAGAAAGCCAAGCACAACAAAATTATGCTTACCAGAATAGGGTTACCAGCCAAAATGCCATGTCACATGTACCATCTGTGGCTGGTGTCCTGCTCATTTTTTGCTTAGCAGAAAATTGCTAACAATATTTTCTGCTTAAGAAGCTCTATGATATTGGGCCAAGGTTCTAAATGCACTTCACTTTCTCTGCAAACTAAACAGATTATGGGACCCATAGGAGGGAACATTTGGGGGAACTGTACCTCTGATGGTTACAAGCCTGGAATTTGGCACACAGTCAGAGTATGTCATGAGACAGATATTTGGCTCTGGGGCCATTGCAGACTTGAATTTTGAACAAATTCAGGTAGAATTACGAGCACTTTTCAAACTCAAAATTGCTGCCATTGTTTTGGCTGCCATTGCTTGTTATAATGCACACATTTTTTTTCAAACAACAAATCTTCGATGGCCCTACAGCTAAATGTCTTTCTCGTGACATCATTTGGCTGTGTGCCAAATTCCATGCTTGCATCATCAAAGGCACAATGCCATCGCCTACTTGCCGTGCTATGGTACAAGGCAGACAGACGTACAACTCTCTACCCAGCACAAAACTACCAAAACTTTCCAAACGGAATTTACCCAAAAAATTTCTACATCAAGTATGACAGATCTACCTGGCCCAATTTCATGGCTCTGCTTACCATAAGTAAAGAATGGGCGCTTACGTCAAGCATATTTCACAAGCTAGCGGGGAATATTTGCTGGTGCACATGCGTACTCCAGGCTACTTTTAGCTTTCTTCGCTTACACTGCTAGCTCAGGGGCTTGCCCTGTAAGCGAAGAACGGTGATTGCAAGCACAGAAAATTGCGCCATGAAAATTGGGCCGGGACCCTTCGAAAGAAAGACACAAAAAAACTGAGAAGAAAACTCACCGCACAAATCATGGGCTTCGTCACTAAGATCCCCACAGTCATTGTCACCGTCACACATCCAGATCCTGTCCACACACCGCCCATTTTTACATTCAAACTCACCGCCACAAGCAGTGGGCTTGCTGTAGGCAGGGTCATCTGAAAGGACAGGTTATTGGTTTACTCCTTGATCAATCGTTATATCATTATAGCATTGCGCCCCCAAGCATTTTTACTTTGTTTCATTACTTGTTAACAACTTGGTACCTGGTACCCAGAAAAAGGGAGATTTTACGCATGAATTCCAGTACCCAGTGTCACACTCTCTCTACGGGGGAAATGAAGAATAGCACAGTGAGTTCATGCCTTTGCAAAATACACAAAAATGTCTCAGGGCGGCCTAACTTTACATCAACCGGTCAACCGGCGGCAAAGAGGACGTCCCAAAACTGTTACGAGTTGTATACAAACCGTCCACCATATCTCAGTTTGGAAAAGGTTTTGCGTAATAAGGTGCCATCCAGCGTCAAGCGGTTAAGAGCTGCGACTAGAAACAGTCCCAATAATTACTCACCCACGCAGCTTGTGCCATTGCTAGTGGGTTTCTTGCTGTCAGCACATTCACACCGCCTCCCATCAGGAATAGGTAGGCATAACCCGCTGCAACCTCCGTTGTTATCAGAACAGGCGTTGGTTCCTAACGAATGCCGAATGAATAGTTGTAACAAAAGTTAAAATAACACACAGTTCTTATATAGCACTTTTATCTTTAAATAATGACTGAAAAAGCTTTGAGATGTGCCCCCTCTCGTCATATCAACAATTGAAGAAAATACAGACAGCGCAATATCCATAAAATATCAGATTGTATGTTTTCCTTCCTTGGGACGTGGACAAACCATGCCAGCAGGAAGTCCAGGCTCTGTGATTCTATTGTAAACGTGTGATGTCATAGGTCACATGGTATACACAACGCTCCCATAACGTTTCTTTCAGATTATGTCTCCGCCATGCACAGCCTCCAAATTATAATTTGGGCCCAAGTTCATAAAATATTTCATAAAACACTGCCTAAAGATTTGCTTAACAATTTTGTGCAAAGCAAAACTACAGCAGGATACCAGTCACGTGACATCAGATTTTGACTGGTAACTTTTTTCTGGGCCCAAATTCTTACAGCTGCTTCACGGCCGAGTTTGTGCTTACTGCGTGAATGTTTCCATTTCATAGCGCTTCTAACCAAAACCACACGAAAAGGAATGCTAACCTTCCGGTGCTTACTGTATTAAAAATGAATGACTTATGGTGAACGCGCAAGCTGGCTGCCTAATTTTCTAGTTAACCTGTGAAATAACGCTTATGCTTAAGCAAACTTGTCTGCTATAAACTTGTTTACCGTTAAGCAGCGCTATAAAATTGGCCCAAAATATTGACTGGATTTTGTTGTGCTTTACCGGCAGTGACTGAATTGACAGTAATAATAATAGGCAACATTTATATAGCACACAAGCAGCGGCATCAATGCGCTTATTTACAAACAATAAAAATTCTTAAGCTACACATAAGAACACCTTCTTTTTTTTTTTTTACAAAAATGCAGGAACAACGTAAGTTCAAAAGTAAGGGCTACGGCTACGGCTATGGCTCGACCCCACATCATCATGCACTGAAGTATGGGACATCCTTAGCAACACCCTGAGCCACAGTCAGAGTCCTAGCCGTAGCCTTAGCTACTTTTTGCGCTTAAGAAGCACCTCTATGAAATCGGGTTTCGGATGGTTGAACTAACCTGTCTGTCGCTGGGGGTCGTACACCCTCAACTCAAAGAGGACACCTCCGCTACGCAGGACAACGGGATCGAGATGCTCGCTTTTCCGGTCGTACCTCAGCACCTCTCCTTTGGTGTAGTCCGTCCAGAAAATGAGGCTGCCAAAGTAATCCACACCAAAGGGGTGCAGAATCTTGTCGCTGATGACAATCGACTGTTTTTTTGGTTTCCAAATGAGAAAAAAATATATATACATCAGAAATGTGCTGAAGCCATCGGAAGTTTTTATAATAAAAAAAAAACAATAGAAGGACATGTTTTCAGCACTAAAACCCCTCACACCTAACAGAGGGAATTCCTCTGACAAAATAAACTTAAATTCAAATCCGTTTTCTGGATATTTTAAAGAACGAAGGAGCTGACTACAGGATCCGATACCACAAAGAGATGAGACTCTTAAGATGGGGTTTCACGCTTATGGCTACCCTGACAATTGTCATCTTCATTTCGCTTGAAAATTAAAGAAGTCATTGGTATTCCTTTGATTTCATTTCATTTATTTAATTCATTTCATTTATTGATTCTGGTTGTGAAGTCAAGGACTCTCAGAAAAGCGAACTTAATCACTATACTAGCCAAGAACCCCCATGGTGAGAAGACAAGGAAGGAAGTTTCAGTTTTAGATGTGGGAGGAAAACCCCCAGAGAATTATTCCACGGAAAACACACCCATCAGGCAGGGACCAAAAAAACCAATCCACCTTAGTGCCTCCTGGGGGATCTGAACCAGGGTCCTTGAGGTGGAAGGTAAGGAATGGTACCAATTCAACCATCCATTGTGGGGCGTCTTAAGATAAATCTGAGCTCTTCGCGAAACCGGCTGCAGGTCTACTTTGAACTCTGACCTGTCTTTCGCTCGCCCCATCAAGGGAAACTCCCTTAATGACATCATAGAAGGCGTCGCACCAGTACAGCATCCCAGTCTCTTTGTCTAAGCTCAAGCCGTTGGGCCACAGCATTTCCCCGGACACAAACGTCTCCCGACTGGACCCGTCCATGTGAGCGCGCTCAATCTTCGCCAGGTCGCTATCGTCGACGCCTTCGGCCCAGTCACTGAAGTACATGTACCTGTCGGTCAAATTTTCAAGCAAGAAATAGTGTTTAAATGTTTACAAAAAGCGATCCAGTGCACCAGACTCAAATTCTGGTGTAGTCAGAGTGTTGGTTAAGGTCCTGGCCTTGGCACTTGTGTCCTTAGCGAGACACTTCCTCACCATTGCTCCGTCTCACCAATAAAATATAAAGCCATAGGTGCCAAGTGTTGTGAACTGCATGTGAAAGAACCTAGTACAGGTAGTTTGATAGAATGGGTTTACGCTGGTGTTTCTGGCTCGGTTGGCTGCGGGTTGTGCTGCCTCACATTGCACACCTTTACAAGATGCTATGTAAATGGGTTTCATATTTTAAAACATTGCTCTGCATACCTGTGGCAAAAATGAGCACTTTGAGACGTACACAAAGCGCTCTATAAGAACTGCCAATTATGATGTTTTCCATGCCTTTATTTTTTTCCAAGAGAATCAGGGATGAAGGGAGATCTATGAAAAAAATCTTGAGATCTGGAAATATCCCGAAAAGTCCAAGACCTGTTTGACCAGGCTGAATGAGGACCAATGAGCACTCACCCGTCAACAGGATCTACCACTATAGCTCGCAGGTGGGTAATATTATCCGAGATGATGGTTGCCCGCTGACTGCCGTCAAGACGCGCCACACTGATCGTCTTCAGGTCGTCATCGGTCCAGTAGAGATTCTTACTGATCCAGTCGACAGCGATACCCTCACAGTTGCTTACCTCTGAAGAACAAGAGAGAAAGGAATTTTTTTTTTGGCAAGTGGACAGAGCTTAGACTTTGATTCCAAATTAATCAAACCAAGTTACTCTTCAAGTAACCCAACAGGTTTTGTACTAAGGGGACACCAAAGACTCCGATGCCCAAGTCGTTTCAAGAACTGCTTAGCAAAAAACTTACTCTCAGAAATCAGCACCTGTCGATCGGTGCCGTTAGTCCTCTGCCGTCCAATGACGTAGTTGTTGGAATCGGCATAGTAGATGTACCCTTCGGCTGCGTAGTAGTCTATCGCCCTCGGGCTCTCCAGGTTGAGGACAGGAATGATGGACTCGGCGCCGTCGCTCGCCTCAGTCATTGGTATCCCGTGGACGGAACCAGGGAAACTCTGGCCATAGATCAAAAACTTAGTGTTGTCCCGGTTCTCTGTGGGGTTTTTCAAACATTTATTTTGTGAGAAAAGAAGAAACAGTCAACAAGTAAGTATTAAGAAAAAAAGCAGATTGAATCGAGAATGAAATTCTCAATCCAGACCATTTAATGATACCTCACTGTCGTTATTTGTCAATCTGGCCTTTTCACAAGACATCCACTTAAAAAAAAATTAAAATAAAACTAATTTACAACTTTTTTAAGAGTGATCATTCATAGTCTGTGTGGCACAAACCAAACAAAATTCCAGCCGTGATTTAGTACAAATACTAATAATACTTCAGCTGCACTTTCACACAATCATGGCTCTTTTCACAGCACTTTTCACAAGGGAGTGCCAAAGTACTCAGGTATGCAGACCTATGTTTGGAGTTATAAGACCCATTTGACATGAGGCAACTTGTAACGTTTGACAAGGTGCTATGGCTCAAACAAAATGCAGCCTACCATGCCAGAAACATCGGTGCAATCCCCAAGTCTTCTGGGGTTTTTTTACACGCCGTACAGAACACACGGCATTTATGGGCTTTCTGTCCCATCTGAAGGATGAAGCAATACTGGTTAAGTGTCTTGCTTAAGGACTCAAGTGTCAAGACCGGGACTCGAACCCACACTCGTTTGATCATAAACACCAGAGCTCGAGTCCGGTGCACTGGACCACTCGACCACGACACGCCTTCCGATTTGAATTCATTTGAACGAACGAAGTACTTCCCCAATCCATCCAAATTTAAGTTCCCTTTTCCAAACCTGTCCCCTGTGGGGAAAGATCAAACAGTGTCAGTTTTAAGACTAAGGTTTAACGACGTGGCTATTCCCTTCCCAGGGGATAATCCAAACTCACCTATGCAGGTCGTACCATTTACCAATCGGAAGCCCTGTTGGCATCGGCACAGGCTTTCACTCCCATCCTTGCCAGATATGAGGCAGATGTGATTGCAGCCGCCATTATTGTCTCGGCATGGATGATTCTCAACTGAGGAGCACAGTGAACAATAATTAAGTCCATGTCGATGCAAAAAAAAAATTATGCAGACTAAAAATGGAGACGAACAGTGTCACCTTCAAGCTAACTTGAAACCTCAACTCTGATTGGTCGATCAGTAGCAACAAAGAGTGTGATATTAAGCTGTACTTCATGGCCCAAATCAAACCCTATAGTATCACGCTATTCTAATTCTGCATTTTAAGCTACGTGTCAAGTTTGCCTTCAGATAAATTCATTATCACAAATCGGCGTGGAACACGTTAAATTAAAACGAGTTTGTGTTATAGTTTTGAAAAGAATAAAAAGGGGGAACTGCTCCTCTTTTTTTTTCCAAAAGGCATAACGGTAAACATGTTTTTTTTTTCTTCGGCCTTAGGTCTCTGTTGTTTACGAAGCGCTATGAATAATGGTCCATTCTGTTTCAGAAAGGTACAAACACTGTTTTAGAGGAGTTTTTCGTTTATTGTCTACTTCATCAGGAACTGACCATAAAACAGAGCAGAAATGTGATGCGCTCGTCATCAACTGATGATCTCAGCTCACTTTCTGTTGAGCAAAAGTAACTCAAAGTCACTTTGCCTTGTTCTCCACGATCTCCAACAATTCAATACCTCTGATGTTGTATATGAGCCACAACTGAAGGATTGTTAATTTTCTTTTTCGTTATTGCACAACAGGTGCAGCGCGCTCGTTAGAGCGTGCCATGATTACGTAAGGTTTTCTTTCACGTTCTCCCTTCATAGTAATAAGTAATATGCGAGACTAACCGCCCCGCCATTCCCAGGTTCACCAAAACATTGTGTTTGTGTTGTTTTTTCTTGTCTATTCTCATATTTTTTACATGAGGGAAATCTAGAAAAGATTGGATAAGGAAATGAAGAATACCGAACAGTTTGTTATCTCAAAATAACTGAGGTAACGGTTTTATGAGCGTCTGAATATTTTCCTAACTTTGACAAGTCGAGGCTTCCCTTGAACTCACCCATTGGCTGTAATGCTTCATGGTACACCTTGATGGCGCCCGCCCCACGGCTTATGTTGTGTCTGATGGCAGAGACGGTCCCGTCAAACTTATTGATTTTGGTGATAGTAGGTTCCTCCAGCCAGTTTGTGATGTAGAGGTAGTTCCTGAACACCGAGATTCCGAACCCAAACAGAACCTGAACAGGGGGGCAATCCAAAAGAAGTTCGCAAAAAGATAAAACAATCATCCATCTTTAAGCTGTCAAACCTTGAACAAATTGAAATACCTAAATGTACACATAATTTGCATATGCAATAACTGAGTAACACAATGTTGAGCTCTCTAACAGTGAAGTTAATCCAAACATAATCCCAAGAGTCTTGTATTTTCTTGTCAAATTTAAGTACGGAAACATTTAACTGCTTTGGTAGACTTTGAGGTTAAAAAAAAAGAAAGGGCAGGTTGTGTTTTTGTTTTTGCTTTTTTTTTTTATTGTGAACCAAACTAGTCACATTCTAAACAGTAAGAGAAATACAACCACTGTTTGACTGTTTGAATCTGGCAACAAGAGGACAAAAGAAAAGTTGGTAGACCACAAACAATACGGAGGGAACCACTCTTTGATTGTTTGAATCTGGCACCCAGAGGGTAAAAGGAAAGATGGCAGACAACAAACAACATGAAGAAAAACCACCGTTTGATCGCTTTAGTTTGGAAACAAGGGGCAAAAACAAAAGTTGAACTTGGAGAAGGGCAGTAGAGAAAGAAAGAAGACATGAATTGGGGTGAAATCTTGGAATGAATTAAGTACTTGTTGCAAAAGACAGAGACAAACAGTGTCGAGGCCCACGGTGAGCTGGGTCCAATCTCATGGCTTTGCTTACCCCAGAATTCTGCACGTACCACGCCCTGTAAAGCTCATAACTCTATGGGTCGTAAACGCAGAATTCTGCGGTAAGCAGAGGTATGAAATTGACCTTTGGTGGCACAAGGCGAATTAGTGAGATGGGTAAACTTTGTACCAAAAAGAAGCAAAACCTTGAAAACACTGAAAGCTTACATCTATGCCTCTTGCCACGGTAGTCCGGCTGCTCCCGTCATATTCAGCACTCTCAATAAGCTGGAGGCTGGAATCAGTCCAGTAAATCCTCTGAGCGACTAGATCGACAGCGATGCCATGAGGCGTGGCAATCTTGACCGAGACGATGTCCTGGTATTGACTGCCATCCATGTTGGCTCGTTTCACTTTTGGACTCGTACCACGGTCAGTGAAGAAAATGAGTCTGTGGACAGCAGGTCAGTCAGATTGTAAACACAGATGTCGTTTTGATATTAAAAGGGCTTCAAGGTCAAATTCACTTTACCGATCCACTAATTTTTCCAAAAGATAAGAGTTCTTCAGAGGAAACAATTTGGCAGGATGTGACCGCCATTACCATCTTTGTTACAAGTAGGCTTTTGAATGAAAAATTACACAACTTCTTTTTCAGGATCATTACCATATTATGATGCTACCTTTTAATAATCAGGGATGTGGTAGGCTGTTGGAAATTAAACCTGAACTGTGAGCGCAAAGCGCGAAAGCTTGCGAGGGCAAAAACTTATAAGCTCGAAGCCTACTTACATGCATTTATCTTTTGTTTTTTAAAGCCCTAATCTGCACTCTGGGGCATTCTATTTGATTTTATCTTCATGTTTTTATGGTCTCAATTTATTTTATTTATTTTTTTGGGGGGGGGGGTTTAAATGGATTTCCGGAAATAACCGGAGAAATCACATCCCTGCTTAATTTAGATTAAGCAACAAACGCATTTTCCATGCTCAATATAGACCACAGTTAATCAAACAACAAAATAATACTTGAATTGACTGGAATGAAAATGGCAATCCATACCCTTTTGTGGGGTCCAGGGCGATACCCTGAGGTTGATCTAGTCCCTCCGTCAGGATAGGAACGACCTTACTGCCCTCGGAGTTGCTGACGAAGATCTGATTGGACACGTCGTCCACAAAGTATATGTTCCCTGTTACCCAGTCCATGGCAATCTGCTGGATATCTGTACAACAACAAAACAAATTCAATTGGCCGGACCGAGCAATGATGATATCTGATCAAAATCATATACCTAGACATTACCTTGCAGAAACCATTTTATGTCTTTACAGCCTTTGCGGCCAAAAGGGTTTTTAAAAAATGTCCAGAGGTCCAGGAAAATTCTTCCCAAGGTTTCCGAAGATTTCACAAAGCTTCCAAGGAAGCAGGACAGTTTCAGAAATCTTACTGTGGGACAAGAAAAGTTTTGGAGATCTTACCAAGTATCAAGGTACGTTTTAGAAAACTTCTCTGGCTTCAGGAAGATTACATAGAACTTCCCAAATGTCTAGGTAGGTTTTAGAAAACGTCCAGAGGTCCAAGTAGGTATTACAAACAATTCCCAAAGTCCACCAAGGTTTTAAAGAACTTCCAAAGGCCCAGTAAGGTAAAAAAAACAAATAAAATTCACAAGATCCACGATGGCTCTGATAAAAACTGCCAGAGCTCCAGGAAGCTTGAGAAATATACCTGAGATACCATTTCAGGCAAGTATGCAACTTTATCATTGCAACAAATGATGAAGCTTTCTACAGTGATTTTTTTGCAATTGTTCAATTTTGTCAGCGATGCTTATAAAACAAAACGATCTCACCTAAGAAACTACCACTAGAAACTAGAAAGATATTCAGTACAGATTTTAGTTTCATAAAAAGTTTAATTATTTCACTGAACTGCCCAATAATGCACCAAAACGGATACTTACGACTGACACTAAAAAACACTTTCAGTCTGTAGAGGCCGTCGAAACTGGTTGAGTTCACGCACATCAACTCGTTTTTATCAATAGCAAAATTAATCCAGCAAACCTTGAGACAAAGGAAAAAGGGCGGGAGACAAAATCCAAACAGAAGAATTTTTTGTTAGTCGATTGTGCTGTGTACTCCCTAAGAAGTTGAAATGATTTCGGGTATGCTTAAGGCCTCTTGAACACCCAGTCAGGAAAAAATTCTAGCAAAAAGCCTGAGCCCAATATCATGTCTCTGCTTACCACGGAACTCTGCGCTTACTATCAACAATATCTGTTTACAGGGCGAGCACCAAACTTTTGCACCAGCTGTGTAATTAAAGAATTCTTAGCAATGTCACGTTCGCACGCACAAAGCAGCAACTCTTAGCTAGCCTGTAAAATACGCTGAAGTTAAGTGCAGATTTGTCGGCTTGTGTAAGTAAATTTTTCGCCCACGGTAAAGAGAGCCGTAAAGTTGGACCATGACAAGCTGCTTACCCTTTCTCTCCTGTAGTCATAGTCCAAGGCCATTACTCCAAGCGCAGCTATGGGGTCAGTGCCATCGAGGTCTGTACCTTTCATGCTCAGCTTTAGGACATTGTTGGCGTTTGCCACAAGTAGATTCGCAGGTTTTCCTGCAGGAGTACAGACACCACCGTTCTCAATCATTCAAGAAACTTTGTAGGATATGAATCTTCGTGTAGAAGAAAAGTAAAGGGCTTTTCAAAGCACCATAACAACGCAAGGTTATTCAGATTGGTTGATTAACTTCAATTTCATACGTTTATGTAAGTTAACCCTCCTACTGTGAGACCATTCATTCAATATCATTCACTGTGGCTTTGAATGATACCGGTTGATGCCAGCCTGCAGTATTACATCATGCGTTGAATGCATCTACAAAGTACACAGATAGTTCTGCACATAGTTGTGTCACCATACAAAACCTGTGCAACCAAATGGATTTGAATGGTTGGGTTAAATCACTGGCTAATGTAGAGCTGATGCAGAGCTTCAATGGCAGCAATTTCATGATAATAAATAAGAAACTGTTTCGGTTCAATAAAGGAAACCCAGCAATGTTCAATAGATTTTCAGCAAATTGTTGCATTCCTTCTCCTCCCACTATGGAGATCTCTATTACCACAGGCGCTTTCCTTAGTACAGCAGGGGCACCTTTAGGGTATTTACCGTCTGCCTGGTCACATGTCCTGCGGTCTTTCTGAAGTGTGTACCCACTGGAACAAGAGCAGATGTAGGACCCTTCAGAGTTCAAGCATGTTTGGTCACAGCCGTGAATGGAGTAGTCCTGACACTCGTTCAAATCTTAAATATACAGGGAGTGAGACAGAGTAATACAAGATAAGATTAGTGACAAAATATTTACAAATGAACCAAATTTCAATTCTCCAACGATCAACCAGACACTTCTAGTTGTTTTCATCGAGGGATTTGATGCTCGAGCTGCGTCTTACTCTAAAAATGCCGTAAGCAGGAATAACTATGGGCGATAACGTCAGGAGAATTAAGTAAACACCAGTGCCAGTTTTACTCTACCTTCACATGTCCTCCTATTTTTAGTGGTTTGGAACCCTGGTTGGCAGTAGCACATGGCACCGTAGATCGTCTCTGCACAGGAATCGGCGCAGTTCCGTCGGCTGCATTTGTTACTATTTTCTGTCAAGTCGAGAACAAAACTAGAGATTAGGATTCAATTGGATTCAGGTAAGTAGATCACAATAAATTTTTGGCCAAACAAAGACAAAATTGAGTAGAACAAACTTGAACCTGCGACCTCCGTAAGGTCGCGCATACGAACACCTCGAGTCTGCATTAAACGTATGTGCATGTGTACAGCGCTAAGTAACTTTCAAGTTTTGAGTTTCATTTTTTTTCCTACAACGTCTCTTTCTAAAATTTCAAAAACCAGACATCTTTCCTTCACAAGAGCTACTGTGGAACTATCCCGATTCGTATTCGGGTCCCGAGCGCATACCTGGGCTACAGTAGGCTCCCTCGTCACTTCCATCCGGACAATCGCGGATCCGGTCGCAAATCTTGTACGGCCGGATGCAAATCTCCGTGCCTGGACACCTAAAATCATCGTGATGAGTACACTGGAAAGGCGGAGGGCTTGCAGAGCACTGCACACCTGTCGAGAGGAGTTAGAGATCGAGTGAATAACAATGTTTAAAATACATTTTTTATCATTCCATTCACCTCATTCATTCATTTAAACAGTGCCGATATGAGGCACAGTGT
>CM021531.1:18648676-18663295 GCA_010994315.2 Pisaster ochraceus
TTGTTATCTCTAAACGTTCCACACTTGAGTCATGAAGGCAGAATCCAACGACAGCAAGTCAATATGATTAGAAGAACTTATAGTCCTTCTAATTTATAATAGCATCCTCTTTTTTAATGTAAATTTTTCAACTGACTGCAAAAAGTTACATTCTTTGATGTATAATGTCACGATACAATCTAAATTTCGATGAACCATCAAAACAACAATTTCCTTGAGGTTTAATAGATGATAATATAAAGAATATTAAGAATATTATTTGGTTTCGGTCGTGGGTTCGAATCCCAACCCGTGTGATTTGCATGTGGATTTTTTTTCATAGGACTTGGGAAAGTCCATCACATCCTTACGAAAACATAACAAAAAAACAACTCCAAGAAAAAAAACATCCTGACAGTTTTGTTTTTTTTAGTTTTTTTATTTTCCACACGAGGCGGATGCAGGATGGAGACCCGATCCAAGAGAACAGGATAGGGATGAGGATGAGTGGGAGGAAGGAGGGCCTCACTTGCCCTCTTGCCTCGCATCGCCAAGTCCCCTCCGACGGCCTCAAAGAATGGATAATCAATCTAAAGACAGAAACCCGGGGGCGCTCTTCGGCCAATCAACCCACTCAATGAGGTCTCCTGAGGTAGTTCACCATCGTAAGAACAAATCACGTACACGCAAGGCAAAGTGCACGTGTAGAACAGCCGAGACTTCTAGGCGCAAAAACAAGAACCACAGAATCGGCTTCAAGACAAATATCCGCACTGAAAAACAAGCTGTGTTTACATTGCATTAGGATTTGGTCAAGATGTATTGTACAGTCTGCTCCAGGGAGCTGGGAAAAAAACACACCAAAAAACACACTAAAATGAATTGCATCACTTTTACTATCCTATAGACAGACAGAAACAAAAACAATATTATTCAAATATTACTGGAGCGTACAGTACAGTCATGCAAGACAGGATATGTATTAAATTTAAAAACACCAAATAGGTTAAAGAATATTTTTAAATCAGAGATGCCAACATTGAATTCTAAAAAAAGACTAGCATCGAGGTTTGATAAGCTAATATTTTCAGCCCATATTGCTTAAGTGCAAAGCCAATAATTACATTTTTGTGCAGTCATGATTTAATGGGCTTGCTCTAGAATAGAGACCAAACAGTTAGGAATTTTGTCTAGGCTAGATGCAAATAAAATAAATAAACAAAAATACGAATAAAAGCTTGTGCATGGGGATACGCAAAATTACTTTGGTTTCTGTCCCATTGTTTATTTAAAATGAACAATGCTCACGTTGCAAACATGCCATTACCAGACCAGGCCAGTCAAGGCTTTGAGCTACTTAACTTCAGCATGAGGAATTTTGTCAAATTGCCTTTCCAACCAATTCCATGTCCACTTATTGCATTCTTTACGCCTTTTATCTACAGTTTTCATCAGATCTTGGCCTCAATTGTGATTGATGAATATCTTTTCTTCATGACATTTTTATTTCAAGTTGATAAATGCAAGTTGATGTTCCACACTACACTTGCAGAGGTAGAAGTTATCACAGTGTCTGATTGCCGCCGCATCCCCCGCACGTAAAGCGTTAAAAAATTTGCAGAGCCAGTCTACTACAAAAGCCATGTGTGTGTGTGTGAGCGTGTCTATCCATTAAAACCGAGGACTTTAACAAAAGGGATCCGGGTGTTTGACAGAGCGAGGACGTCCTCGCTTCGTTTTCGTGTACAAACCCAATGGGGACGTTGCTAAAAAAGACTATGTCCAAACAATGGGAGAACAAAGAGAAGTCCTCGGTAAGCGGGATTTACAAGCGTGTGTGTGTATGCGTGTGTTACGTTGCAAGACATGCACTGTAGAATGTATGCTGTACAAGGCACATTGTGTCTCCAAGACAGTGAGGTGTGTCAACACGCCTCAGTGCACAGAAATCACTCTGGCAGTAGTCAAGTCCTGAGCGCGACAGGTAACGGTACCTCAATAAGCACAAAAACGCATGTGAATTCGCTGCCGTCATAACTTTTGACCACTTTTAGTTAACATTTTTTATCATTTTTATTACCAGCTCATATTCAATACATTGTTTGTACCCTACATTTACACTGGGGTGGCTTGTTTATCGTATTTCATTGAAGTATTATTGGAGAGTCGCATTCATGGCTCAAGATCGTAAATGCTACGCCCACATCATGTTGGTGTCTCTGTAAAATGTTAAACTGCAGGTTTTGTTTTGGGGGGATTTTGTTCGTTTGTTTCGTTTTCAAAGAACTGGGAACAAAGAAGTTAAACATTTCAAAAGTCATTCAATTCCTTTCCATTTTTCAAAACAGACGCGTTACTCTGGGTGAGAGTTCATGTACAGCCACATGCCTGCTTTGATCATGCCATTACCAGCTTTTAAATTTTTTTTCTAGGTTATCAAAACATAAATCTGTATCTGACCGATCTTGAACCAATCTAGCGCATGTACCATTTTCTGTCCAAAGTTGTGGGTAATAAATGGAAGTGTCTCAGGTCAAAAGCACACCTACTGTTTCAAATGCCTGCAGAGATGTACATGTACATCCCTGTACGACAAAATATTATCTGCAAAAGTGGGGCGCGCGATGACATCATTTATAAAGGATCTTTACGGCGTTGAAATTTACACCATAGCCTCCAAGAGTGTGAGCAACTCCTGGTAGTCAGCCTACATGTCTTGCTGCTGTCTACGGTATGAGACCAATATGAGATTCAATTACAGATTAGTCGGGCAACGGGAGGACTTGCCAAAATATTGTGGCCTGACACATTTTCAAAGTCATGACATTGCAAAATATTTTTAAGAAGCATGTTCCTTTTTTATAATAAGACATTAACATACAGATGCAAGTGGCCACATTTTTGACTGCATGAGGGCGTTTTCAACAGCAAATTTCCTTGCATCACGCTCACAGTTTTATCTTTTTTGACTGCCTGTTATGTTCTTTTCTTGTATCAATCGCAACATAAACAAGAAAGGAAAAACACAAGAGGTGCTCGGCTGAAGCCCGAACACCTAAAAACAGTTCATTTTACTTGTTTTGCGTTACGTAAATTCAGTTCACACATGCAGTCACACAGTCAACAATACTGCGAATTACAGAAAAGAAAGAAAGTAAAACTTGTGTAAAAGTACCGAGTGCACTACAATAGAATGCAGACATAACAATTTAGCACATAATTATAGAAATACACATGGTATGACAGGATCTGTATGAAAATTTTAATTCCAGCACAGCCAGGCCAAAAAGTACATTCACTTTTTTTTTTGCAAATCAAGCAATTTTCTTCCAGGCATTTTCATACTGTTCCGCACACACGTCAGTTCATCTTCACAGAAAAGAAGACAGGAAAAAAAACCAGATGTGCAACGTCAGTTTCTGCCTGTAATTTCACAGGCAAAGGAACAACAAATCTTTAGGGGAAAGCTCAGGGTTGGGGCTGTTGTTTTACCTTGGACCATGTGGTCAAGGATTCATGGTGGTGGAACTCCAGACAATTTTAGCGATGGCTAATAGTGACAGAAGGGCTCCTTCAAAAATGCTAGACTAGACATTTCCACATTGTACAATGTCACCCTTTTGGGCATCATTGGAATGCAAACACCACTCCACCAAGGATACTTAGAACAAAGTACTGGCGACGAAAAAACTGGCGACAAAGAACTGGCAACAAAGAACCGGGCGACAAAGAACTGGCGACAGATGACACATTTCTTCGCTGATATTTTAAAGGAGTCTTACTATATCAAAATAAATTACAAGCACTGTAACTGCAAAACATATGTTGATAAGGTGAGGGTTTGGGTTGGTATAAGATTAAGGGCATAGGGGGAGGCGGGGGGGTTGGCCTTTGAACCCAGATCAAAAAGTTCCCCAAAGTGAAGACTTCCTTTTGAAGAACTCTTCCACCAACATACTGAGCTTGGCCATTAACCAGTGACCTCCTACACTGATGCTGGTACCACGCAATTAAGTCACTCGACAGGTAACAGACTTGACACCTGAGAGTTATTGGTTCACATAACTTAATGTGACAATGTTTGAACATGAGACAGACAGGATTAGTGAAACATTCTAACTGCAGAATTAAATGTTAAAACAACAACTTGGTTGATGCATGGTTGATGTCAATGTACTAGCCATTGAATATATCTGCCACTGCCACGTTTCACACCAACATCAAGCAAACGCAGTGACAATCCATCTTGGCTTCTGACTGGCACCCCCCCCCCATACAAAGATATTGACAAAATAGGAAGACTGCAAACATAGGGCTAGATAGCTCAGTAAGTAGGGTGCCGGCACGTTAATATGCAGGTCGCAGGTTCAAGTTCTACTCCAGTCAATTTTTCTTTGTTCAACCTAAAATTATTTTACAATTTACCCAGTCATTTTCCTTTGAGGTTTATTACTTGAAAATCCATCCAAATACATTAACAGGCGTCTTGAAATCTTCTGCAGTAGATGTTTGGTACTCATGTACTATATTTTTAAATGTAATTGTCAACAAAACTATGAACAAATCTTCGTCAAACATAATCATTTCTCAGGCCTGAGTGCCACTAACACGTTTTTTTCAAAAAATTACCTTAGAAGTACTTTAGCTGGATTATAATTGGATACTTTTAAACTATTGTGCAGAATTTTGGTGATTTATGTGTTCAAAAGCTGTACAGTACGTTAATAATAATTTCTTCCCTGGACATATAGACCATGTGACCTGTGACATCACATGTTCACAAAAGAGCAAGAGCGCCTGAACTTCCTGCCCGGAGGATTTGTACACAGTCCAATGGAAGAACACATCAAATCTTGCACTCATGGAGATTGCACTGTACAATTTGTCATCAACTTTGAATATGAAGAAATGGGGCACATCTCCAAATTTGAACACAGTTATTTTTATAACTCTTGAATTTACATGCAACTTAGTATACAAATTATAATATTTCCATATGACCGGTGCAGTATCTTGCCTGCCAGGCAATGCCCTGGAATGTACCATGCCACTCTTTTTATAAACAAAGCTTACGTGGTCTATTTGCATGACAATCCTTTGATGTATAGCTTTCTCTTTTGAACAAGGAACTGCAGATCTTCAAATTGTTTTAAAACCAACTGTACTGAATAACTGCCAAATGCCTGCCACATTGAACAAGGAAAGTCTGCAAATCTTGAAATTCTTAAAATGTACTGAGCGAGTAAACACCAAATGCCTGCCACTAATTGCAGAAATTCTCATTCACAATGACTAGAGACTCAACAACATGGGCAACACATGTCTGAGCAGTCTGCAGGGTGCCAGCTGTCCATACAAGATAATGACACTCATTAGCAGACCGTGACCCCAAACTGAGGTCACCGTGTCATCTAAGGTCAGCTGAGGTCACCAATGTCTGTAGAGATGATGCAAAAACCACAGGCAAGGACCACGCTGAGGCAGTGGGGCATTAAGTCAGGCTTCTTAGCCTTGAAAATGGGAAGTGGGTGTACATGATCCCTTTACTTTTGGGAGAAGGGAGACTTAACTCTTAAATTTAAGGACTCTGAACTTCTTACATCTGAGGTCTTAATTTACAGTCTCTTGAAACTGACACATCCTTGTGCTTCCTTATGAAAACCCATTAAATCAACATGCTGTGTTTTTGTTTATAATGTTCGAGCGTTTCCTCGTTTCAAAGTCCAGAAAATTGAGTCCTGTTTGTCCAACTCGCTTTCATTTCATTGAGACACACACACACATGTAGGGTATCTACATTTTAATCATGGAGTACTTTTGAAATGGTCGTGACTAATCCTCTAGAAAAGGGCACCTCTATGAGGCCGCAGGGCTCAAAATTAACACTGGACCGCAGGCCCGAGGCCAGTGATTTTAGCGTCTAGCCAGTAAACTTACAACCGTACAAGTCCAGCGGTCTTGTGTTTGAGAATAATAACACCGCAGTGCATTTTTTTTATTTAAACTGATAAGAACAAATTTCTTTCAATTCGGTTGAGAATTGGAGATTACCCGTAAGAAAAACTTGATCAATCTTCTCTTAGTGCGGGATACAGAAATAGCTCAAATGTGAAACTGTGTAGATAGTGTTCTTCTCATTTTGATTACAGTCTTGTAACAAATTTTCTGGTCCAGTAAAAGTTTTGAGCTACAAGCCCTGCAGTCTTGTGGATTTTTTTTCCCCAAATTCGAGCCATGCTCTAACGAGGGGAAATGTACATTTCTACACGAACATTTCCAGAGGCACCAAGGCAAGGGCCAAGGGGGCATCCATTACCTGCTCTGAAACTTTCCACGAATGTTACTTTCAAGTCAGCAAAATTCAAAAATATCCACAGATACCTGGAAACACATTCATTGTTAGGTAGACAGATTGCAAGGTTTCCATGTGTCACTGGAGTAAAGCGTTGTCACCCATAGTCACCTAATACAACTGCATCTTGAAATGTTAGCCTTTTTCCAGTATTTTGGAGACAGAGAATTTTGACAGAGTGTCCAGACGAGCTTCCAACCAGGCCATCTAAGGTTTCATGTTGATGTGAGAAATGATTCCAGTTATGAATCCACGTCACATCAGTCTTTGCTAGTCTTTGGTGTAAGGGTTCTCGCTATGCACAAGCTAGCTTGTCAGGCTTATATTCTGACAAATAAGTATATTTATTTATTTGTTTATTTATTCATTTTTTATTTAAGATCAAAGTGAGAAAAAAAAATCACAACATAAAATCATTTAAGTATGCTCTAGATTTCACAGCAGAGTTCTTAAAGCCAACATAAACATCAAGTAAAAGTCATCACGAGGACCTTGTTTCACTTCAGCCCGCTTCAGCCAAACTTGCCAAGTCTGGGTCCAGAATGCCCCCACAGTTCAAACAAATCCTAGGATGAACCAGTTGCCATAAAACAAAGACACAAAACTCCCTGTTCACCACAACGAGTAGATTTAAAAGACAACATAAAAATGCCAGAGCATTTGATACCATTTCCTCCCAAAACACCTTCCCTGATTGTTAAGAAAACATTAAAAACAAACTTTGCAAACTTGAAAATCAATGCTGTCCATCAGGCCTCATGCTTTGTTCTTTAAAGGTCAAGGGCACCAAGGCGTTTTCTCCTCTGTTCAGGCATGGAGGTAGAATTGTTCAGGGCACCTCTTTGAGGAAACTGTAAGTTACTTATTGCAACATTTCAACGGGCACCATTAGACTAGGGACAACAGTACTCAAGCACAGGCCTCCGTAATTTTTAATTTGATGCTTTTATGAGGTTGTTGGCTCAAATTTCCACCAAAGTATTCAAATGCAAAAAATACTATCTCTTTACGCAGCACACAATATTCAAAATCACCCATCTTTCGTTGCATGAACAAAACAACAAAACAGATTATAAAGAATACATCAACAGCAGTACACATTTCCACATCTGTTATACTCAACGCATCCAACTACCCAGTCATTACATGTAATTTGGCGGGAGAAGCTAGCCACACAGTTGGCATCTCCAACCGGCTGAATTCACAACCTTTCCCAGAGATCAGACAAACGGATCACTTTACAATAAAGACTCCATATGGTTTGAAGCAGATCGCGTTCAAACAGATGGCCAAAGCATTATCGGATTGATATCCGGACACAACCGTAACGAGGATTTTCTTATTAATATCTCGCAAAAACCTGCGGCGAATGTTGCTCCTGACTGATAAGATAACGAACGCTTGGTTAGAGAAACACACATGTTCTGACTTACTGTAATTCCAGTTGACTTACATAAACCTTGAACAACATGAACGTTTGATCTCAAGAACATTTGATCTGTAAATCAATATTGTGAAGTCTCCCATCTTTCTCCCAAACTTCAGAATCAATATCAGGAAATTTAAATAATTCATAATAATATGTATTGTTAGTGTATTTCATGAATGTAATGTAGGACCTTTGCATTAATTAATGTTCAAAAATGAGATCGTACAAAGTATGCAGGGCTCACCCTTAACACTAGTCCCTGCTTAATAAAAAAACGCTACGGGCTAGTAAACACCACTACTCAACTTGCCCTGTGGGATACTAAAACTGTGCAACCTACTTGTTTAAAATTATCATACTTCATCTTTCCTCAGATGTGGATAATCAATTTTTCAAATGTGTCATTAATTTATTGTTGAGTGTGTGAAGGTAACTTTATTTGACCTTTTTAAGCTGGTTGTGATCGTTACCGTAAATACATCAGAAAGAAACAATTATGAAAAAAAAAACATGTTTAAAATCTGGGCTTCTAAAACTTCCTGGGGGCAAGTAGAGCAGTTTACTAGACCGGTGGTCTATAGCAAGGTCTGACCCAAAAATGCTAATGAGTAGTTAGCTAATAAGAGTCTGGAGCCCTTTTCAAAACCATTTGGCTTACAATGTAGGATCCACCCGGCTTGGGTTCTGTCAGTGATTACGAAAATGTCCACTCTTAAGTTGGAGGAGTCAAACACTAAGCCATGGCTTCGAAAATGGCCAATAAAATAAAACAAACAAAAAAAGAGGGAGGAAAAACACTAAAATAACCAGAACCTGTCAACATCAGTTAAAATCTACTGAGAGCTCCATTGATGTACAAAACTAATTTCATTTAAAAGCCTAGTAATAAAACACAAAGGAAACTAACTGGGGAGACCGCTAGATACATGTAGCTCAGTCGGTAGAGCGCCGGCACGTTAATCCAAAGGTCGCAGGTTCAAGTCCTGCTTTACTAATATTTTTTTATTTGTTCAATCCCAAATTTATTGAAATGCGTTACAACTTGCCACAAGGTTTCACTAGGCCCAAGATTGACAGCAACTTATATGTCTCATAAACATACAGTACAATACATATTGATGGGAAAGCGTTTATCTAAAAAGGAAAAAAAATCCCATTTAATTTTTGAATCATGATTCCCACCATCCAATCAAATATGTAATCTCCTCATCACATAAACCTCAAGAGTAAAACCAAAATTAAAATGCCTGCTCTTGTCTGCAAAATCTGATTACCTTCTCCCACAAAATCTTCAGCTGTATTTCAAGTTTTCGGAAAAGCAAATTCCAATTAAGGTAAAGCTGCCATTGACAAATGTCAAAGAATGCATAAATAAATCCGATGAGAAAAATAAAGAAATCCAACATGAGGAAATTTACGCTCATCATTAAACTATTCTCATATTGTCCCGATGAAGCCTAATTCATTTCAATATAAATTGAAATTCAATATTGGATTTTTTTTTTTTCTCGTGAAAAAGACAACCATCCTCTTTAAAATTTGATGAATAATAACAATTCCAGCTGGTGTCTTTTAGTTGTTGTTTTTTACACATCGTTTCACGTAATATCTGGCGACCTAGCATAAAGGCAATTACATCGATGGTGAAATGAGTTTGGAAACATTCAAACTGTTCATTGAACCGTTTTTTTTTTTCCTTCAAAAAGCATGATAGCATGAAAGCACACCTGCACAAATTTTGAGCACCAACTCTAAATATGAAACTTCAAGCTTAACTCTTTCCCTTCACAATCCCATGCATTGCCTGTGGCCAACATATTAATTATCCAAATATTATTTTAATAGTTAAAAATCAAGTTGTAAGCTGACTGAGTGTGAGCCGATACAGTGATAAGGGTCGGTCGACTTGTGAATCAAAACTGAGAGTGCGCGAGAGGGCCGATATTGGGGTTCGCAAAGAGTTCAGATAAATTACAGTCAATAGAAACAGCTCTTTCTGTACGTGCCGCAAAATGTTTATTTTTTTGTGTCCATTTGGGCACAGATCTCCTTAAAGAGGAAGGGAAATGTCAAATTCATTTTTTGTGAAGTCCTCATATGAGTTGGGAGAAAGTTTAGAAATCTCTAACCTCACATTAAAACGGTCTCAAATGCCATTGCATTTGACACCCTTCCAACATCCAAAACATGTCCGATGAAATCATTCTGAGAAAAATGTCACAGATGTTTTGGATGTTGACAACAATTTCCCCCAAAGGATATAGTATGCAACACCATTTTAACATGAGGTTAGAGATTTGAAATTGTAATTCCCACTCACATGAGGACTCTATTGAAAAATGAGTACATCACAAAATTGAATTTGACATTTCCCTTCCTCTTCAAAATGAAGAAGCTTTCTAGCCAAAGTACAGATAGTGAAAGAAAAGAGTAAGGATGGACCAGAAAGTATATTTAATTGGGCAAAGAAAACACACATGGGCCAATGTATAACTGCACCACATGTGTACACTCAGTTTTGTACTGGCTGTTTGATTTGTACAATAAATTGATATACGATGACAAATTGACAGCCTTCTTGATACCTTCTCTGGACTGAGCAAAGTAAGCTCCGCAACACAAGCTGTAACAAATACAGTTGACCTTACATAACCCTTGCCACATTCTTAGGTTTAAACTTAAAGGCAACGTGGAAGTACAGGCCTGCTGACACTTCACGGAGGCCAGCCCGATATCATTGCGTTGGTGGACTGCCAGAAATGTAGGTTTCCATCACTGTGGTGCCCTTTTTACCTGTGCAACAAAGTATCAGGGTCTGGTAATAAATCTACTGTGACGGAACTGCGCATGTGTAACAAGTCACTGGTAACCTGCCTGGAATTGTATAGTACATGAAGGCCATCTTCGTTTCCCAGGTCTTGGCCTAGGTGCCCCTTCAGAAGTTTCCCATAGACTTTAAGATTTTCCAATGGAAGTGCCCTTTGCAAAAATGAAAACAACCTTGCCATCTCAAAGATGAAACTCCAGGCCTTCGGAAATGTCACGGATGAATTAAAGTTAAAAGTACATACTGATGGACAGACTGACACTTTATTGTTCTTCATATGGCAAATTCAAACGGCCTTGGCAGAGTTACAAAACAGTACAATCAATAATTCACAAAAGATTTAAAATTCAATAATTAACAAAAAAATATAAATGTAAAGTTCAGTAATCAATCAAATATTTATGATTCAACAACAATGGTTTGGGAAAAATTGAGTCACCGACGTAACTAACTTTCGTGGGGCTAGTTTTCAATTAAAATCATCCCAAATCCTTTTATAATTGCCACAATGAAGGATTCGGAAGGACTGGGGTCAGCAGGCCCAAACAACATGAGTGCTTATAACACATTGGGTTGGGCATACTACCCATGTTATCTAAGTCCAAACAATTTGGTGTGGACTGACACGCTGAAAGAGAAGAGGTGAGAACATAAGAGGAATTGGGCCCCACTCTAGCCAAACTGCCTAGATTGTCACCATCCAAAAAGCCTGTGAAAATGTCGTCAAATTAAGTAATTATTCACTGTTATTAAAGAAAAAACCCTTCATGTTATGTCAGGGATTTTGAGCAATATTATGTGCTATTTACATTGCGGCAATCAAAATAAACAATGGTGATATACGAAGTGCGTTCCACTCATGGGACCGTTTGCGCTTCAGTTTATAAAATGTGCATCACGCTAACAGTTTGGACCGGAACGTGCTGTTTCCAAAAGCTGTGCAAACATTCGGATCAATCTGTTGCTCTATGATCTGTCGTACCAATTATCTTGAACTACATGTACATGTAGAAATGGATACCAGGAAATTCTATACTGATTATGAATGTACAGTACGCTTCACACAAAATTTATTACATACTCAAAAAAGGTTGGAACAACTTTTCTGGAATTTTTTGTTTTGGGGTTTTGGGTTTTTTTTGCTGCACTTTTCTTTTGTCCAAGTACCACATCAATTATTAATGTCACAAAAACATTTCTTTGCCCTTTTGTTTTAGGCGACCTTGTCTGACAATAAACCACGTATAACATCCAAATATACATGTGCCCTATTTACATGCACCTGTATACACCACAGAAACTCAGCTAGTAGTATGTGTGCTAAATGTTACGACCTTCACACATGCAGTCCATGGGGAACGTCTGGTCCTGAATTTACTGTTTCACCAATCACCAACCATGCATCATTTTTCTACCCGCAGAGGTACTATCCACAACATGTGCATACTGACACAGGCCAATGCCATACAGTTGTCATGTTTGTACATGGATATGTACTGTATAGGCCTAGTTGTGTTAAAGTTCAGTGCAAGAAGGCAGGTCAGGGATCAAAGCTTACACTAGACCTCAGGAACAAGGCCAGTGATTTTAACATTGGGCCAGTGAAGTCCTGACTGGACAAGTCCAGCGGTCTTGCAGGCGGACAAGTTAACTTCTCACTTTACTACACTTGCTTTTTCACTAAGTCCTTCAAATTAAACTGAACTAGCTTGGAGAGAATTGTGACTGGTGCTCAGGTGTTTTAACTGGTACTTGGCCGGCGGACCACTGTTGAGGGATAACGTTGCTCCTGTTTAAGTGTTAACTTTCACTAAGTCTGATAAATCTCTTTCAATTCTGTTGAGTATTAAAGAATTCTCATCCAAAATAAATGAGATAGATTTTCTTTTTCTCATTTCAAGTCTGGTCTTGTCCAACAAAAATTCAGGTCCAGTAAACATTTTGAGTTGCAATCCCTGTGATCTTGTGGATTTTCCAGTGTTCACCCCAAATTTGAGCTCTGGCAGATGACCTATGTTCCACGAACAGTTCACTGCCACAGGAATGGACAACTTTATTGACATTTTACTCAACGAAGCACATGAAAACTGCACACACAGTTATGTTGCTGATGTTTGTAGTATGCAAAGGCAGTTTCACGTGCAACCCCAAAGGCATTACACATTTACGTCCCTACATCATGAACCACTTTTAAGATTTCCTGTTTTTGAAGGGGGGGGACGACACTGGTACGTTATACATGAAATAGCGAGGATAATTGCCCTGCTGCCCTGAACCCTTGACCCCCCCCCTCCCCCGAAAATTTTTTTTTACGCTAATAAATGGTTTGATACAATAAATATTCCCCCTTAATTATGTCATTTCCTAGACCCCCCAAAAAAATAAATAAATAAATAAATAAATTAATAAAATAATAATAATAAATTAATTAGTTGATTAATTAATTAAATAAATAAAATACAAAATTTCAAATGAAAAAAATTAAAAACACAAAAAATTCTGGTTACGCCACTGTACTCTATATTAAAGTACTCGGCTTTATATTTTGTAAAATCAGATGCTTTATAAAAGAAATTGGTTTTCAAATCTGAAGACAACACCCAAATTGTGTGAAAATGTGTCCACAGTACATGTAGTACATGTAGGGTTTGTTTTTGGTCTTTTGCCAACAGGACTACCTATGCGGGGAGGTTTGTGAGATGCTGAGCGCCAAAATATGATCACATGACGGAATAAAATACTGTGATAAAATTCAAAATGCTCAGACTTTAGCACTTTACCATGGATGACTCACAGACCCTACAATATTGCATTACACATTTCACATTCAGCCATACAGTAAGCTTAAAGGCTGATTATTAGGTATGTTAGCCCTCCGGTTGCCCCAGGCTGTTTCTCACCATCAGCGTCGTCGTCGGACCCCCGAATTCCCAAGGAACTTGTCCTGTTGCCTTCTTCTGCTCAAACTCAAGCATTATAAATTAAGGAGGCAGGTGATCATCACATAGCTGTTTCCATTATTGAGGAATAATCCGATATGGTCACAGAGATCAACATTTTTTGAAGTGAACTAATTTAATCATATTCACGGCACACTTCTATGTAGTCTAACTGTATCTGAACGTGTATGACCCGTTCGACATCTACTTTTAAATTATGGATTTGTTGTAGACCAGCCCATTCATGCAAACGCTCCATGCCGCACCGCCATTGCTGGGCTGCTTAACTTATTATCTGAATTAGGTCTTTCTCATTGATTAACACAATTCGCCTGACTGGAAAGCATGACATATAGTGATGTAGAACACCGACCAAGAATATTTGCAACTACACTGAAGCCGACAGTTAACAAAAATGAGACCTTTCTTTTCTTTAAAATGTCAGCCCAGACACTATCCAAGAAGAATGATTGACATCCCATCAGTTGGTGGAAAGTTTCTTATCTTAATCATCCCCTACAATTTGTAATACATTACTATCAATCCCCTACAATTGTTTTCCTGTACATTTTGCTTTGTAGGCTACCCCACTGTTGTATGTGGTTTTGTAAAAACTGGATATAGTGTGCTGTTGGTAAATGTCAAAGAGAAAATGAGTTTCATTGAAAAAGTAAGCTATTAATATCTAGAAAACAAGTTGCTTTTTGACTGAAAATAATTCTGCTTGAGTAAACAGAAAAGGATTTTTTATCCCAAATCAAACTGATTAAAGTTCTTTAAAAGGAAACAACAATTTTCATCCCAGCTACCACTTGAAAAAGTCTTCAGCTTCTTCGCAGAGTAGTCATTAGAGGTTAAGCTAGATTTGATTGCGTAACGCAGATGCACAAGTCCTTTGAAGAACTTTACAAGCTGTCGTTTAGGTGCATGCTCAAATCATTTTAGCCACTTCTTCAAAAGGGCCATAAACATCAATCAATAATAATAACAATAAATACGAGACAGTTATATAGCGCATAATGTGGGAGCCTCAATGTGCAACACATAACATAAAACAATGAAATGAAATATAAAGCAATTGTAAAAAAAAAAA
>CM021531.1:18678174-18691439 GCA_010994315.2 Pisaster ochraceus
TGTAACAGTGTGTGAGTGCGTGTGTGTACACGATGAGTTGTTGCATAAGAGTTGATATGCGTAGGAGTTGACCAGTATTCTCAGTGGCTAGCAGTTGTGTGGATTTATTGGATTGTTGTACGATTGTTTAGTTAGCGCGGGGAAAAAAAAAATTGGTAATGGGTATGACTTATTTCTGCTCCACCAGGAGAGATTTCTACAAGATCCTCGGTGTACCCAAATCAGCCAAAAAGAACGAAATCAAGAAAGCATATCGTAAGCTGGCTATGCAGTACCATCCGGACAAGAACCCAGACAATGAAGAAGCAGAAGAAAAGTTCAGGGATCTAGGGGCGGCTTACGAGGTAAGGAAATTCCCGTTGTGATCATATCCATGTTGCGTGTCTTGGCTGACCAGCCTCACGTCAAACTCAACAGGGATCACCCTTAACACTAGCCGATCATACATGTACATTGTCTAGTAAAAATGCTTCTGAACTTGCCCAAATGGGCTACTAAAAAACTTTGCAACCTACCTGTTCAAAATGCTCATATTTCTTCCATTTCAGATGTGAATAATACTTTGAAAATGTGTTAATTTACTTCTGAGTGTGTGAATGTCACTTTACTTGACTAATAAACTGGTTGTAGTCGCTACCGTCAATACATCAGAAAGATACAGTTCAGGCCTGGAATTACATGGAGGCCATGGAGGCCATGACCTTCATTACCCTGGTCTTGGCCTTGGTGCCCCTTCAAAAGTTTCCCATAGACTTAAAGATTTTCCAATGGAAGTGTCCTTTGCAAAATGAAAACGGCCCTGCCCGCTCAAAGATGAAATTCCAGGCCTGCATTTTTTTGACAATACAAAAAACTGGGCAACTTAAACTTCCCAGGGAGCAGTTAAAATGCAGTTTAAATCAGCCAGGTGGGTTACTTTATAAAACAAGCTGAGTCAATGAACTGTGGGTTCGATTTCCGGTCGTGTGACACTTGCGACCTAGAGCAAGGCGCTTAATTGCTTTTCAGCAGCCAGACGAGTGGGTACATAAGAGGGTAGAGATCGTAGATGTGAATGATTGATTAGCGACCATTAGTAGATTAGCTACTACTGTTTTCACTAAAGAGAATTTAAATTTTGACATCTCACTTGATGACATTTTCATGAGTTGGAATGACTTATTCCAAAAACTAATGTAATATCACTTTAACATACATAAATGGTGAATTATGCAAATCATCTTTTTAATGTAATCATTTCATCAAGATTTTTCTGGAATCTATGCTGGGCTTTGTTCTGCATTCTGTATTGTCCATATTTACATGTACAATTGTACATTAACATTATGTAGATGTGTATTTCTTTATGCATTGCATTCTACTTCATTCTCAACGCCCATTCATTGAGCTGTTGTGGCCTTGTATGATTGGCCAGCAGTTTCTTATATTCTTATGAATGATTCAGAAGAAGGCGGGGACTGACAAAGCAGTGGGCGGGGCTTAGTGCTTGATGCAGTGATTTATGCATGCATTGGTTGACATTTGTACACAGTCAATGGTGAAGGAAGTAATTGACTTGAGTAATGTTAATTTTGTCTACAGTAATTATTATAACAAATGTATAATTTTATGGTAGTTTTCTGGCAGGAAAATGTAAACATTCAGTAGTCTTATTTGATAAAACATAGAGAGAAACCAATACTTCATGGTTGGGTTGGAGTTGCAAAACTGAAAAAAAAAAATCAAATTTAGGGAATTTTGTTCAGATCATTTATAGGGTTCATAGTATTTTTTTAATAAAGATATTAATTATAACAAAATATTGCTTTCCAAAAGCACTAACTGACATTTTAAAAGGAATATTCAGGCCTGTTTTGCAGTCCAGTCTGTGAACATTTAGCTAATTCAGTTAGTGGCTGTGGCTGTGAGGGCAGTGTAACTGGCAGCACAGGCTGTAAACTTCCCAGCGAACTGAAATGATTTTAGAATTAAACCCTATCGTTGCTGACCAAATGACAAGTCCATGTACCATGAATGACATACATGTACTGATGCTGTGGGACAGGTAATCCATTCTGATTGGTCGAGAAGAGATCATGTGGCCATGTTTAAACGTGCTATTTAAACACGATGACAGTATATCGCACTTATCACACATTAGTGTCTGGTAAAACCAACATATTATTCTTTATACCGATGCAAATTATTACATACAATAAAGATTTAGGGTTGAACAACGAAAAATTGACTAGAGCGGGATTTGAACCAACAACCTCCGGTTGAACATGCCAGCACTCTACCAACTCTACCAACTGTGTTGGCGGTCTCCCTATTTTGTCAATATCTTTGTCCGGGGGGTGCCAGTCAGATGCCATACAATCGCTAGCTGCTGTGTAGCCAGGGATCACACCTAAGTTTACAATACAACCTGGGAAGCGGCAGCCAGGGGATCACCTTAAGGGGATGCAACTTTTTGTATAACTATATATAAAAGATTAAATACTGAAAATTAGGATTTTGCTCCTAGGTTTTATCGGACGATGCCAAGAGGAAACAATACGACAGACACGGTGAGGAAGGAGTGAAGGAAAGTCACGGACATGGTGACCCATTCTCAAGGTATGTCCGTCTCTACCCATCTGCATCAAATCCGGTCAAAACCACTTCTAGAAACTCAAACAGATCATTTTATGATCTTCATTTAACATTCTACCATTGTGAACATGTCTACGCATTAAAACCGAGGACTTTAGCAATAGGGATCCGGAAAAAAAACATATCGGGGACAGTCCTCGGTTTGTTTCGTGTACAAAACCAATGGGAACGTCGCTAAAAAAACTAAGTCCACAGCATGGGATGTCCTCGGTATAATACCATTTACACACTTGGGTGTACTCATTTTCTTTTCAATTTATGTACACACAAATCTGTGTAAAGGACAGTGTGTGATGTGTCATGAATTAACTGGTTTTTTTTGGTTTTTTTCTAAATGTTTTTGGCAGTTTTTTCGGTGATTTTGCTCATTTTGGCTTCGGAGGTAATCAGAGGAATCCGGAGACACCCCGAGGTGATGACATTACGATGGACCTACCCGTAACGCTAGAAGAACTTTATACCGGAAATTTTGTCGAGGTAAGTTAAAAGGAGCGGGCATTGTTTGTTTTGGGGAGGCATTCGGCTATTTTTACATTCTAGTAAAATTAGACGGTCCTCCAGTATTCAGTTTCAGTGAAACTATCTTTTTTTGTCCCTGCAAAATTTGAGACTTTATTGCTTGTTTGTTTGTTTAGGCTGTCAGATATAAACCAGTGGCACATTCAGCACCGGGTACCAGGAAGTGTAACTGTAGGCAAGAGATGCGAACACATCAGTTGGGACCAGGGAGATTTCAGATGACGCAGCATGAAGTGTGTGACGAGTGCGCAAGAGTCAAGTAAGTCTTTAGTGGTTTATTTTAAATCTTTAAAGAAACTACAAGATCCTCAGAAGCGACTAGCAGCGCGACCCTTAGGTCTTACGATATCTGTGTGGAGAGGTCGGTGAAGAAATACTCAGTTTTAGATATTATTATTGTTATAAATTTCTAGTAATGAAACCAAGCCTAAGGAAACAGGGATTCCGGCAATCATTTTTTCAAAAGTTAACAAATGCCTATCACTGGCGAATGTTTTCGAGTAATACCTTGAACAAAAGCTTACAACTTTCTCAAATCTATATAAAAAAAATAGTTATGTAAAAATTAAATCCGAGTCTTCGAGGGCTGAAATTCAGGCCTAGAATCTTTAGAGGCATCAGTCCGTTTGGACCTGAGGCTCTGTTGGATTCTTACTGACTCGTGTTGAGACTAAGATGGCAGCTGTGATTCTTTGTGTTTTCTGGTAGATTGGTGAATGAAGAAAAGTTGCTGGAGATTGAGATTGAGCCCGGGATGAGAGACGGTCAGGATTATCCATTTTTGGCAGAAGGTAAACATAAACTCCTCATGATTGATTTGTTTAGTTTTTAAAATTTTTTATTGATTGATTATGGTTGTGAAGCCAAGGATTCTCAGAAAAGCGATTTTAATCACTGTGGAAGGAAAACCGTGGAGAATTATTCCAGGGAAAACTCATGCAGTCGGGTAGGGACTGAAAACCCAATCCACACAGTGCCCCCGGCGGGAGTCAAACCCATTTTTCAATTGAATAATAATTCCTCACGATTTTTTTGTTTCTTCATCAGGGGAGCCTCACATAGATGGAGAGCCTGGTGACCTCAGATTTAGAATTATTGCAGAAAAGTAAGTTTTGTAATCAATTTAACCCTCCCACTTTTGGTGACACTTTCCAGCAAGTTACCAGACCATTTGAAACCATTCGACTGCACAGGTTTTGTTGGGTGGCATAACTGTGCACGGAACTATCTGTGTGAATCTGTGTACTGTGTCGTTGCATTCACTACATGGTATCATAATGAAGGCTGGCTCAGTTTATCTATCGTTCAAAATCATGGTGGATGATATTAAGTGGTCAGATAGTAGGAGGGTTAGTATAATCTAAAATAAAAGAACTATCTATGAGTCAAACAGAGAAAAGACGTCTACTTCTGCATGGCATATGGACAAGGCAGTAAAGGGCACACACTTCACTGTTTTTGTAGCTTTGGCCTTAAGTGGCTGATTGGCTTTGTGTTGGGTGATTTTTCATAAAATAATAAAATGTAACAAACTATCTTGAATTTTCTCTCTGATTTGATTTCTGCCAGGCATAGCCGCTTTGAACGGAGAGGCGACGATCTATACACCAATATAACGATATCACTGGTAGATGCCTTAGTTGGATTCACTATGGAAATCCCCCATCTAGACGACCACAAGGTAGAGACAAGATTGTATTCATTTATTCATGTATTCATTTATTCATGTATGTTGTGAATCTTGCACCGGGGATGATAAAAACGCATAATTAAGCTACACCAATGTATGACTTGTTTACACTTACTTAAGTGTTACATATGAATTGTGGACTGAGAACAATTGAGGGCCACACAATGTAGGGACTTGAAACACTATGTGGACTTACACACGTCCACAAAGTGTTTTTTTGCAGTGTTGAAGTACATGTTTTTTCTAAAGTGTACAGAACAAATGAATGGCCACAGAGTGTATGTAACACAGAGCTGTCTTTTGCAAAATGGAACAATAGAGCCCCCACAAAGTTTTTATTTTATCAACTTGAACCCCCACAGAAGAACTCTCTGGAAAAGGGAATAATAGAACAATAGAAGGACCCCACAAACCCGATTCGTAAGGCTGTGTGTTCACACTTGTTTAGTTTTTGCACATACATACTCTAAAGGTTACATAATGAGTGCCCTCATCAACACAAATGAATCCTATTAATCCTATTAATCCGGCCTGTCATACGGGGCTATTGTCTGCCCATGTCTGACATTTTGGGAGTTGAAATGCATGTGAAGATATGGTACACGTCTAGCTAGGGGACAGGGGACAAGACAAACAGGTTACCAGTCTGATTAAAGTCTATTAGACACAAACTAAACTTAGACCATGTGTAATTTAATGGCTTCAGTTGCAACAGCTTGATGGCCGAAAATGTTTATTCTTCCAATGCTGTTGCTGCTAGCAACCGGCCAAAGCCGTAGCCGAAATCACATGATTGGGACACGACTTTTAAAAGTGTGACATGTAGGGTAACATTTATATAATTTTTATGAAGTTTGTAAAAAATTATGTGTTTGAAGCAAATTTGTGGATAAAATATTTTAAGGCACTTTTTACTTCTTGATTCTTAAAGGTCAAAATCGTCCGAGAGAAAGTCACATGGCCCGGTGCTAAAATGCATAAACAGGGTGAGGGCATGCCCAATTACGACAACAACCACATGAGAGGGATGCTCGTCATTACATTCGACGTAGACTTTCCCAAAGGAGACTTTACTGCTGAAGAAAAACAAAGTAAGTTGGAATGTTATGTACAGTTTGGTGTGAGGGCAGAGATGGTTCTTTTGATGGATTTAGCTTGGTGCGTTACATATTTGGCAGCACAGGCTGTATACTCTCCAGGGAGCTGAGATGGTTTAAGGAATGAAATAAATGACCCAGTGACTGAGGCAATACTGTTCAAGCGTCATGAGCATAACTGCAAGACTTTAATACGATACAAGAGGCCGTTTTTATTATTGTTTAATATTACATTTTGCCCCCCATCATTGACATTTTTGGTAAAAAAACAAATCCACATTTATATACAAGTTACAGTCTAGATTACTATCAGAAGATTGAGGGAGCCAATTTTAGTTGGAAAGTTTACAGGGTATTGACCCCTTGCACTAACGTCAAACAGTGAGCTACTGTCTGCCAAGCTTACCATTTAAAATTATTGTAAGCGTGTAAACGCCGCGTTGACTAAAATGGGCACTACACTGTATAACACAGAGGGACACTGGCTCCCAAAACCAAGATTATGGTGACGTCAGGTGAGTTGAGTCAGTACAGTTGAGACTCGTGCCAATACTAACATGCAAGAGAATAAACGCAGTACAAAACATGCACCGGTTCCATATTTTATCTTTATTTTACATGTAGAGGACTATTTTTGGGGTAATTTTCAAGGGGGGGGCTTAGTACCACAGGTTTCTATAAATGAGACAGTTTTATCTCTTCGTAAAGAATCCAGTCACAATAAAACCAACTTGTAATACTGTACTTCTGCAATAACAACCATAATTCTTTCTCCTTTTTTTTCTAAACACAGAAATAACAAATCTACTGAAGAAAGGAGCCAAGCCCAAAGTTTACAACGGTCTCCAAGGATACTGATGTGTGAATATTTGGGGGGATTTTTTATCAACAGAAGTTTCTTAGATTTATTGATTTGATTACAACTTGTGTTAAAAAAGACGGCAAACTTTGTGAACTAACTCACTGGGATCCTTAGTTATATTGGAGGGCTGTGTGAACACAAGGCAAATTTAACTGGCTTCACACTGGGGTTTGAACAAGGTAGACTTTTGTCGGTTTACTTGGCTTTCATTCCAAAGTCAGTTGGTGCCTTTTTCCTAGTGTATAAAACTAGATTATACGACCACAGACATAACGCCCAGAGAACCAGCCAAGAAACTTTTCAGCTGATTTCCTCTTTTGGGGTTTCTCAGCCATGCCATTGAAAATTGAAAAACACAGTAGAAAGTCTTGTCTGTGCCTGGCACTCTCCTCTGTTTTGACAAACTGCCCGAGTTGCCTGAGTTGCATACCCAGCTCTGTCCTGCTGTGGAAGTGGTGAATCAATACCACATGTCATGCATGTACGGCAAAAATAACAGCACGTGACACGGGTGTGGTCGATCTAAATGAGTTTTGGCAAATCCTTATTGACTTTCATCCCATTCAAATCAATTTCTAACCAAACTGAAGGAAAATAGTCAGGTTCCTTACGAGTGAGTTGAGATTTAGTATGAATGATTGCCATTGCATACAGGAACCATGACAAAGATGGTTATACAGAGGTCTGCATGAGGACACGGTTGTTGCAGTATTATAAGGAATGTTTTTTTCTCGACTTTTTTCCTAAAATGTGTGATTATTACTTGAGAGAATTTTAGATACCTCTTTGGAATCGATGGTAGTGCAGCGACATAGCTTTCCATGTCGTTACGACATCTTCATTCAGCTTAGTGGTTTAAACCTCCGTCATGTGACTGCCTTTTGAGCGATCACATGATAGCAGATCATTGTAGATGACTGGCAGGTCGTATCGAATGTCTCAGTTAGGAGACCCAGGATACGACCACTGGGTGTCCAGTATACATGAAGATGTCATGTTGACATCAAAAGCTAAGTCGCTTCACTACCACTCCACTCCGAAAAGGTATCTGAAAATCTCTTGTCATTACGATGGAATCCAACATTAGTTTACATGCTGCGATTATTACACAGTGTACTCAACTTTCACACTGGATGTATATTTTCAGATGACTGTTTATTGGTCTGTATATTCCAATTTGTCCATCAGTAGTTTTATTTCATGTATCACAAAAAGATAAAATCGTAATTTTGTAAACAAGAGTTTGTCCTTGTGCACTGGCTTTCGCGATCCGAAAAACAGCAAGGTGTAATATTTTGGTTTTTTTAGGTGAAAGGTAAAAAATGGTGCACAAGTATATGGTTGTCATATTTGTTAGGTTTGTTTTTGGCTTAATAGTGCAAGTCTGCTTTAATGAAGACCAATGAAATGAACATTTGGTTTTTAGACTGCACATAGCATTTAAGGTCTAATCTTTCTGTAAAGGCCAAGGCAACTTTTGCTATTGCAAATTTCCTATAGAAAATCCACTTGTCTTGAGTGTATTAAAACGTAAACCTTGATAAGGAGTTTGTATTTTCCTCTCCATTCATTTGGAAAGATATCACACACTTTTGTTATAAATGTGGCCCTTGTAAAAAATATAAGACTGAAACATATAATTTGGGGAGACACACAATTATGAACCCGAAGGCCGTCTAAAATTGTTTTAAATCTTCTGAATTTTGAGGCACACTATTTGTTACAGCTGTTTCTACTGAAAAGTCTTACCTCATCTCTTTATGCGGGTCTTCAACTTCCCCCAACAACAGAAACAAAATCTATTTCAATGAGCATCACTTTGAATTTTGTTGTAAATGAAAAGACACCGGTAGTAATTTATAATGAAACATGAATAAATGGAGCACCATCTCCAAAGTACTTGACAAACTATCTTATTTTGTGATCTCTATGTTTATTTATTTGGTAGTCTTTGTAGAAACGTCAATTTAGTAGGGCACCCTCAAGAGGTCAAAAAGAGACTAGGACTAAATTAGGACCTTTCATTTAAAGTATAAAGTATTCAGTGCTTTACACACATCAGTGTATGGGTAAACAACAATATACATATACCTCATTCCCGACGCTATATTAAGGCTCATTAACCGCCAATTTTGGGCCTCTGTCCAAAAGCCTTTTTAATACTTAACCCTTTAGGGAAAAGTGGCTTTAACCAAAATGCCCATAGCAGCCAAAAATGAGCACAAGATTTCATCTACTTCCATTCACAGAAAGAAGTCCTATTTACATTTGTAAAACAAAACGGAATTTGTTTCATATTGTTTTTATATACATTGTACACTTTTGCAGAGAAAATAGAGTACAAAAATCAACAAAATTTAACAATAATAGCCATTCACCTGAAACCGTCACAATAAATTTATGTGTTTTTTATCCCGAAACGGTGAGCCTGGCACAGTCACCACACACGACATGCATGCAAGGAGTCAATAGATAGTTATCGTTACAGGCAAATTGCCCTCAAGCTTTTAACGCAGCCGCATCCTTCACTAACCAATCGTGCAACGAGTTTTGACAAATGTGCGCGCCATTCTTGCGCGAAATGCATGACTGTGAGCTCCAAAGTGCCCGTAAAGATGGATGATTTACATCATACAATAGGGCCCTTCATTTACCAGAGTGAATTACTCATGAGCACATTGTAGATGGTTTTCAGTCTCGACACAATAAACTGACAAATACCACTTTCATCTTCCACATAATATATTTATTTATTCACAATACTTTGTTTAGATACAAGCAAAAGTCTGCATTATATTTCCCTCTGCGTAATTAATAAATATCTGTACTTTGAGCTCAATGCTGCAAAGTTTGAAACATTTACAAGTACAAACTCACATTTTTCTTAACTACAAAGCTTTTTCCAAATAATTGACACACACATTTCTGTTAGCTACTTTATTTCATTTGATTTATTATGATTGTGAAGCCAAGGACTCTCAGAAAAGCAAATTATCGCGTCTTCTTAAAAAAAAATATGACAAAATATTTAATTGTTTTCAAATAATCCAATGAAATTGATAATTGAAAGCAGCAAGCAAAAATGTATGGAGCAAATTGGAACAAGCAGGTTGCCTAGGACTGATTTAAGTGAAAAATAAGATTAGCTGTTGCAAATAAATACAAACAAATTTTTTAATGGCCTCAATTTCCTACCCAAGCAGAGTCTTTCTCAAAGCCTAAAAGGACTGATTATATCGAAGTGACACAAACTTTGTAATGTGCAACGTTGTCTTGGGTGTGGCTTTTGAGCATGGAAAAGGGTGTGACACCATACTGTTATGAGGAAACTCTCTTTGATGGAAGATTATTGTAATTGGAATGCCTCCTGCCAACCAAAACTGATTGTCCAAAGAGGTTGTCTCTCCATCTTGAAAGGTTGTTTATGTGTTTGTTTGTTTGTTTGTTTAGATCATCTCGTCATCATCTTCGTGTGCTGAAACCTCCTCCGGGGTATATTCGCACATTGGATGATCTTCTCGTCAAGGGAACTGGGCTAAACCTCCCACAAGGGGATATAAACACCGAGCTGGCAACAGCCAATCTCACTCATACAAACATTGGTTTACAATCTGTGAATGGGAATTGCACAAATCAATCAATTGTGATTCAGTAACTAGACGACAATACTTGTTCTAGTCATTGTGAAATCAGCGGTTAGGTTGGTATAGTTTCGAACCCACAACCTTGTGATTGCAAGTCCTGTAGTCTAACCACTGGAACACGGTTGTGTCTTGTAGAAAGCGCTCCATCCAATCGAAACTCATCATTGACAAGAACACAGTACATCATGTAGGGGTGTGGTTTTATGGGTATGGAGAGGGGCGTGGCATGCTACAGAATATGATCTTCTTACTGGAAGGTGGTGTCTTGTGAGAACGCTCCGGCCAATCGAAACTCATCGTCCACGAGAACACAGTACATCCTCTGGGGTGTGGCTTGTGAGTACGGGGCAGGGCGTGGCGCCATGGTGCGGAAGATAAACTCCCTGCCGGCGGGACGGGGAAAGTTAGGCACTGAGCTGTGAGTGTTAGAGTACTTGACGTTACTGGGTACAGCCTCCATGTTGGACTCTACTTCAGGAAGCATGTGGGCAGACTACAAAAGACAAGAAATACAACTCACTTTATGTCACATCTCAGAAAATCATTCCACACTTCATATGTAATACAATGAATCATAATTAACCAAATGTGAAAAGTGAAGTTTTAGAATAAAAGGCTCACCTCTCAACATGAGAGAATCACAATATAGAGTGCCCTCTATAGTTTGCCCTGTAGAGGCCATTTTCGCAGTGTACATTGGGACAAGGGTCAACAATTTTGGGGTCATCCAAAGCACCCATTTGTACTAATTGGCAAGACCCCGTTCCCGGTGTTTACGAAATATCACATTTTTTGTGAGACTGGTGAAAGTTATGTAAACTATCATCAGTTATGCCAAAGTCCCAAAACTGCCCGTTTGGCCTGAGCTTCATTAAAATTATTATTTATTTATTTATTTTATTATTATTTTTTTTTTTTTGGGGGGGGGGGGGTAATGGCCTCTCCAGTGTAAACTGTAGAGGGTGCACTGTACTCCAAATTGTCCATATTAGATGTCTTCAAGTGACCTACCCTCTGCGCAGCCCCGTAGAGCCGTTGAATTGTCTCTCCAACAACCCCCCTGCCTGCTCCAACCACAGGCACCTCCGGCTTGTCCATGAGGTCAAAGACAAATTGCTGAAGGGTGTCGGTGTGGCAAACTGCCTCCGTCTCCGACTTCTGGGGGAGGAACTTGGCTTGGAGGGAGAGAAACTGAGCGATGACCTCCTCAAATAGAAAGATTTGTTTCAATATCTCCTGGGGATACAAAAAATATGGGCGTGTAAGTGAAATACGCTCCTTAGCGAAGGGGGTGTGTATACAAGTTGGTAGTGTGTTTTTCCTGGTCTACTGAAAAAAGAAATTCTTCAATAATATTTCCTTTAAGTATAACTTAAGGTTGGAAGTTAATTGTCAACCTTTCAGTGCATCTGGATTCAGGAATACAATCTGTTAAATTCTATGTTGTCATCAATTGATCAAGCAGAGGCCATATGGCATCTCAAGCCTGCCCAGTGATCTTGGTCCAGATGTCCCGGTCCAGCATGCAAGACTGCAGCCCCCTTATCGCTGGCCAAGCCGGTGTCCTGTTTCAGCATGTCCAAGAAGGAGAGACATCTTCTCCCACGTGAGGCTGCGCCCCATGTGGGCTCCCAGAGAATGGTCGGGCTAGCGGCAAGCTCCAGATGATGAATGCAGTGCCCAAATTAAAGGGGTGGAGGATAGAGAGGCATGGGGGGATAGACAGAGTTGTCAAAAACGAAAGTGGATGGGTGCTAATTCTCTTGCAATCTCTATCTGTCTCACCTCATACTTTCTTATCTCTTGATTTGGTGCTCTTGTGATTCTGGAAGCCTTGCTTACAAGGGTCGGGAAATGTGGCTTCAAGGAGGGAATCTTCTCCACATCTGAAAAGGAAAAGGTCAAACAATAAAGTGATGACGAAGAAGACTGGTTCGTCAGACAGAAAAAAAAAAAACCTTAGATGAAATATTTTCTTTTAATATTGAGTTTCAATTTAGAAAGGTGCTCCTTCTAAATAATGTTGACAAACTCACAGGCTGATCGTAAGAATACTATCAATAATGATAATATTAATACAAATTTGTACTTATTATGTACTTTTCAAGCTAAGTTGGCCCCCTCAAAATGCCTTACAATATTATTTTCCCTATACATTGAGCCCTAACCTTTCCAGAAACCATCTCAACTCCTTAGGAGTATGCAGCACCAGCAGCCAAATGGGCTCATCATGTTACTAATCATTTACAACAACCGTCTCTACCCTCAGAGGTACGCATTTACTCCTGGGTGATTGGACGCAACTTTAGATAAGTGTCTCGCTCAAGAACGCAGGTGTCATGACCGAGATTCGAACCCACACTCTGATGAATCAGCCTCCAGAACGTAAGTTTGATGCACAAGACCACTTGGTCAAGACACTCAATAATAAAAAGTAGTCATACTCAGGCAAATTTGTTTATACCGACCCCCAAGGAACCGAAAGCCCCTAAGGGATTCAGCATTGAGCATTCACTTGTGACTAACAAAGTCATTGCAAAGAACGTTATTCAAAATTTTTATTTGCAAACAGCTTGTTCACCCAAAGACAACTTTGGATGGACTCAACATCACAACCTTTGTGTTCAAGCAGATGCTTTTTCTGACCTCACACTCCTGCACAGTGGCAAATTCCAGCTTGATTCTTGTTTAGGTGGAACAGAAAGTAAAACCACATCTTGTTGTGACCAAGCGGTTTAGAGCATCGGACTCAAGTTCTGGTGACTGAGTCATCAGGGTGTGGGTTCGAATCCCGGTCAGGACACTTGTGTCTTTGAGCA
>CM021531.1:18831214-18841533 GCA_010994315.2 Pisaster ochraceus
TCTGTTGTATTTGGCAGGCTTTGTGGAGAGACCCTAATGGGGGTTAGGGTTAAGAGCATATAGACAAATGAAAACATCAGCCATGATGCCCATGTGATGTGATGTCTCTAACATTCTATCGGTTAGAAATACGCACCTTATACATGCCCTAATTAGGCGTTTTTTAAAGGCCCTTATTCTCATCTATTCGATGAGAAACTAAACCCAGAATTTGAGTTTTGGCAGGAATCATAAAATCCATATGTATGCTTAATGCGCTGTTAAGTATTCATGTTCAATATTCATTAATGTGAAGCACCAACTATTGATGACATTAATTAATGCCATTTGCACATGATGGATACACTACATGGTGTACATGTAGGTGTACATGTACGTGTTAGTCAGAACTGTACATGTATGTACAATGGACACATGTAAACTGATATACAAGTATATTACATGAAACAAACACTTTTAATCAAGGAAATTTGCTAAGTAGACAATTATTTAGACTAAACATGTTTTGTGCATGCTGAATGCATAATATCGAGGAGCAAAATGATGTTTTTTGAGTAGCACCCAGTAAAACTCATGTACTTTGTTATGTTATACAATGGAAATTGTTCACTGTAATAATGTTCCATATTTCATCAGTCTTGATGATGCACATTTAAACATGAGTAGAAAGTACAAACAACTTTAACTTATGGACAGTTAACACTCAAGTTACATACTATAAATAGTTCTTTCTGGTAACACTAAACTACAGGTTTTTTTTTTCAGTGACATTTGATAACAGACCCTCTGCCCAGGGCTATTATTGCAAAGACCTCCCACCCCCAAGAGTTGATCAAGTGCTAGAACACCCCCCCTACGGACTTGAGGTACAGTGCTCAAGAAATACCCACTGAGGAAAGCTGGAAGATTTGAAGCAACTCGCAAACAACATTAGTTGAAATTCCACAAACAAATTTCAACGTAATAAAAAAAACAACTGTCAAACGATTCTCTCTTCGAGCTCTTTAATGTCATCTGGTATTTTGGACCAGCAACCACAGAGGAAGAAAATAGTTTATTTCCTCCATGCAGTTACTATGCCAACCAGGAAAGCCAACCGGAAAAAACCTCCACTAAAATGTCCATATCTCGGAAGAAATTGTACGCATCAAATGTCTTCCTCTACAGACGTTTCCTGCGTGTTAACAGAGCAACAACCACAACATTGACGCGGATAATTCTTCCTCACAGTGTGCACAGGCAGTGAACACTGCACATATGACCTCACTCATTTTCATTGTTTACATCCCTGTGGAGACTTCTTTTGTTCTTTCCTTTGTCCCTGTACTTAACACCCTTCAATAGACTGTGTACACAAATTTTCCTGGCGGAACATCCGTCCGCTTAGAATTCCCCTGTGGAGACCTATTGTTGCTACATTGTCTTCGGTCTCTATTTAGAGGTAGAGCATACTAGTGTGCTCTAAAGAACTTCAGGTCTGATATATGCCAAATATTAATAATAATAATAATACTATTGAAGACTTCAAAGACAAAGCTCCAAACCTGTCAACTGTCAACATATGTTGACATTTGTATAAAATGTTTTGCAAAACAAAACAAAAAACCTTACCAGCTGAAAGAGTGCAGATAAATCAGACAATTAAAAAAAAATCAAAACAATTTCTGCCATGCATTTACCCTGAAAATTCTTCACTGAAAATTTCTGCGATTCCAATGAAACTATCCTTTCAAATTTTCCTCAAACTACATTACTCCCTGGGAAGCAATTATAGGAGTGTCATGACCAGGTTTCGAACCCGCGTGTCTGATGAACAGTCTGCTTGGCCACCACGTGCTTTACTACCCTCCTTAGGGTTCTACCTCCATGGGTGTTATATTTACTCGGATCCTTCCGCGCTATCCAAAATCCAACACCATATGGTAACTCAACACCCAAACCGTTGGACTCTAATTAATCTGGCAGTATGCCTGATCCAATGTAAAACATAATCAGTTTACTACTGCAGTCCTCAATCAAACAGAATCAAGCAAAACATTCTGTTGGATTCTGATGGATTTGGGGTGGTTTATAAAGACAAGCACTCAAATAGGATGATATCAGGAACTGGATGAAACTCACAGATTGTTTTTCTATCATTTGTTAATTCCTAACAACATGGCCCAATGGCTGAATCACACACAGCGTGTGTCCTCCATTGGTATTATGATAAATAAAACTACATGTACTGGGGAACACATGTTTTCATCATTTGACTCTACAGGGAATTCGGACCAATTTAATTACGATAGTTTTTTAGTTGCGATATAATCAAAGTCACATGTGTACATGTATACGGTCTAACAAAAAAGTGTTTTTGTTTCCTCTAAAAATACTGACGGTTCAAAAAACCTGCCGTCGTATAACAGTTTTATTAATAATTTGAAAAGTGTGTTTTCCCTGACAGACTGCATGTTTCACAACTATAACAGCAGAATTCAAGATGTACCTAAACTATTTAATCAAATACATATCCAATTCTAAGAGTCAACATTTGCTTTTTAAAAAAATGTTATATATATTTGTTTGCAGCATACTGCGAAACAATTGCAGGTAGATCAATTTCTCCTTGGTCAATGAATTTAGTTTCTCAGTGTGCTCATTTTTATGTAAGAAAATTTTTTCTAAAAAATGTTTTTCCCAAACCTACCAATCCTTTTTTTGTCCAAGCATGTTACAGGAAACAAAAACAATTTTTTGTTATGCCTTATATTGACTATCTATTCATTTTTACACAGGTGAACAGTGAAATAATACTTTCTTTTGAGGGCTTTTACTTTTAAAATGCGTTTTCTCTAGCCATTATCAGGAAACAAATCTCATTTTGTGGGTTCTCTAATTCAATATTTGGACACAAATTTGTTGTTCTGTCCATTATGAAGTATTTGTTTCAGTTTTAGAATGCACTTTCGTCAAAATGTCAGTGAAAAGAATTTGTTATTCCGTTTGGACAGGAAACGGGGGTGAGAGTTGTGTTATTCTAAAGCATACATGTACAACTATTTCCTGTTTTAACTTACAGCATCAGATTGGCAAGGATCCACTGCAAGCAAAAATCTAAAATAAAGGCATTCACAGACGCATTCCAAAATTGGCTCTGTTCAATTGTTGTATTAGATTTTGTGTTTCCGGGTTGGGGGTGGTTGTTGAGAGGAGCAGCAACAGCGTCCATGTTGTTGTAGATCAACTGCATTACAAAATATTTCTAACCTCCTTCCCCCTCCCCGAAAAACTTATAATACATGAATAAAAGGAAAATTGGCAACCTCGTTCCCAGTGGTGTACGATCTCACTGCGCCATTTTTTTCTCAGAATGCCCTGCTCGATCATGACCCCTGGGAGTGTGACTTTGAAATATATTGAATATTTTAATTAGTCCTGTGGTTGATCCATTCTGCGATGAGATGTACGCAGAGAGCGCTGTGAAAGAGGCATCAAGTCAAAGAGCAACTGGTCCCCTCTCATTCTTCTTTGATCTTCTGATATGTCTACTCTATGCAGTTTAGGGTGACCGTGTAAAAACTTGATTCAAGTGTATTGCACCAAAATACTTGCATTTTGACACAAAAGCGCTATCTGCCCTACAAGTGCTCGAAAGTTTTTATTAAACGCGCAAACGATGCCCTCACTTTTGGTTAGCCAATCAGCTTTGTTTTTTCCGCATATCACTTCATGGGTTAGTGACAAGAGGTACTGATATGGAACGCTGCCCATAGTAGTGAGGCTGGAAAATTGCAAAAAAAACCCCATTTTGTTGGCACTTCGGAACTTGAGTGAGAAATCAGCTCGAGAAATTCTTGCTTGAATTAACGGTATGACGTTCTGCATCATGTCGAACTACATTCTACTCACCATTTTATGGTTGACTTGAGATTAGGCTGAGTGACGGTGCTATCATCGATATATATCGTTGAGCAGGAGCTAGACTTGGTCAGTCCCTTGCTTCTTCTGTGGTTGGCTGCCCTGGCGTTCAGTAGCTGCAGCTGGTTTTGTTTTCGTCTCTCGCGGACCACTTCTGGGTGAAGGATTACGGGAACAAAGATTAATCTTTGACCAAAATGTTGAAACCTGCCAAGGAGCAGGTTCGTTTGATGCGCGTTCATTTGAAAACTCGACAGGTCTATCTGACATCTGTGGCAAGTTTAAAGTCAAACCCTCAACTTCAAAGGGCAGGCCATGTCACATGGGGCAGTTTTTACAGGCAACTTTGGGGCATGCAGAAGGAGCACTTCGGGAGTACAACATACAGTTTACTGCCAGTATCTTACTGTCCCCAAGACAGTCATGTGAATGTTAAAGTGTGAATGATTTTTCCTCTTAGAGATTGCCTTGAACTGGTTGCCTACAAACTGCCCCCTGTAACATGGCCATAGGAAACAAAATCAATTCAAGAACCTTCAAATCCATTGGAATTCGTCGACGTAATAACTTCCACCCAAACCCTCGGACTGACATCGATTCGCCTGACAACATGTCTTCTTTGATTGAAAACTTGGAATGCTTCATTTTTTCAGGGGTGGATTTGGGGTTGTTTAAATAAACTCTGAAAGGTAAATAAAAAACATTCCAGGGCTATGTCTGACTTTGGCAGTGGGTACAGCCGGAATGCCCAAAGTTATATTTTCCGATTTTGTCGTAGCAACAAACGGCCATAGCCGCAGCAGAATGCACTTAATTTGGACATGGTCTATCAGTGGGAGACTTTGGACTGCTAGGTGGCAGCAAACAACCTTTATTTACGTACTTCTGAGCACGCGCACATATCCGGGAACAGTTAATGTAAGTCTGCTGCCACCTAGTGTCCCCTTAAGTCCCCCATTTGCCATTTAGTCTAGATTTATTCGCTGGCGAAATGTTCACAACAATGCTCACCCAACGTTTGTGACTTAGTCATAAATAGAGTACTTATTCTTGGGTGAAGGGACGGGTCATCTGTGTCCTCTGAAAATAAACAAAAATATAATAAATCTAAATTAAATCTGTTGTTTTTTTAACATGAACACTGAAATTTAACATGAACACATAAGCCTGGAATTTCATCTTTGAGAGAGACCATTTCAATTTTGCAAAGGGCATTTCCACTGCAAAATCTCACAATTTATGGGAAACTTATGAAGGAGCACCAAGGCCAAAAACCAGGGCAACAGAGGCCACGTTGTTCTTGGCTTCTGTGTACATAATTCCGGGGCTCGATTTCACAAAGAGCTAACATTGTTCTCAACTGCAAATCAATCTTGCATTGTAATTGCTGAGCAAAGTGTGATGTCACAATAACAAACCACAAAGGTAATTTTGAAAATCTTTGTGCTTTGTGAAATCGAGCCTGGGCCAATGAACAGATTATGTTCCCCCCCTTTTTTGGCTGGACCAATTTGACAGAATTTTGACTGTTCCTCAGCATTTTCTCAGCAGACCACCGGTAAGAGAGAACACTTGGCCATACGCTACATACACCACTTTATTAGATTTCATGATTGTAGACCCTACAATATACACACTGTGTTCTTGCATTGAAATGCACTTAATTATAGCTGTGTGCATTATGATTATTTGGCAAGAAAATGCATGACAAGGCAAAACAATACTGCATTTCATGATTTACAACTTGAGCAAAGTGTCACATCATTTGACAGGCTTTCGCCCCTGCCTTCTACACATGACATCCATTAATTTATTAAAATATTACCAACCAATGGGTACTGTATGTGCAGCTTACTGTACAGTCCAATAAATTATTGACATCACAAACACTGATTTTGACAGGGACCTGTACTGAAGGTGGGCAATAAATCATACAAGAGAAGTTCAGCCTTTCAGGGCGGAATGTGAGAGTGACAAAACATTTCAATAATTAAATCTATTTGTCAGACTTGGAACTTGTAAAATTTTACAACAAAACACAAACACTGCCTTGGGCACAACTGATCCTACTGTAAGGTTTAACTGTACTGTGGTTTTTTTGTTTTCTTTCTTTCATTTTCAAAGTCAACAAAACTCACGAAAAAAGAAAGAAAAGGAAATCAGATTATTCGTTTTGATTCTTGTCCTGAAAACAAATTTCTAGTCCAGTAAAATGTTTTGAGTTGTACAAGCCCTGCAGTCTTGTTGCCCTCTCACCAGTGTGGCCCCGGTTAGATTCCCGGCTAGGGCCATAATGTGAGTAAGAGTTGTGCAATGATTCTCTCCTATGCCACGAGGGTTTATTTTCCGTGTTCTCCCATTTTCCTCCTTGCCTCCGGAAAAAATAAAACACTTTTGATCTCTGGCAGTGCCTCGTGGTTATACAGTGTATAAATGGGTCAATGTGGTTTGCTGCCAAAGTCCTTTTTACATGACTGCTGCTCAAACACTTTGTAGCCCCGTCCTTCGCAATTCAGCTTCGCAGCTGTCTGTTAGAATGATTAGCCTCCCAACAATTAATTATCATACTGTTTACGGCTTTATCCCTTGTCGATCATGATTTGTTGATTTGTTGTCTTAAATTGACACAGTGATGAAGCACACAAGCACAGCGACGCAACTGTGTTGCTCATGTGCTCCTACAGTGCTACAGAACATAAACATTACATTTTGTACATGTGTAGCGATGAACACATAACGGACCAACATTCTGATTTCCCAATGGAAGACCTTCAACATTCTGATTTCCTAATGGAAGACATGAAACATTCAAGAAATTAGTTTCACACATGTTCACGTGTTTACCGTGCAGATAATGTATTTTTCATGAAGGAAGTGTGACGGAAGTACTACATGTACATTACACACAGCTTCATGAACTAGATTCTGAGTTGATGCAATCAGCAAGTGATTTAGAGGGCATTCAGAGTTGGCCAGTCTTTACAAACTTGATTTGCTTTTTCATATTTAGTTTGACCCACCCACCCACACCAAATTTTGATTTGTAAATATTGGCAGACTATATAACCAAACACTGAAGAGCAAAGTGGTCCCTGAAACGAAGCAGATATTTTAGATCAATGTTCTCCCAGCTCAGGAGTTTTCAATGGCTTTACCAGGCTTCCAGCAGGCAAATTTGAAGTTGAGGGAATTTTTGCCATCTTTCCATTAGGCACGGAGGTCGGCTACGTGGAACAAGGTTGACAAATAACAATGGAGAGCTCAGTCATACCAGACACCAAGACAGACGATCTGGTAGAGGCGGCAGATTATTTCTCCCCTCAAGTTTTTTATTTATTCATTATTGTTATTGTAAACTGAATTTTGATTTTCAGTTACACAGTTTCACATACAGTTACACATTACTTTTGACCCATCAACTCATAATTTGGACAATTAAGTTTAAAACTATCGCACGCAAATTTGAAACTAGCTTGAGCAAAATAACTGACCTACCAACTTGAATTGGGGCCATGAAATTTGGGCGCTGCGCACAATCATCTGATAGCGCCCTCTTTTGACTAAATTTTCCTCATGCCATGTTTGAACACTCCTCACCGTGTTGAGATTGCGCGTTTAAACATGGCCGCATGACCTACTCTCGACCAATCACAACGGATGAACTGTCCAAAGTATTTATGAATATATGCAGTTTGGCCGAGACACAGTGGCAATTGTTAATGTAACTCCACATAAGCCACGAATCTAATTTCCCCCTTTGTCAACCACACATAGCACTGTACATGTGGTTGTATGTACATGTCCACATGACTGTTCACATATGTACATCATGTGCACGGACATCACTTATCGTGTAGTTGCTGATTGATACTTATTAAATGATTGTCTTTTCTGATATAAGTGCTGACCCTGTCTGTCTCTGACAAGGATGTAAGAATAAGGAGTTGCAACTCGGAAGACTGGGTGGAATGAGGCTCGAAGGGGGCAACGGATGGAATAGATTATCTAGGGGACAACAATTTCCTTGAAAGAAGGGAAATTGGAAAGGATGGGTGGAGTAGAAATGAAAGAAAGGTGTTGCTAATTCAATTAACTCAATGTGGTTTTCAATTGACAACAAATACATGTAGGGATGTACCGAGGCCTGGGATTTTATCTGTGAAGGGGGTAAGGCCAATTTTATTTCACAAAGGGCACTTCTATTGGGAAATCTTCGAGTCTATGAGAAACTGTTGAAGGGGCACCAAGGTCAAGACCAGGGGCAACAGAGGCCATGGCCTCTGTGGCCTCCAGGTAATTCTAGGCCTGTGCAGTACGTATCTGGAAGATGTAGTAAATGTGCCCCGCCCCATTAACAAACAAATAAAATGGCTTGTTAGACGTTCATAGAGGATATGAAAAGGTAACTGGTGCAGGTCAAGTCTTTGTAGATCCTCTTGTGATGAAGCAAGGAATGTCATAGTTTTCTTAATCCAATCGGACTCTAGTCGACCTTCACAGTCTGCTCCTAAATGTCATGATGATCTCCCCCAATCAGACTGCAGTTGACCCGATAGCCCATACGCACAGGCGCCATCTTAAAAAAACTCAATGCATCTTGGGAAACCGGGTACAGTGGAAGAATAAGTCAAGCTGCCAAGACGGACGCCATGCTGTAGTTTACTACATGTGGCTATATGCCAGGTTTTTATGTGTACCGCAGTGCTTCAAAATCAACGCACCATGATGGTTGCAAGTGTTGCTTTGACTCGGAATTCGTCCAGAATCCTTTGCGTGCCGATCATGCGCATAGGGACATGCAGATGGCCTTTTATGTCTGTAATTTAATAAATCTCTTCACTCAGGACTACATATCCAGGTCAGGGTTGCAGTGCATCCCTGAATTCCAAACACAGTGGACGCTCAATTCACAATACATATATATGGTCTCCATGTACAATACATGCATGTAAGTACCACTGAATATTACTGTTGATGTAATGATAATTAATGTTCAAGTGCACTACAATAAGCCTTCTGTGTGAACAACACACGCTGCTTTATATCATGACAAATTGCAAAGTAAAGAAGCGTTGACGTAAAAATGTTCTTTACTCAGGAAAAAAACTACCTTGTCCTGACAACAACTAATACCAGGCTGTAAGTAAATTACGCCTGGCACTTTAAGGTGACAATAGAGGCAATTGCTTCCATGCCCCTAGTCATTGCCTAAGTGCCCCTTTTGGGCATTCAGTTCGGCCAAGTTTGTTTGCCCTGCCTCTCACCTATGCGACCTTGTTTGAACCCCCAGACTGCAAGCCTAGCATGGTGATTGGGTTTTCAGTCCCTACCTGATTGCTTGGTTTTTTCCTTATTTGTTGGGGTTTTCCTCCAACGTCTAAAACTTAAATTCCTTCATCACCTTCTCTTCAAAAGGTATCTTCAGGCCTACGGGTCACAGTGCTAGTTGAATTTTTTTTTTCAGGGTCTCTTAGTTTCATTACCAGAAAAGATATAATAAAAAATGTTCCACTAGAAATGTAGATTTCCCTCGCACAGTGCCCTCTACTCAGGAAAAAAATGGCCTTGCCCAATGCCCACAAGAACGGAGTATTAAGTCCGATACATGCAACTATGGAGGTAGAACAAACATGGCACATAAGCAAGAGGGTGCTGTGGAGTCACATCGCCACTCTTTCAACCCCATACACCTGTTTTTATCTGCCAGGTGCACGGTGACGTACATATAGTGAGCAATTTCGAGACCTTTAAAAAAAATTCACTTATTTGAGCCTACCACATTTAATTTCCACCTTTGGTAATTAACTCTAAAAACCATGTTCAATATTTGCTGTGATCCATATATCATAAATGACAAAAATCACCTGGTTGACTTCAATTATTAAAACTGAGTATGCGTTCAATATTCAGGATGAACAACCTCAAGGCCAGAGATATGATAAAATGTTTATACATGCTAAGTACTTTACAATTACAACTGTCGAGACCAAACAAACAGTTGGCAGTGGACACACTAGTGACATCATGTGCAACAGCCTCTTGATCGGTATCAACAAAGAGCATGGAAGAGAGGCTTCAAAATGTTCGGAGGACTGCAGCAAGTTTAATTCTAAATAAACGCAAATATTACTCCGTCAGGCCTGAACTCATTATGAACTTAACACTGGCTTCCAATCAGTGAAATAAATTAACTTTATTGTTATAATTCTAATGATCAAAGCACACCACGAACCCACCCCCTAAGTACATCACAGACATGCTCAAAATAAGATTTCAATGGAGACGACTTGGATCATCTTTTACTTGTTCCCTTTTTGTTAAGCCCAAAAGTAGAAAACATTCCAAGGACCTCTTTTCAATTCAGCGTGCTTTGGCCAAACTTCCCAAATTTGGGTCCAGAATGCTGCCCCCCCCCCCCC
>CM021531.1:18882531-18894836 GCA_010994315.2 Pisaster ochraceus
GGGGTATGAGTGCAGTCGACTAAAGTCGCCTATGGTAAGGAAAGGGTTAACCAGGACCATTTGTCGACTCTCGAGGTTGATACTGCCTATATCTAGTAAAAAAAGTAGTATCTATTCTATTCCTCTACAATTACAAAGGCTCTAGTTCTACTGAATATTTTGCAAAAAAAACAGGTACATAACACATGTTTTGAGCTTGAGAGTCAGTAAATAATTAACAATTGTAACATTATAGCCAATTGTCGACAAATGTTCCAGGTGCAAACTTCACAAATTTTCGTCTGCTAGAATAGTGCTATATCTGCATACACGAAAGACGCACGTATGATGTGTGTGGTGTTGCATGTTTGTTGCATGCTTTTTCTACCACTAGATTTACTAACCGGAGAGCGAACACATAGAATTACACTTTTTAACAAAGACTATATAACTGGCACCACAGTGTAACATTTTTCATTGTCCCTTACCTCATTTAATTGCTTTTCCACAAACTGTGTTACTGTACTCGTGCGTGTGCTCGTCGTAGTTACTGTAGTTTACTGTAGTTACTATGAAGGTGCGGTTGCGGTTGTTCACTTTCCGGCCACAACAAAAATATTCCACTTTTCAGACAGCTGCTAGCTCGACGCGCGGTGGCGCTATTACACTCAACTGTGGTTCGCTTCAGAGGGCGGAGCCTGGGGTGAGAGTCCCCTTTTAATTTGACTATGTAATTTTAGGGTTGCTTGGGACAGTGTCAGCCCCCCCCCCCTCCCCCGCATCTTCCCAAATCTTCCTGATAATCATCTCAAAAGGAAAAACATGCGTTAGGGATGAAATAACCTGTAATGCGTTTTTTAAGGGGGGGGGGGCTTATCGACAGGTCATAATCTTTACGAATACGAGATGTCCTATGGTATTGTATATTCTTGTATTCAATGTCACACTACGGTTGTATGAAAGGAAACCTTTTCTCTCCATCTATTAAAGTATTGGATCTGAGAGTGTTTAATCAAATTAATCATTCTTTTTTATTAGTGTGATGCATATATATAAATGTTGGTTTGAACAAAGAAAGCACTGCAATCAATCACCAAAAGAGGGCGGAATTTTAGACCACGTTTCAAAACTTTAATACATAAGCCAAAAATTCACCACATACTAAAAACCATTCATTTCTAAAACACCTCTGTATGTCTAGTATCCTCAACACTTTCTCGCATTTTGTTGCGTTTTTATGTTGTGGATTTCCACTCAATCCTCTCGACGAACCCCGGGTTAGCACTTTGTAGTACTAATAATAGACTGATGTGCAACAAATTACAAAAACATAATTGAATAACATTTAAATTCGGCCCACGTAGGCCCTAAGTCATGATTACATACTCCGTGGCCTTATTAGTTTTCAGATGTCATTCGTTGTAAATTATCGTGTACGAATTTTGACAGCCACTGGCTGTTCTTTTTGGTTCACTTGCGCCTCTGAAAATCAGGAGGTGAGAATCGATACGATTGTTAATTGATATTGATCGTTTGCATGCAGAGCCAATGGATCAATGTTATTTGAGGCGATAGGGGTAGAATGTTATTGTAAAACATAGATGTAGTTTTATAAATGCAAGTCCAGTTCTTTAGTATCACTTACCACTGAAAATGTATAACTGCGTTCCTATGGGCTGACGCAAGAGCCGATTTTAAATTTTAAATTGTAGGCCTAATATTAAACAAAGCTTTAGATAACCCCTGAATTTGAAGATAGATATTCTTTGAAAATCAGCAAAGTGTACAATTCGAAAAAGTGATAAAATATTATTTTGGAACATGCTTTCGCCTTCTTGAACCCATTTTAGATGAAACGAGATGTTCGCCAACAGAAATGAAACAAAACTAATAAATTATTTGACACTCATAAAAATTACCTATAAAGACTTGGTCTGAAGACTTAATTTAGAAATCAATCAAAGTATGTCGACAATTTTAAATCTAAAAAAAAAAGCGCACCTCAACCTGTGAGTTTTGAAATTAAACATTTCCGTAGTGTCCGTTTGTGAATAATAATAAACGGCATTTCAAGACGCTGTACTTAGTAAACTAAATCACAGCGCTTACATAATCATTAAGTACAGGAAAGTAAATAAATTAAATGAAAAATGAAATGAAATGAAATGAAAGCCACATGTAATGCAATAAATTTATTACTTTATGTTGAAACTGATATGTTTTGATCATTTTCTTGAATTTGTCGGTTGATTTGGCTTTTTTTTTTAAGTGGTAGACTGTTCCAAACAAACAAACAAACAAACAAACAAACAAACAATGAATGCAATGCGTCCAGAGATAGAGTTGATACCATTGTCACCTCACCAAACGTGGCCGATTGATTCGACGTTCCAGATATAAAAAAAATACCGTGACATTTTTCTTCTTCTTCTGTTTTCTCAACAAGTAGACGCTGTAATCAACTGAAACGTTCACAGGTGACTTTTATATAATTGTTCCTTTCTTACATTTTGCCTATATACAAATTAGCTTTACGGTGAAAAAAAAACACATCTATGACCCATTCCGTTAAGTTTAGTGCAGGCTACAGTGAATCTTTTGAGAATTTCTTTTGTAGAAAATGTCAATTCCACGAACTACCTATCAGGAATCGATTCCTGCTCACATATCGCATGTATGAGAATAAACTTTGCATAACAAAAAAACGGTGAGTCACCATGCAGTTTTCTCAAACCGTGAACAATAAAACTTACACAAAATCAAATTCAAGACTACTTTAGTCAGTCCTCCAAAGAGAAAAAGGCGAGGGGGATCAAACACCCCAACAAATAAACAAACAAACAAACAAACACCCCAACAAATAAACAAACAAACAAACACCCCAACACCCTAACAAACAAACAAATTAAGCAAAACAAAAACACCGATTCAACACACAGCCGGAAAAAACCCTTTAAACCATCTCTAAAAGGTATATACAGGAAAATGTCTGAACACAATTTCAACCGGAGAATCAGAGTTCAGTGCATGAATATAATGATTATTTAAACCGAAGACTAAATCGGAAACGATTAAATAGCAACCAGCTGGGCTCGAATCCCACCCGAGCGCCATGCGTGTGGATTTTGTTCACAGAACTAGGGAAAGTACTTTGTTTACAGTGTAAAATAAAAACCCACACAAAACATCGATGCAAGGGTACGGGTAAAAACCAAATCCCCGATGAAAAATTAAAATGATCTATTAAAAAATATCGCTGCTTAAAAAAAAATCAACTGTTAAACTCATCAGTGCATTATTCATTCAGCATAATTAATGTGTTTAGTTTATTTCATTATTTCGTCATTGTGGAACATGTTGTCAACTCGTGATACAAAGGCCCAACACTCATTATCAGATTTCACTATGTGAGAGCTATTATTATAGCGAGGACATGCCCACAATGACACTTCATACAGCGCCTCTAATGGTTTTTTTTCCCCACCGCGGGCTTGCACGTCAGACTCAACAATGACACCACATTTTAGAGATGTTTGTTTACATTATCTTTGCATTCAAGTTATTTGAAGCATGTTTGAAGTGGTAGGCTAGGAAAGCACATCATTGCGCGAATCGATAGAATTATATGCCATCAATTGTTCTTGTAAGAAAAGCACCAAAAAGTAACAAATTGGTTGTCGCCCGTGATAAAGTACACCATGCACTGCTTTATTCATTATAAATGTTGCCGTTTAAGGCTTGTCCACAGGGAAGACAGCTATCTTTAAAAATTTGAAATATTAATTAAGAATAAGTCTGAACTATCTCTCTCTGTTAACCATCAAGCAACCAGCTTAGTTTACAACATTCTGAATATTGTGTTTCCAATTTCTAAAGTTATGTGTTATTGTTATTGCATGTTGCCGCTTTAGTGTTCTGGACACAAACTTGGTCCTGTATAATAAACAATTATTTTGTCCTTAAGACAAAGGACCTAACTAATTGTGCCCAATTCCTTTTACGTAATGGTTAAGCTCGACCATGCTTTATGCACACACACACACAAATAAGTGAATAAATAAATAAATGAATAAATAAATAAATAAAATAAATAAATATGTAAAATACTTAATAATAACAACAATAATAAATTAAATACTAATTATTATAATATTAATAAATAGTATTGGATATGTTGCCGTAAACCCATCACAAGTTTGAATGTTTCCAATTCTGCTTTAATCATAAGGAATTTATGTTAAAATAACATGATAAAACAGAAAAAAAGAAAAGCTTATAGACAGTGAACAAATTCTTCAACCATTCAACCGAATTATCAAAAGTCGCAAAGATATTATTTTGCATCTTCGGACACTCTTAGAATCTTATAAGATGGGTTGATGAGAGATACATTCAACTAAAGTCATCCAAACTGTCTTGTAATAACCGATACAGTCTTCTTGGTCAATGGGCAAAGAAACCTTGGAATTCTTCGTCTTCATGAAACAAATTTAAAACAAATTTTCCTGACAGAAGTTCAAGTCCTGTTATAAAAAAAAATAAAAAATAAATAAATGCTTGTCTAAATTTCCTTTACCCCCCCCCCCCCCGCTAAGCACAGATGGGTATACCGATACAACCGATGAGTTGGACACCTTTAAACTTAATGTTAAATAGCCTGAGTGAGTTTCCTCAACAACTTTGTCATTGCGGTAGAAACTAAACTATGCACTTTGGGGAAAACCACAACAGCAAACCAAATTTAGGCTTGCACGACGGCATGTTACTTTACGGTCATGGTGAACACATGGAGGCAGCTGTGCCTATAGATTGGTTGTTGTCTACGCTGATTCAATGAAAATTAATAAACAAAAGATACAATAAAAGTCACATGTGAAAGTTTCAGATGGATTGTCTATACTTATTGAGAAAAAAAGCAAAACACCCAAAACCTGTCACGGTATTTTCATCAAGAATGTCAAGTACGTTTAGCGAGGTGACGTGGGTACCAAACCAATTGCATCTCTGGCCGCAGTATTCACAAACGGACACCACGGAAATTTGAATCTCCACAAGTCGCCTTTTTAGGCGATCTTTTAAGATTCAAATTTTGTCGACAAACTTTGATTGATTTCTATAATCAACAGGAATTTTTTGACGACTGAATCAATGTTGCAAAATTCTTACTCCCATTACTATTTTTTTTTTATAACTGGGCTTTTGGTGAAATGAGCACAAAGAAAGAGAAAATACGGGGTTGGTCATTACCGAGATTACAATTAATTGTATCAGTTGATTGCTGATTGCTGGGTTGGTCATTATCGAGATTACAATTAATTGTATCAGTTCCATTATGAAAGCTGATTGATTACATTGTTTCATATCAACCCTTCAGAAAGAAATTGCATGTGAATGTCAAAGTCGAGAAAATGGCATTCAAAAACTCAAATCATATTTGTTTATTTGTTGCCTAAATGGTAATAAATATAAACATGCACACAGTCCACAACATAACATAAAACATGTGTTTGTCTTTTTTTGAACACGGGATCGTCCACTTTGATGAAATTAATCGCAACTTACGCAAAAAAACCTTCTGATTTATATTGTTGTGATATAAATATTTATTTTAGACAATAACATTTTGCAATATTGTCACGAAATAAGTAACAGGCAATACATATTTTCAACCTTAAATAATTACGAAATAACCTGCAGCTTAAACCAGTAACATATTTGTTTTATATTAAGAGGTAATAAAACATAAATTGTGTAATGAGTAGGCCTATTTATTATATGAATATTATATTTTGTGACAGACGGCTGAATCTCGGCTAGAACTGCAACTCTCTGTTTTGCTCAAAGTCCTCAAACAATAAACTTATTGGCGGTAAATTACAAAACAACACATTTTTTCACAAAACAGTAGGGAAAGACTATCGGTCACAACACGAGATAAATGTTTATTTTATCTTGTTCATCAAATTGCAATATTGCTCTTATAATAGAAGCCCGTTCACCCACCCTCGAATTGAATGCAAAAATCAAGTGAAGCGTGAAGCCATTATTGTTAGTAGTGTGTATAAACAGCACACAGAGGGGGGACGTGCACTAACTGCACCAGCCAACCCGTGTACTCGCCGGATGCAAGTTCTCCACCGTGCGTGCAGTCGGATCGTCTCACATTTTTGGCGAATATTTTACCGTTTGTGACAGTGAAAATCGACTATTTTTTAAAGGTACATTGCTAGGTCGGGTTTCATCCATTATTTTGGCGAAATCAAAAAGCCATTCGGCCGTTCTGATGTGACGAACCGGCCGATCTTTGTTTTGGAAGTTCATGCTTGGATGTTCGTCTTTATATGAATGCTGGCTGGCCTCATCGCATTCATTCATCACTCACACAGTAGGCCTGTACGAAAGGATAGCCTATTTAAAGGTCTTTTTCCTGTAAAATTGTGGCAACTCGCGCGCAGTTTCTGTCTTTGTAGTGTAAGTTCTGTGTTAACAAGGAGATTTAATTCCGGTGTGACTGTGGAGAAAATATCAGGCAGTCATGTCCGAGAATTTGGGAAGGTTCTAGCTTTTGGATTCGAGTAAATTAGCCGAGTCAAACAAATTGTTCGGTTGGCATCTTTGGCAGCTGGACGGCCAGGAATTGTCCCGGAGCGCGTTTGTTTTTAAATCCACTTTGGTCGACGAAAAGCCTTCCCTACGTTGTAATCGTCACCGGATTGCGGAGATTAATAACCCAGGTTCATCTTTGTTGTTTACAGGTCTGAATTCTTCGGGTTTCGGATGTCAAAATGAATGGGGTGGACCATGACGCTCAACAACAGCATGTTGTGTCTGCCAGTGGTCGCCGTGCAAATGTTGCTGCAGCGGCGGCCGCGGTTGCTGTCGTCTCGACTGCTGCAGATCGGGACCAACCCGCCAGTGTGGTGAATTCCCAAGATTGTGATCAAAAGGCAACAACATCGGGAAAGTGGACCAATAAAATGTATAAGACGAGTGCCAAAAGGTATAAACCCCAGACAGGAAAAGAAACCTCCCACATTTCTGTAACTAAGTGAGGATAAAGTGTGTGTTTTGTGAGGCGGTTTGAGGCCGATGTTCGTGCGATCGATGTCTAATCATTGAATAGGGAGACATTGACATGCTTGGAAATGTAAAGTTCGCGTTGCAGCTCCTGTTACTGTGTTCTACCTCATTTGCATATAAGCTAAAAACCATTCCCTCTCGAAATCGGTCCAGAACTGACCGCCCAGACATGCCCCATTTGATAGATTTTACCGAGCTCTTTCTGCTGGTGTGAATATTTTGTCCATGTTGGGTGAAAAATTCGAGAAATTATTCTTGGAAGTTAAGCCTCATAGGCTCAATGGTTAAGCGATCGGCCATGTTTTTAATGCAGCGAGTTGGCGTTATTGTGTGATTCAATATGCTGTGTACAAATAATAATTAGAGATAGTGTTGAATTTTAAAAATATGATGGAGAGAGTCAATGATTTTTTTTTTGTAAACAATATTTTTGTATTCCTTTTGTTCAGGATTCAGAAAGAGCTGACCGAAATTATGTTGGATCCCCCTCCAAATTGCAGGTAAACAAATACAAATTCCACTGTAGTGTTTTAACTTTTTTAATCTGCGTGAACAATGAACAATTGTTGTCCCATTATGATTATGATTTAATAATGTTTGGAGGAATTTACATTACCGTCTTGTGTTTTTTTTTTTTATTATGTCATTTATTCACCAAACATGTCATTGTGTTTGGACCATATTAACAATTATTGTATAGTTACAAATAATTGATTGAATTTTCTGTTCTTTTTTGGTTTTGTTTTACCCTGTGTTTTCAAATTATCAGATTACAATTGAATTATTTATGAATACATGTATATTATGCATTTATAATTTGATTGGGTACTGTTAATAATTTTTACCAGTGTAGTTTAATTAACGATCTTGGGTTTGATTATAATTGCTGTCCAACTTGGAAAGTTTTAGAATCTGCTGGTCAATTTCAAATGAATTTTGAAACTTTATGATGGGCCTGTTTTATGATATCTTTCTTTCTGATTTGGCATCTGTGAACGGAGGAATGTTACATTTGAAAAATAAATTTACGATTGAGATAGTTAGCTGCTTTATGTTATCAAATAACGGGAAAATATTTCACATCGGAATGTTCACTATGACCACATTTAAGGTAAATACTGCAAGATACAATTTTTTAAAATAATTTTTATAAAGGATGAAAGAAAGGGAATTTCTACAAAAATAGTCAAAAACAGGAATACATATATGGGTTATTTGCATAATGTTACAGTTAGTTCTTTCTCCACGTCAAGTGTTTGCATAATGCATGGTTTTGATTCTGAAAGTTGGACCAAAAAATTGCATCCTTTTTTTTGCCAAAAAGATGATTATGCTCGTAGCTATCTGGATACACGTACGCAATTGCACGAGCTACAAGCTGAGCTCGGTATGTAGCCTGTAGCCAACAGGGAAGCTAATTAAGACTTCAAAACAAGATTCTAACTGATTATTTTCCAATGCTTGATCACATATTAGTTGCAATTAATTTGCCGCAAACTGTTATTTGTTTTCAATCAATCTTTGTGTGCATAAATTGTTGGCAGTGGGCCAAATTTCAGCAGTAAACAGAAATTACAGCTGGGCAAGTTTCTTTACTAGGCAAAGAAACAGTGGGGCACCAGTCGTAATGTAAACCTTGTGTAATTTTGGCTGAGTGACTTGTTTCTGCTAAGCAAGATTTGTTTGTGCTTAGCAAGTTTTTACGCTTACAGGCTTTATGAAATTGGGCCATAAAGACTGTTCAACAAATTCTATTGGACTGGACAATTATTATGTTCAGACTGAGGATTGCAAACTTCCTTTTGAACCACAGTCAACAAAGAACTAATTTTCCCGGTAACAGTTTTTCCATAAAGGGGAAGCGTGCAAAATTTTCTGATTAATGACGGAAACAAGAAATGGTTCAAGGTTTTTGTTGCTTATTTGTTATTGGATCAAATAATCACATTGGATTGTTATTTTGCACGAAACCTAAATTATGTTAGATTGATGAATTTAATTATTTAAAATTACTTATTTATTTATTTGTCACCAACAGTGTTAACAGGTGTCCTCCAACAAGATAGCATTAAAAATGTTACGTTAAATACATCTTTACTAATATTTAAAGAAACACACTAACTGCTTAAAATACAACACCTATAGAAATAGAAACGAAAACATGCATACAAAAAATAGAAAAATATGCAAATCATCCATTATCAGTGACATAAATAAATGAAAAGGTTCTACATCAACAACCAGGAAACCACTCAAAACAAAACAAATGTATGAAAACACAAGTTTCGGCTTCAGTGTACTATTATTCAGCGTAAAAATGTCCTAAGCATTAAAATGTCTATTATTGTTATCATTATATTATTAATACACCAAAACATAATTTGGTTTGGATTGCTACAGCGTTAAAGACCATTGTCATGGTCAATCAAATAAAACCCAGCCCACGACCCTTGACACTTGACCCCTGACCCTCTCAAGGTCTGCCCTTGTGGTTTGGAAGAGCAGCTGATATGAAAGCTCAAGCAGGTTAACTATGATTAAATATATTTGTTCACAAACGGGACGTTTGTTCCCCCGTGCTTGGGGTTGTTCTATTTTGAAGGCCTCAAGTTAAAGGATGATGAAGGCATTGATTTGTTTTTTTAAGTCCTAGGATTTTGTCTGTGTTTAGTTAATAATGACCAAGTGCATATTAATTTTGATGAAGTTACATGTTATATTGACAGGTTTTGTTCATTGTGTTACAAAGTCCTCATGGGAGTGTGAGCTGTAACAAGGACAGTATGCAGCGTTTTACGTTCCAACAATAACGTTTTTGCTTTGTTGGTTTAATAAGTTGGTTGAAATAATTGTATTTCAGGAAATCTGGTTGTTCAATTCAGTCAGAATGCACCAACCATTATTGACGACCGTGGAAGTATGTCTGCAAAATGATATAAAATATTTATGTAGACATGCAATACATTGATATACAGTTGTGCTGTATGTAATTCAACCATCATTTTCTTTTTTCACTTTCAGTCCTTAAAAAAAAATGTGTCGTGGCATGAAAATACCCCTTGAAGCTGTAGACACTGGGAAAATCCACAAGACCGCTGGAGTTGAGCTCAAAATTTATAATATAGACTGGAATTTTTTTCACGAGACCAAAACTGAAATATTACACAGCGAAGTATTATCATTCAATTTTCAAACACATGACTGCTGGACTTGTCCAATTGTAATTTCACTGGCCCACAAGCCCTGAGAATTTGTGATCAGTGTGCGATTTTTTCCCCAACACAGGATCTGTTTTCAAAACTGAGTAACATTTATATGTGCATAGTTATAACAGGTTTTTGCTTATATTCTGGTTTTTTTTTTCCCGGCTGTTTTTGAAGTGCTGTGGCAGTGCAAGATGCCAGGCTGTTGTTATTGTTTAGGGATCGACGGTTTTGTTCAGCAATTTTGCCAAGCAAAATATTTGGGCAGAACATGTTATGTGAAAACTGAATGCTAATATTGAGTAGCAAATGAAGATTTTGTTTTGAAAAATAGCAACTGAGATATTTTGTGTAGCATTTTGCTGTGCTGTGCAAGGGAAATCATTCACTGTTGTTGGTTATGAAATTGTGATAACAGATGTAATTGGAAAGTGTTAAGGATGGCCAATCAAGGCTCGAATTTTGCTAAAATTCCACGAGATTGCAGGGCTTGTACTGTAGCTCAAAATGTTTACCAGACCAGAGTTCATTTTGCAAGATCAGAATCTAAAATAAGAAAGACCTTTTTACAATGTTTAACATGTAAACTGTTTTTATTTGCACGAGCATGTAGAGAAGATTGATCTCTTTTGTCTTTTGGGATGAATACAATTTACTACTCAACAGAATGAAAAAGATATTTACCAGACACAAAGCCAACATTTGAACATCATTTGAATAAAATTTATGATATTACACCGTAAGGTATTATTATTGAATTGAAAAATACAATAACGCTGGGCATGTCCAGTCCTGAATTTACTGGCCGAATGCTAAAACCACTGGCCTGGGGGCCGTGGTGCAGTGTGAAATTCGAGCCCTGCAGATTCTGGTCAATGCTTGAATGGGGAATTGTAAATGAAAAAGACAAACATTGGCATCTTTTTGTGATCATCTTTACGCATCTTGGGAGTGCAAATTTGTGTCTGTGTTTATTGGGGAGCAAAAAACGGCCGTGGTTAGTTTTTAAAAATGAAGGGTCCGACATTATTTTGAAAATACAGGGTGGAGGAGGGGGTTACGGGGATATTAGCAGCGGAAATGCAGATGTGGTTTCATATTTGTCAAATATGAAATTAAGGTTCTTAAAAATTGCTTCATCTTGTCTATAGTCACTGGATAGTATTGTGTGATTGCCTAGAAAGCTTCATTTTCCATGTAGAGGATATTGAGATTTGATCTTTTTCTGACAATGTGCTCAATGTCTGGTGTTGAATTAGAGAAATTTCCCTAACTGTTGTTACGTTTGGAGACCACGGGAAAGGCAGAATAGTTGCTGTAGAAATGCAGATATGATTCTCTATTTTTCAATTATGAAATTAAGGTTCTTAAAAATTGCTTAGTTCCTTAAATAGGCACTGGATAGCATTGTGGTCTAATTGATAAGAAAGCCTCATTGTACATATAAAGGACATGGAGATTTTATCTAAGTCTGAGAATTGTGCTGTCAGGTGTTGAATTAGAGAAATTTCCCAGACTGTTTATGTTTGCAGACCAAGAGAAAGGTATAATTTTGTTGTTTTTGTTAAAATTCTAAATGTATGCGCCATGATTTTAAAGTCGATCCTAATCACTTAATGTGTCATTTAAATCCATACTTCTGAGTAAGGTTGGGTAGGTTTCCTTTCATTTTCTAAAATAAAACGTAGAACACTTGAGTAACTTCAGTCAGCTGAAGTTTTGAAGAAGGGTTTTCCCAAGCACTTCCATTACATCCGTAGAGTACCTGTGTATGATGTACACGCAAGTGGTGTTTGAAGCGATGCACGGTTGTGACTAAAAGGAACTTAGGAAGTAACTATTACAGTTAAACTTGCGGGTACAAGTCAACCATGTGTTAAATCTCTTTTGGAGTGTTGGCTCTGAACAGATCCGTTGGTGCGATCTTGATGATCCGAACAGTATCCTCTGTGTGTCTATTGAAGCCAAGCTGAGTCAATGTATGCTGTTTGAAATGTTGAGACCATACACAGGCTCTTTTCAGGGCCAACAATCCCTCCCCCC
>CM021531.1:18895836-18907067 GCA_010994315.2 Pisaster ochraceus
AAAAAAAAAAAAATGCCAAGGGAAAAAAGCCCTTGATGTTTCAGCTTGGGTTTTGGTTATTGTACTGTTCAACCCACACACACACACACCCCACTCTGTGTGTCATAATATTGGTTACTTGATCTTAACATCTGTCCCAGATTATGCGGGGATTGTGGCTGCTGGGAATTTGGCAAAAAAAGATTATTCCCTCTTTCTGGACAGCGGAACTTGCCATTCAATGCGCTGTGTGCAATACCTGTTTTGTCATTTTGAAATAGCGGACGATTTTGGCGTGAGAAGTGTTGGGAAGCTTGCTTGATAAATTCCCATGACGAGGGTGTCTTATTTCGCGTGAATCAAGTTGTTAAATGCATAATCTACACATGCTCAAATCCAGTACAATTGCAGAAGTTGTAAAACCTCTGAGTTGTTTCCTCCGCGATCCAATCCAGGTCAAGTGTATTTGTTGTAAAATCCGCACATGTTCCAATCTAGTACTACCCTCGCGTTTAATGTCTTTTGTGAGATCATCGAATCACTTTATTTTATTATTTAATTTTGAACTCTACGAATGCAGTGACATTGACGTCATGTTATTTACTGTCTTTTTTGAGTAACACTTGGCTTCAGTAGCATAGATTTGGATTGTCCCCCCCCCCCCCAGTTCGTGTCAAATAATGGAAGAAGAAATGGTGAAACCATGGTTTGGGCCATAATTTCACCCAAACTGTAGTCAAGGCATTGTAAAAAAATAAAAATAAAAACATGGCGGTGTAAATTTTCAATACTATAAAAGGGAAGGGCACACTCAACACTGATTAAGCGGTCAGTTTTTTTTTACAATACTATATTTTATGTGGAAATTACAGTACAAAATGTAAAACTTCCTATATGAATTACAAAATAGCTTGACTGAAACCACAAAAGGTCACTCTTTTTTTGTAAACAAGCTAGGTGACACTGTCTATTCCGTGATGCCTGTACCTTGGTTTCAGTACTGAAAGTGACTAAATCTCCCCTTTTCCTCGTTGACCGAATTGAACTGTATACTCATTTATCTAATAAATAATATGTACCATCTGTGTATGTTATTACACGTATACAGATGCTCATGGCAGAATTAATAGACAAGCAGCAATGTATGAATGGCAATGTGGTCTTCCTACATAAAGGGTACCCTTGCTGTTTGCAGACTTACTGTGTAGTGTACAGTTTTCTGCCTCCATTGATGTCTACATGTGTACGTTGATGTCCATGTAGTGGGAGGCTATAGAGCACAATCATGAGGGCATGTATCTAGGGGGTGTCCCCTGTGTAGAGTGTTGGTCAGAATTCTTTATACTTCAAAGGGCAAGTCAGTTTCTCCTTGGTGAAGGGCACTTCAGGGATGAAACTGTAAAATTTCTACACTGGAATATTTCCAGCAGCCGATTTCACGAAACGCTAGGATTAATCCTATCTCAAGTTAGGACGAGTAACTAGTCCTAACTTAGGATTAATCTTAAGGTTTACATGTTACAGTGCAAGGCTGGGACTCGTCCTAAGTCCTAAGATTAATCCTAAGTTAGTAAGAGTTTGATGAAATCGACGGCAGGGGCATCAAGACGATGACCAGAGGCGTAGAGGCAGTTGGGTTTGAATTGAATGTACATATTTGCACCCAAAAGACGGCCTTAACCCCTGTCTGGGCGTAAGGCTACCTACAATGTACCACAATGTTTAAACACAGAGGTCTGATACCCACATGGAGGCAACGAGGACAATTGGATCCATGCCCCTTGGTCATTGCCTTGGTGTCTTTTGAAATGTTCCAGTCAATTAGATTCACCTCAAAAAAGTGGCCTTTTGCCCCCGACAAGAACAAAATATCAGGGCAGAAAACCAATCAGGTAAAAACTTCAAAGATGAATTATCCAGCTCTTAGAAAACCAGTTTCAAGGTGCTCTGGATCAATTTGTGGTATTTCACCTTTTATTGTAAAGCTCTAATGCTCACTGAGAATTTTTCATGTTAAATGCATCAACGAAATTTGTAAGGAACGATTTGTCATGGTTGAATGAAGTGGTCACAACTTTTGCAAATGCCGTCATTATTTTGACGCAATACTCTGACATTAATGGCTGTGTAATTTACATTCGGGAGAAGTAAGAACCTAGCTTTGTTCTGCTTGATCAAATAATGCTCTGTTGACCACAAAGGTGTCTTTGTGAAATAATTTACTTATTATTTGAGAAGGCCCGGATGTTAGCCATGCACGTATACAGATCAGGTACTTCGTTGTTGGAAGGAAGAGGCATTTTTTCCTTCGGAAAAAAAAAGTGTCTCAAAAGTTGGGCACATTTTAGGCGTGATGGAAGGTTCCGTAGGCATGCGTCTGCGATCCAGTGCACCGCCAGAATGTTCTGCTGGACCTGGACAATGCATCTGTAGCCGCAGCATTTCGCGAACGGACACCAACCCTCAACAATCTGAGAAACGATTCATGCTTGAATCGCTTCTCAGATTCAAATGTTCTTTGGGTGAAACATTTTTCCCAACCATATTACTTTGAAGTGAATCCTTTGTCAAAATATTTTATACTAATCAACAGCTGTCAAAATATTTTATACTAATCAACAGCTGCAGTTCTTCTCACCAAGTAAGTTTTTATAGTCATACATTTTGGAAGAAGTTTACCTTTAAGTAATTCGTTTTACTTGGTAGCTTGTTGTAGGCTCTTGGCTCTGAACTACATACATAATATGCATACTACAGCCATGACAGGTGGAGGAAATGAGCATCGGCTGTCTTGTAAACATTACTTACACGATTGCGCTACGTATACAAAACAGCGTTCCTGCCTAGGTTTATTACACATCAATTTCTTATTACATGTAGTAGGAATCGAACGTCAAATGTGTGCAAATGTTGCCCAACTGTAATTTGCCTGTGTGACCAACCTACTACGAGTGACTAGAAACTGTGTCACGATGGAATGCACATGTTACCGTGCCTTGGGCCACTTCAGTGCACCCTGTGTCCTTTCTCTGTGGTGCAATGCAGCTATAGTGTATGTAACGACTGAAGATCTATACTAAGTTGGATCATTTTGATAATGTTGGCCCTCTTGTGTACACACGGATTAGTGTACACAACCACTGGGTTCAAGTGCAAGAATTTATGGGTTGAAGTGAAGCTAGGCTTCTATGCAGCTAGTCTTTTTTTGTTCTCACTGAATTGACTTGGGATTTTCTCTGTATTCACAAGAATTTTGAGGCGTGATACTGATGTAAAGGGAAGACAGTTTTACCTTCATGATGACAGTAGTGAAAGCTCAAGATTTTGAAATACACTTTACAGTACAATTTTGTTAAAACCTTATGTTACTTAAGATAAAGTTTACAAAAAATAATGATAAAACAATTTAGAATGCCCAAGGTTGCGTATTAAGAGGACCTCGTTTCAATTTGCCTCTTTGAGATATTGGTGAACACCACAGAAGAACACATGGATTGGATGTATACAGACAGATTTACCCAAACCAAACAGTACCATTACACGGTGTCCATCATATCTGAAAATGGCTTATTTTAGCGTGCTAGACCTAACTTTAAAAATTTTGGTCCAGAATACCTCACAGTTTTGAAAAATACTGGGGAGAACCCTGGAACGTGAGTTCGGTGACTTTAACATTGGGCCGGTAACCTCTAAACCGAATGAAGTCCAGCGGTCTTGTAATTTTCCCAACCACACTTTTTGAGCGCTACTTTACTTGACCTCTAAGTCCAGACTCCAGACCTAACATTTCAGTAAATGAGTAAGGAGTTAATACACAAAGGAAATAAACTATATATGCCCTCATTAGCCTGACACCGTGACAGTGAAGATTTACAAAAAAACAATTTACCGTTGGCTGGTTCACAGATGACTAAAACAACTACTGTGTGATCACAACCTCCTAACAGGATGCACAAATCAGGCTGTCATAATACTGGTGATTAATCGCGGCTCATTTATAAAATGCAGGGGTTGTGTCGTGTTTTCTCTTCTCTTCTGTTTTTTTGCCTCTAGGAGTAACTAATTAACTGTCTGAATTATGTATGAGATTAAATAATTGAAGGCTGAATTTGCATGTCAGACTTCATCATTCTGAGGCGTTGATGTATGTTGTATTATGTCGGCACAATGTACTATGTAGCTTGTTATCAAATCTCCAGAGAATGTGAGGAGTATTCCATCCGCTGCTCCATTTTGGTGGGGATGGAGGTCCTGGACTCTTCTGCAAATACTCCAGATTCCGTTCTGTTCAAATGTTTTGGTACAATGTTTTGTCAGGGTCCCCATTTCATAAAGCAGCTTAGCAGATGCTAAGCTAAAATTAGCCGGGTACCAGTCATAATCTGTACACATCAGCTATCATTCCGGCTGGTAATTCGTTGTTTGGTCTGCAACTTTTCATGCCAAGCAAGTTAGTGTTCTGTGAATAAAGCACTTACCGTGTAGAAACTACAGAACTAGCTGAATAAATGATACACATGACCTTCTGCCCTAAATGAATTAAACATTAATCTAAATTGATCGTTTTCATGATACAACCTTCAAAGTAGGGTTCACCGTTTGTTTTTTTTGTCAATGTAATGCTAATTTATTGACCAATTTATTAAAGTCTCCTGAGAAAGTTTCAGTTGAAAACGGTGCCTATGTGTTGAGAAAAACAGTAAAAAGTTGTCATGGTATTTCCATCAAGAACATGGAATCGTCCACATTTAGCGAGGTGACAGTAGGGTACCGAAGCCATCACTGGCCACAGCATTCACAAACAGACACTATGGAAATTTTGAATCTCCAAATTTGCATTAGGTGATCTTTGGAGAGTCAAATTTGTTGACGTACTTTTACTGACTTCTAATCAACAGGGGCACTTCAGATGAAATTATTTTGCAGGATGCTTACTGCCAATGCCTTCTCTATAGTAGGCTTTCGGATAAAAATGACAAACAATTTGTTCAGTTTCATGACCAAAATATGGCCCTACCTTTTCGCCATCAGCAAATGATTTTGTAATAGTATTTTGAGTACCCAGACAGTGACTGCAGAGGAAGTATGGTTTTCCCTCATGAATGTTCAGAAGGTGTTAACTGAATCATTTTCTAACGAGAATCCCTGGACGTGTGCCTATTTTTCACTTTGCCTTCCTGGCTAACCACTTGGGTCCAATTTCATAGGGCTGCTTTAAGCACAAACTATGGCTTTACACTTTTCTACTTTTTAAGTCACAGATGGTACATATGGTATTTTGGCTGGTAACCAAATTCTGGTAAGCATAAGCTGCTTTTTGCGTTTAAGGAGATAAATTGGGCCTTGGTTTTTAAATCAATTTCTTGTGAATGTACATGTAGTGCATTCAGAGCTGTTTCAAGCATACATGTACATGTACTTTCAGTTACGTGTTTATCATGCACTAATGTATAGTTTGTCATGGCCTAAGGGGTTTGTGATTGAGCACCTTCGATATTCTCAATTGGGTATCAAGGTTCAAATGGGCATAAAACGAACACGTAAATATCACAATTTGGATTGAATGCAAACAGCAATGATTTCGTAATCTTCACTGATACTCACTTGTGCACGGAACGTAAATAAAGGTAATCATTTCATGAACACACGTACTCGGTGATTGTGTGCACGGACTGCACGTATATGTCGGACATTGTTGATTATATTTAGTGTATGAAAATACTAACCCGAATATATTGTAGATTTTATGCCTGCATTTTTAAGACGTGTGTCTCCAGGATGAAAATGAGGCTGCCAGGAAATAGGCTGGACCCTCATGGTATCGGCGATTAGCACTATCTGTTCATTATGCGCCCGTAAAGGGAACTCAGCTACTGTAAAATTGTAGTTCTGTGGTTACACGTACACACAATTTCATGGCTCTGCTTACTGCGAAATTCTGCGATTACGACCCATAGAATCATGTGCTTTACATGGCGCGGTAAGTGCAGAATTCCGTGGTAAGCAGAGCCATGAGATACGACTCAGGTCAGCACATGATGCACATTTTGCCTGGGTTTCTGTATGGACAAAAGATGGCTTGTTGTGCTTGCGATTTGTGCATGTCCCACCAACTGGGGGGGGGGGTGTCTCCCTACTTACCCACTCTTGTGTCAACCGTAAGAGCAGTTTGGGAGTGACCGACAATTTCAAGACCAAACTGACAGAAAACTCTAAATGATCCGTAACGTTTGATAGCTTTTGTTTTATTTACCAACCAAAACAGCAAAGGAGTAACTGATGTACATATTATATTACTTGCCCTTTTCAAGAACAGTTTACAAAGTCCTACCTGCATAAAGAAGTCACGTGACTTCTACTTTCTACTTGTTTAATGTGATGCTTAGCTACTGACATTGATTGTTGTGTTGGTTGGTTGTGAGTGCCTCTTTCGGCGGATGCAGCCGCTGCAGATGTCCATTATTGTATCTGTATGTCAATTTTTGACCTTTTATAATGCATGGATGCACTCATCGGTAGCATCCTTTGTAATTATGTGGGTACATCTTTTCTCTTTAAGGTACTTGTACATGTTTATGTAAATGGACTTGTGTGTACACTGTACCAAACACACTGAAAAAAACACGTACATGTAAATAATATCTACTTCAACGCTCAGAGACAATGGTAATTGGTCACGATTAATATTTCTTTCATATCTAACAATTTCATCCAAATCTTAAACAACAATTTTGAGCGTTGACAAATATATGTAATACAAGTAAACATTTTTTTGCTGGTTTTTGTCAACCGTACTAAACTTTTGACTATTTGACTATTTCGAGACAGAAACAAACATTGTATGAAAGAGTAGACATTAAACAAGTTTTTATTTTTCTCTGGCCGCAGTGGTGATTCATTACATACAGAGTCTGTGGACAGGCTGGGGTCTCTGTTGAACAAACACACCGGCAATGTGTTTGCTGTGTGGGTTTCTACAGGTACATTTGTGCAGCTCAATTGTCCGATTAACTGCGGGTTTTTTAGTAAATGCTTTGTGCTTTAAAACGCTGTTTCACAAGGACACTTGATTTGTTTTTGTTTTCATAACATCTGAAGTTGGTTCTTAACGACAAAGCACTGGATTTGTAAATTATTAACAAATAAATAACAAATTAAAAAAATTAAATTGTAAGTTTCAATCTGACAGCTCATTGATGTTTAACATTTACATTTTTTTATTATTCCAGTGCAAATCCTCTCAAAAATTATGTCCGAATCACTGTCAAAGTCAACAAAAGAGCTTTTAAATTGAAGAACGCACATTGCTATTGGTTATTCTGATTGTTGCATTCAAAATAAGCATGTGCAGTATGTGAATAGTGAACAAAATCCCTGAGAAAATAAACAGCTTAATAATTTTGTTGTTTTTACTTTAAAGTAGGGTGTTTTTAAAAATGTAATGCTGATTAACTGGCAATTTTCAAGAAAGATACAATAATAAAAGTCATCTGTGAAAGTTTCAGCTGAATACAGTGTCCATGTACTTGTTGAGAAAACAGCAAAAAAAAACTGTCATGGTATTTTCATCCAGAACTTCAAATCCATCCACTTGGACTTGACAGCGTGTACCAACCGCATCTTTGGCCATATTGAGGGCAGCATTCAAACATGCGTTGGGCCAGTCCCTGGGCTTTCGTTTGATTTTGATTGTCTTTGCATTATGTTTATAGAAGAATGTATAAATTTCACGGAAAATGGTTGCAACTTACTGTGTGCTTTCAAGCCATATTTTTGTTTTTACTTATTGGTGATTAGGCTCTGTTGGTATACTATCAATAGGAATGACACTCTAACTATTTTAATCTGATTATATCCGATTTGTTTACCATCAGAAATATCTGCAACTTTTTTCTTAAAGAGCCTGGAAAAAGCCTATACATTCACAACATGTAGGTCAGCCCTTGGTTGTATACAACATAATTGTTGCATTTTTTTCCTCAAGGGCCAAAGCCAAATATCACGGCTGTGTCAAGGAGGCATTGAACTGGTCTTGACCTGTCAAATAATGTTAAGTCCTTATATAATGCTCTTTGGATTTGGTCGAGATGGATGGGTCAAGAGCACAACTGGTGTGGTGTGTTGTTGCTTGTGTGTTGTAACTTGAACCCGATACTCCACTGTACACACTGACCAGCATTTACCTTCTCTGAAAATGCTCGAGTGTCTTTCCTTGTATTAAGGCACCGTGCCAAGGACCATCCATTGATTGCCATTGTGCTTCTAATAAGGATGTTAGACTCCACACAATGGGGCTTGACTTTTTGTAAGTAAATAACATTCTTGGTCACGCTGACTTTTTTATGGTGGCAAATTGTCTTCAAGGTAAGTTAGATGCCTTGTGTATGTGTACATACCGGGAATATGGGAGTGGTAGTGTGGTTGGTCTTTGGAATTAGAAAGACCCCCCCTCCTGCTCCTTCCTCAAACAACCAGAGGAACTTGAAGCAACTGCAGCCTCTGTGATCCTGTCTGCTAGAGACTTGCTGTACTCAACATCTCTCTTTACTTAAAATCTGTACACAATATAAATACAGCACTCAATGTTCAATATCCCTTGACGTAAAATCGGCTGAGGAAAATGCACCAACAAAGAAAACAGATTTTTGAGGATGAGCTTATAAGTATTTGGCCTGTGCCTGTGCCTGTGACTACCAGGCAATCAGGCATGATGCTTCACGGAGACAATTGCCTCCATGTCCCTGGTCATTGCCTCGGTGCCCCTTGAAATGTTCCAAAAGATTGACAATTTCCTCATAGAGGTGTGTGCCCTCATTGTTTCCCTTGCTCACGAATGAAGCAACAGGCCAGGACTACTCATTTTGACTTGCCAAGCTTGAAGTGTAGATACAACACAATGGTTCATATGTGTTTGTCAGTTGATAATTAAAATGAGAAAGAAGAGGTTCTAAACGAGATAGATCCTGTTAGCATAAATTGTGTAGTTTCGCAGAATGTGAATTTTGTCTTGATTTAGAAAACAAGTCAGCTTTTCAACGACTGTAAAAGTTTTGTCTGTTTAAATTAAATCGTGCATCCTTACTTAAATACTTTAGAGTTGCCCTTCAGTTTGGCCCTTTGTCACTTGGCAAGCTTTGTGGGCTAGAGGTTGAGACATCCGCTGTAGAGTGTGAAAGATCGGGTTTGAATCTTGCCCAGGGTGTTTTCTAGAAAAGTCCATGGCATACAGTATGTTTCCTTGAGCTGTGGTGGTCCCGAAAAGGACTGGTGGTGTAACAACTCGATGTGCTCTGGGCCCAGTTGCATAGCCTGTAAACACAGATCATGCTTAGTAGAAACTGGTTACCTGCCAAAAAGCCAGTAAGGTTACATTGTTGCGACTGGTACACCATTCTTTTTCTGCTCAGCAAAGAAATATGCTGAGCAGTATTATCCTCTATCATCTTTATGAAATTGGGTTTGGTAAGCAGAAAATATTGCTTGACAATTTTTTTCTTAGTCTGATTGGTGAGTAGCAAACCCAGGCTGCATCATTGGTGGCTACAGCTAAGGCTACGACTGTTGCTAAGGAGGACCTATACTTTAATGCATAATGACGTAGCCATAGCTGTAGCCACCAATTCAGACTCAATCTAACACAGTGTGACTTGATCAAGACTCTGTCCTGAATGCTGGCGTAGTTGTGTTTCGTTTTGCCTGCGCACTTATTGCTTAGTGATTACCCTGATAGGCTTAATCCCTGATTGTTTGCAATTCTTGTCGTGCAACTCTGTGGTATAGGGATAAACGGATTTTCACACAGTATGCACTCTTCAAGCATTGAAACAAGCATGTCCGTAGGCTGAACAACGGAGAGAGAGGGGTTAACAAAATGTTTCGTGATTGAACTAGAAATTGATGTGAATGCAGCTGTGGCACAGGTGTGCATTTTATATGCAGATGAGGGATTAACTTCTCTCTGGAATGGGAACAAGCTGACTTTTAATTGTGACACAATTGGCAGGAATGCTTTTGTCACTCAGAACTAACATTATGCAGAACTGACATTATTCTTACTTAAAACCTGATTTCCGATTTTTTGCCAAAGTAAAAATAAGCAAAATTGTTAATGAAATAGCTAGCCCGGGGATGAGAAATCTATAACTTCTGTTTGAATTCAGACTTGTTAAGATCTGGCTGGTAAACAAAACAAAACAAAAACGCTGTACTTTTCTCCAAATTAATAAAGTCATGCTCTTTGATCTACTTCTCTCATCACTGAGGATTCTGTTCCCCAAAATCTGTATCTCCAGGGGTTATCAAAAGGTGGAAATGCCATCATTTTTAACTTAATGGACCTCCTAAGGTCTGGATCCCAGTTTAGACTTTTATTGACCCTCATCCCTTAAAAGTCTAAGCCTATACCATGCCTACTCCTAAGTAGGTCAGCCCTTGTGCTCAATAAAATGTTACACCACTTTTCCAAAAGCCAGAATAGCATGCCTGCCAACATAATGGGATCATAAACAAACATTACGAACTAACTTATTAATACACTGAGTGCATGAGTAAACACTAAGTAAATATTTGTTGGTCGTTGGTAGTATTCGGATAATTGACAGCGATCTAATCATGGATGTATACGTTTTGTAACAAAGATACCATTGTTATCGCCAAGGTTGTGTAGAAAAACCATTTTAGGTGATATATTGATAAACCCACGCCTTTTAGACAAAGATGTAGAATGTAGATGCTGAGGTTAAAACGTTTAGGATTGTACAGTTCACTAGATAAATATTTTTAAACATCTCTTGAGGTCAACTGATGCTTGAATCTGCTTTAAACTGGCTAGCTTGGATAATTTAATAATTTAGAAAGACTTTCCTTTTAAAGTGATTTAATACACATCATTGGTTTTTGGAAGAGTGCATTCAGTCCTACCATGTACTCTTTTTACACAGGGCTGGAAATTGAGTCTGGACTGCAGGCCCGAGGCCAGTGACTCAAGCATCGGGCCAGTAAACTCATGACCGGACAAGTCCGGTTGTCTTGCGTCTGTCAATTAAATAACTTGTGTTGTTTGTTCAAATGTCGACTTTTGAGTCTGATAAATGTCTTTGGATTCTGTTGACTATTGAAGTATACTTACCTATGAGACAAATGAGATCAATCTTCTTCTGTCCTGATACTCGGCAAAGTCCCTAGTTGGGATATCGCGCCAAGGTTTTATTAGTGCATGAGCAAATAAAAACAGTGGATAAATTTGTCTCACA
>CM021531.1:18923380-18949041 GCA_010994315.2 Pisaster ochraceus
CAGAAGGGCCAGTTGTGTCAAAAATGTGTACAACCTGACTCTACTATAATAAACTGCAAGTTCCATTTTTTGTTTTACAACAACATTTGTAGTTCTTAGATTTGTATCTTATAGATGTTGAAGACAGCGATTTTGCAATACGTCACAAAGTGTGTCTGTCTACAGACCTTCCACCCTTCTTTACATATCAAAGTGATTTGATTTGTGTCTTATCATTTTTTGTCAAAGATGTTTTTTTCCTTTTAATCAAAGCAGATTTGGAAAGAAAGAAAAACAAATTGCGATAACAAAATTCTTTGCTTTGTTCTAATTAACCATTTGTTTTGTTACCTTTTTCAGAATTATACCCATGCAAATGTAGTTGCAAAGAGAATTTGATAATTTCAGTGTAATTTTATAAAGAAAATTTGTCTTGTTAGTGTTCTTTGTACATTTTAAAAAACCGATTAACCCCTGGAATGTTTTTTTTTTTTACCCTCTCCCTGGCAGCAGACCCAAAAAGCCTTTTGATGTTGCAGACCTGTATTAATAGGACCTTGAACATAGGGGTAGACTAACAATGCATTATGCAAGTAAATTGATTGAACTCCTCATTTCATCAGTGGTTATACTCACGGCCGTTGTCATCGCCGCTAACTTAAATCGTGACCACATCATCGTTGAATCATAGACTATTAGAAAATAAGCAATTGCTCTCTTGGTTAGCCAAGCATGCAGCCAAAACAATTCTGTTAAAAATAGAGGATGCACCGGTACATGTAAATCTGGATGAATTGTTGACATTTACAAACTCACTTGGAGGGATTTTGACACCTTTTTCCCACTTTCATTAAAGATGTAAAGTTGGGTTTTAATTATCCCGAGAAGCAGTGTAGATTTTAGAGTGGGAATTTCTGAGAAAAAGGGTTAATACTTTATATCAAGTAATAAACCACAAGGGAAACTTACTGGGTAGATTTTGAATAATTTTTGGGTTTGAACAAAGAAAAATTTATGTTAAAATCCAAAATTGATAATATTTTTTTCAGGTGTGAACGTAAACAAACCTCAGAGTTTTACAAAATACACATTTTTTGTGTATGATAAATACTTCATTGGTTGTTTTATTTCTTTTCATCAGTTGTAAATGAATGTACTTTGTTTCACTTCTCATTGATTGATTATTTTTTTTATTTAGTTTCCTTAAAATAAACCAATCTTTCCATGTTTGGATGAACACATTTGGAAATTTCCCTGGTTGTGGAAACTTTTTCGCTTTGATGTTGAATGTGGTTCTAAATACCTCTGAGAAAATAGAATTAGCTGTTGCAAACTGCTTACCAACCAAAACGACCTATGATATAAATGCAAAACCAATTTTAAATGGCCCGACGTTTCGCCCCTAGCATGGTCTTTCTCAAATATCTCCCTGATTGCAAGATGCAAATGTTGGCAGCTCTTTTTGTGGGGCATCCCAATGTTTTCCCCTTGTTCACGTTTTTATGATTTAAGCTAATATTTAGGTAAAATTGTCATCATTTATTGTTATAGTTAGCCTTCTCAAAATCCACATACTTATGAACTCTATTACTCTGAAACTTTTTGTCCGAGCAAATATTTTGAACTTCAGTTCAAGAGTACCATGTAGTAATTTAACGGTGCCCCTTTAATTTTGAGAATGGACTCAATCTAGACACAGCCCCTTTAATCGTCCACATCAAAAACAGATTTCAATACCCAGACTTATCATTTTAATCAGTGTAAACTAGACAAGAACTGTATTGTTACACTATTGTATCAATAACTAGACATGGTCCGTTTTAATCAGCTACCCGTACATTGAAAACGGATTAAAGTATTTGGACATAGCCCTCTTAAACAAGGATATTGATTGAGACCTATACTTAGTCGCTGTTGAGCCTAACTGGTTTTTAATAAACGCAGACTCAGTAACTAGACATAGCCCTCTTAATAAGTTACTAATACTAATTCTGTAATCGGTTACAATCAGTTTATCAGGGATGTAGCCCCGTTATCCCTGTCTCTGCCAAATACAACAAAATGCGCCAATTGTTTTAAAGTTGTATTTTGTTGCATTTAATACGCAGTTAACTCGATTCCATACTCTGTTGCATTGTGCTGCATTCAGCAGGGTTCAATATGGCCTATATCTCCAAGTACAATTCCAGTCCCCAGCAAACTCCATTGCATAGTGGTGCGTTTAGCAGGGTCCTATATGGCCTATATGTCCCAATGCAATCCCAGTCGCCAGCAAACTTCAATTCATAGTGGTGCGTTTAGCAGGGTCCTCTATGGCCTATATGTCCAAATGCAATTCCAGTCTCTAGCAAACTTCAATTCATAGTGGTGCATTTAGCAGGGTAAAAGCCCAGTGCCCAGGCTGGCGTCAGCCAGTTCACTTCACCATGCAACAGAATCCCTCGGTTGCATTTTGCTGCATTTAAGCAGGGTTTCCATTTCAACTGGTTTGCGTTTCGCTGCAGAGAAGCAGGGTGCCTGGAAAACACCTGATAATTGTAAAGGTTAAACTGGTACATTGATAACAGTTTCAGTAACTAGATCAAAACCCTTTTGAGTCAGTAACATTTAGCACATACTTTACTAACTATACATTGCCACAGTAATTGCTTATAATCAAATGCAATCGGTTTACCAGTCCCAAACCTTGCTGTTACTTGATGTAGCCTCTGTAAACTGCTACTTTGATAACAGGGTTAATAACTAGACATAAACCCTTGGAGTTGGTTACATTTAGCACGTAAACTAGACATTGCCCCGGTAATCGGTTATAATCAAATGCAATCGGTTTACCAGTCTCAAACCTTGCTGTTACTTGATGTAGCCTCTCTTAACTGCTACTTTGAAGGTTAATAACTAGACAAAAACCCTTTTAGCACGTAAACTAGACATTGCCCCAGTAATCGGTTATAATGACAACCGGTTTACTAATCCTGGACACTGTCTTTATCTTGACCTAACTTCTTTAAACAGTGAAATTCATCTTTATGAAAGGATTTATTTGTTGCGTAAAATGGGTGATTGTACATGGCCAAGAAAGAAAGAAAAACCACATAATAATCCCCGCCCTCATTCTGTTTTAAGCCGCATCTTTGTCTCCTTTTTTTCCAAATGAAATACTAAATTTGTCATGTATTTTTGCTTTATCTTGGCACCATTGTTTCGCTTGATTTAATTTACCCTTATTTTAGACCCCCAAGTTCTACAAAGCCAGCAAATTGTTTAGACAGGCCTTTTCCTCCTCGAAAAAAAACCCCCCAAAACAAAACCTCATCCTCCTCTTTTTGAAAAAAATACCCCCAGAACGATCAAGGTGTATTTTTTTACCTGGCCAAACTGAAACTTATTTATCATTAAATCGTTCAAACCAAGCAGCTTGAGCTTCACTGCATTTTAAAAATTAATTTGTTTTACAGTGAAATTGATTTGTTTGTCCCATTCCGGATCATGTGGGGGTGAAACCCAAAGGGAATTGAGCTAAAGGTTAAACAAAAACTTCAAAATTCATTAATGAAAGTTACAGAGAAAGAGAGACATGGGTGGGGGGGATTTTTAAAGGGAATCTATAGAAATGTAAGAAATTTAGAACCGCTTAATGTAAACCTTGTTTTTAAGGCTGGGCCATGCTTAAGTAATGACCTCAAAAATAGTAGCGTAATTTGTATCCCAAGACCTTGTTTTAAAGATGGTAATGGTGATCCAGTGAAATTATTTTGTCTGACGTGCCCCGTGTTGATCAGAAATCAATCAAAGTCATTTGAAAAAATTTGAATCGCCAAAGATCGCATTGAGGTGAATTTTGGTGACTCAAATTTCCGGGGTGTCCGTTTGTGAATGCTGCGGCCAGAGATACATTAATAAAAAGTGGTGCTCTGTAGCTGAAGCCATTTATATAACAAAAATTGGCAATAAAGTTTAGGATGAGTGTTTTTACCCTAGTGATGGCCCTAGATACCGGGTTCATAGCCCCTTTAATCGTTGACTTTATAGCCTATTTAATTGGTCACATGTCCTTTGTTGATGGTCACAGTGAGAGAAGTGTCAGTACCCAGACATAGCCCCTTTAAAGTCTCTGGAAGGATTCAGACTCTGTCACTTGGGGTCATGTCTGTGAAATGACCTCCAAGTGGAGGTGACCTGACCCAGGATTGTGATTGTTAAACATCACCAAGTGGATTTGATTGTTGAAGTTCCCCCCCCCCCTCCTCCTCTAGAATCAGATTAACTGCAGATTATTCAGGATTGTTGAGTCGTAATCTCAGTTATGTGTATTTAAATATCATAGCAAATTTGTAAGACCTAATTTGTTAAGCACAAAATTCTTTACAATTCTTAAACAATAACATCTTCTAGATGTGTCAGATAAAAGTTGCATGGCTGTAAATATCTACAAATGTGAAAACAATTTTTAAAGCAACTACTGGAAGAAAGATAGAGCTGGTGTGTATCAGATAATGGACTAATATTGAAAAAGCCAGGGCCTATTTTCATGGCTCTGCTTTACCGCAGGCTTACAGTCACAATTTTCTGCTAAAGTGTAAACGCTAACTTAGTACGCTAGCTGTGGAACATGTAGGTGAAAAATGCTTAGTGCAGTGAAGTTCGCACATGGTCAACCAAAACTCCAATGCTAATTTGTGAAATAAACCTATGTGAAGCGCAGATTTGTACGCTTCCTGTAAGCAGAACTGTGAAATTGCGCAGTCCCCGTTAACATTACTGGCAGTTCATGGAAACATGGAGAATAGAATGATGGAAACCAGCTAACATGTAGATGATGTCAAACTGCATGTTTTATACCTCATATAAAAATTGTAATGTCGACCTACAGTAGTTAATCAAAATCATTAATGCTTTGATCTTTTTGCGGGTAGCTTTGTGGTAGAATTGTCTCCGGATTGTCATGGATAGTAAATTTTAACTCTGTCTACCTCGAGAGACTAAAACAGAACCACCCCCCCCCCAACATTAGAGTTTGTTGTGATATTGACGTTTTTAATGATATCCTTGTTTAGCAGGAAAGCGTAACCACAGACATGATGTTCTTTCTACTAGTTTGACTTCTGGCTTTCTTGCCCTTGGGAAAAATCAGTAAAATTGTGATTAAATAGCCTGAAACGTCTATTAAAGGCTATACACTGTGCACTATGGGTCAGCCCTTGTATTCAAACCAATGTTCCTACTTTTACACTATAAATATAAATATTTTTGTATGTTATCCTTTCCTGTAATTTGCGGCTCGTCCGCTGTTGGTTTGGTCAATAAATAAATATATGAATGAATAAATATATTCTCTGTGTGACAAATATCATGCCTCAACCAAGCAAAATATGGGATGGTTTACCAGCTAATTATTTGTGTCCAGCCACCCTCTGAGAAATGTTTCATGTGATGTTTTTTCTCGGCCCAGCAGCATCACGGAATTGATCCCTGGGTGTGGATATCTAATAGCTGCACACAACCTTGCAAAGCACCCATAACGTTTACCGACGACGAGAACCAGGTCACCAGTCAAAATACTAAGCAGTGTATACTACTTGTAACTGGTTCCATGTAAATTTTGGTTAAGTGACATTTTTTGGAAAGCATTAATTAACAAATTGTTCCCCTTCCTAGCTTCATGGAATGTGGCCTTTTAAAACATTTTTGCTTGTTTATTTTGTTGTTGGTTTTGTTGTTTGTTGTTGTTGTTGTTGTTGGGTTTTTTTTTTTTGGGGGGGTGCTGTAGGTATACATGAATGTCTGTGTATGTGTACATACAGTATTGCATGTATTCCTAACCAGCCAATTAAATCCATTGTTATGGGGTGGCTTGAGAGATTCACGTATTGCACCTGCTTAAGGGAACCATAGGTGCAAAAGCCCGCCTGCAGGGCCGATGCGCACAAAGTGGTTTCACACAATGGAACAAAACGGGGGCAGTATAATCAGGCCTTTGGTAACCGTCAATAGGGGGGATTTGTAGGCTATTTTGTAAACATGCTTGACAGTTATGTAGGTAGCGTTTTTATGGAATTGGGCAATGTGGGTGCTGTTTTTTTATATATATTTTTTTAGGGCTTTGGATAATTTACACCTAAACAGTTTTCCTCAGGAATGCTAACATGGTATTAACTTTCACACGAAAAACACCTTTCTTTCCCTTCATTTTGAGTCATTGTACATGTTACGAGGAAAATAAAACTGACTCATTAATCTGAAATTGAACTTGAATTGTAAAGTTGACAGCCGTTACAACGATCACATCCAGAGAAAATTTAGATAAATGTTGCTAAGCGTAAGGAAATGTTTGTAAGCAGAATCTGACCAGGGCTCGAAATTTTACACTGGATCGCAGGCCTGAGGCCAGTGATTTTAGCATCAGGCCAGTAAACGTATTACTGGACAAGCCAGTTGGTCTTTTTTTTTTAAATTAGGTGTCATAGTTTTGCATAGTATTTTTAATGAATAAAAATACTTTACTGTGTAATATCTTGAATATTTTTGGTGGGTTTTTTTTAAATTGAGTTTTATAAATATCTTGTGATTTTTTCTGTTGAGTATCAAGGTATACCTTACTCAAGAGATAAATCTGTTTTCTTTTCTTTTTTTGTTCAAATAAAAACAGTTTGAAGTAAAACTCTGCAGAAAGTTGGTTCTCAATTTGATTGTAAAACAAATTCTGATCCAGTAAAAATGTTGAGCCACAAGCCCTGTGTGTGGTCTTGTGGATCCCCCATCCAAACTCGAGCTAAGAATTTACCAGCTGCACCTCTAGAAAACTTGTCAGATTGAACTTGTCTTCTCTCTACAAAATCCTATTTCGTACCTCAATTTGTTACTTTTGCAAGTCAGAATTTTTGCAGAGGCTTTTAGACAAAAAACAGTATGCGCATGACGTCACTTGAGTTCGTGGCCGTCACCTAGAGGTCTAAAGGAGGTTGTTCATTGGCCAATCCCAGGCCCTCACAAACACATCTGTGCATTTCCATTGTTTCATCATCGTTTACCTCTAAGAATTTGGCGTGATGACGTCGCTGCATGATATCTGTACATTTTAAATAATGGACATACCACAGCGATACATTTATCGTTTTAAACAAGACTGAAAACAAATATATACGGCTTAACATGCATACAGTGGAATCTTAACGGCCACAACAAATTTAAATAAACATTAACATCAGTTTCAGCCACAAAAAAAACCCTGTCTGTAATGCTATGTATTGATAAAGGGGGAAAACCTGTTCTTTGGTAGATATAAACTGATTCACATGAGACAGGGAACAAGTTGTTTTTCCAGCCTGGCCTGATATGAAGATAGTAATTCTAGAGTAAGCTGACCTCTCAGCAACTTGTTAAAATGTTTTGCCATCAGCTGGTTACTGAAGCCCTCAATCATTACTCCAGTTGTTTTTGCCATCATAATTCTTTCCTGGTACTCTGCTGGAGTTCCTGTCAAGGCTATTGGAGCCAATTTTCATCCAGCTGGGTTGTTTCACTTATCCTGTTTTTAGCTAATGCATGGAAAATTATTTGTAAAAAAAAAAATATTCATGTGTTCATTTTTCTGAAAATGATAATTTTGAGGCTAAGGCTGTATCCAAATAAGCAGCTACAGCTATGGCTATGTCTGTTGCTAAGGGTGTTGCTAAGGACTTAGTGTACTTCAACACCGGATGATGTTAAAATCAAGCCCTAGCTGTAGTTTAGCCGCCTTTGGACAGCACCTAAAACATTTAATTGATTTAGTTTATGGCACTTGTCAGGCATTGGAACAGAAATGTTTTTAATGTTGGGATTGTGTTGCATATTTCTGGAAGTTTACCCATAAAGCAATACAAATAAGTGTTCTACACTTTTGATGATAGGTGATGCCATCAGACCAAAAGAGACAAAGGTCACCAGAGTCATTTAGTGTCTGTGACAGTCAGAAGTCTTTAAAGGTGCCGTCTGAGTATCTGTGAAACAATTATTAACTGCAGATGAAACTCTCACCTTTGACCTGTCTCATGGCTTAAAGTATTGAAGCCTAGGGCTGCAATTGACCTTCAACCTCTGAATTATGAACCTGTGAAGTTGCAGCCCGCCCAGGTATGATTCTTCGCAGAGGCAAGGGTGGTAATTGCTTCTATGCCCTTGGTCAGTGCCTTTATGTCCCTTGAAATGTTCCTAAATCCTTTGTAGAAGTGCCCTTTAATAAAGGATTTGCTCGCCAGACATTTTCATTTGGGTTGCGGGGGGGGGGGGGGGGGGGGGGGGGGGGGGGGGGGGGGAGCAAGCGGGAGAAAAAGACATAATTGGGGGAGGGTATTTAAAGTATCAAGCCATTCATTTGTGCGTTTCGGGCTAGCTACCGAATGATCATATCCAAAATGGTGAAGTGCCTTTTCCTTCCTCCACCCTCCCGCTACCCGTTGGTGAGTCCCGGCTTCATCATTTTGAGCAGGTCAAAGGTGAGAGTTTTACCCACTGAAAGAGATCATTGATAACGCAACGAGAGGCCACCTTTAAGCTGCTTGAACCGATGGAAATGTTCAATCAATTTACCCACGGGAATTAACGCGTATTTCATCAGGCAAATTAAGCACGGGTCTTATGGCAAATAAAAACAGATACTTGTAATTGGGAGTCCCTAAATTTCCACAGGGGAAACAAACGTAAATGCCCTCAAGATTTATCCTGCCAGCATACGGCTTTCTGGTCAATTTTCTTTTACATCTGAATGCACTCACATACACTTGCTTTGAACAGACAATGTATATTACATTTTTAAAGTTGAAACCAAATAATTTACTCTTTAATTTTTGATTTAGCTATTTATAGGCGCATTGTATGAAAGATGGTGTTATTTCTGTTTAGTCAGCTCGGGTTTCAGTACTATTGTACATGATGTCTTTATGGAGTGCATCAAGGGGGGGGGGCATGCTGATTGTTGTTTCCCTCTCATATGTACAAGGTTTGTGTCCAGAAACCCAAACGAAATGCCATGAGGGCTGGATTACATGGCTGTTCAATATCCAGAGGGCAGATGCTGCCTACATGTGCCTAGTCTTTGTGCGAGATGTTAGTCGCGGTATTATTGCACAGTAATCCTGCGACTGCGAACTAGACATAGGGCAGTCAGGCTGGCTCAGTGGTTTCTGCTCTGATTCACCTCTCTGGACCGCGGTTCGAATCCCAGACTCGAGCCTTGCACATGGATTGGGATTTTTGTCCCGACCTGATTGCGTGGGTTTTCCCTATTTAAGGGCCATATCTGTTGAGCAAGTTCGGTTGGCTGACTAGAGTCGGCTCGATCTGGATGTCAGCTGGAGGCTGCATGGTTTGACGAGCTAGTCGTTAACGATAACTGTAGGCTTGTTCAATTTGGCAAATCTCATCGTCTGCTCAACAAGACACAATGACTAATGACTATTTTGACTAGTTGATCAGCTAGACGCATTCGAATGAAAAACAAACCATGCATGATTTAAATCGCAAATTGACGAAAGGTCAGCACCCGATCTTAGTCTGTAGTGAAATTTCTTTAACATCTTCTCTAGGCGAGCATTTTCAGCCCTATGGGTCACAGTGCTAGTTGCCTTTGAGGGTCTCTTGGTTTCACTACCAGAAAAATATTATAATAAATAATAATACTAATGATATAGGAATGTTTACCCATACACTGATGGATTCAGTAGTGTGATGAATTCGAGGGTTCGAATCCCACCCGTGTAGTATGCCTGTGGATTTTTTTTTCACAGGACGTGGGAAAGTACAGTGTATGTACAGTGCTTAAAACATGATTTATTCTTTATCCTCGACGCAAATTTATCAACTTTTGAAATAATATTTCTTGGTAACAATGTCTTGAAATAGGACTGAACTACCAAGCTCACGGTTTGGTGTAAACTTACATGCAATAATAAGAAAAATTTGAGAAATTATTTATTTACATGTAAATGCAGCAGCCTCTATTCGCAACACAAAACATTAAACAATAAAGTGTATGAAGAAATTTGTTACAAAAATGTACTATTCAAACATGCAAGTCTTTAAAAGCTCCTTGAAATTCTCTAAGAGTCAGCTTGACAAATATTTAAGAACTTAAAGCCGTTCCATTACTTGCACGTACCTATTTTTTGTAGCCCCTCGGTAAAAAAAAAAGAAGTCTTGATTTTGTTATACAGTTGTTCCTTGCGTAAAGGAGAGAGAGACTGTGCAAAAACATATCTTGGCGCCATGGGTTTGAGATATTTTTAGTGAGATAATGTACGACACAGTGAAGTTTCAAAAAGTGCCTCTTCTACAGCAGGCTATTTTTAGAGGTTAATCCATTTTGCACTCGCATGACGATATTTGCACATTGAACGTGTACAGAACTTGTACCCCTGTACTTAGCTAGCCATTCTGCTCGTATGGATGCATGTGTTTACTACAATTTAAGCCGATCAACATTTTACCTGATTGTGATGCTTTCGACATTGTGTACAAATTGTTTGCTTTGCTCCAGTGTGACTTTTGTTAATCCACAGATTAACAAACCCTTGAGTAAAATCTGATAAACAACATCCACATGAGGTGTGGATTATTTTATGTAAACTGTCTACCATGCAAGGACTTAAGGCATTCAAGGGTAAAAACAGCAACAAAAACAGACTTTCCGGTGAAAACAAGTGTTCAATAAGGAGGGGGTGGGGGGGACGTTAGTAGATTGTTTCGTTTACACTAGATTTATTTCCCATCCCAGTACACGCACAGCATATTTAATATCAATCAGGATTGTACAGTTGGTTGCCGTGGGAACACTTGCGTTATTGATTAGATTTTGGAAGTGTCCATCTGTTGCTTCAAGCCTGAAGGAGGAGTTTCCTAATTATAAGTTGTTGTTGTTTTTGTTTTGTTTTGTTTTGAGAAATGAAGGGAGTCAAGCAGTACTTCTCTTATTTAAATCCTTGAGTTTTTGAGAAGTCATACAACTGATCCTTGAAACTGTACATGGATGTAAGTCTTCCCCTATTAAAATTTGAGCTGTCAGGAAGAATCTGTCTTCACAGATGTTTTACAGTAGTGTGTTGTTTGTTGCATCTGAACCCTCAGGCCAGGAATTTCATCTTTGAAGAGGGGCATTTTAATTTTCCAAAGGGCACTTCCACGGGAAAATCTTTAAGTCTTTGGGACACTTTTGAAGGGGCACCAAGGCCAAGACCAGGGCAACTGAGGCCCTTCGTTTAGTTTGCCTTTACTGGTTACCGTAACTGCTGTTATTATCACTACACAAGAGCTGTTTGAAATATTGTGCCCTCTAGTGGCAGCTCATACGAGTAGCTGCCAACATGATGCGTGCATCTACATACGTGCAGAATTTTTCTACAACTGTGAGCCACACTCAAGCAAACTCATGATTGCATTGACCAATCACAATCAGGAAGTAGGGTCTCAAACAATTCAAATCCAACTATACAATGTGAACCAGCTGCCACCGTTTAGGTTGTTGTGCGGTGTTTACTTTTTGGTTGCTGGTGCATTGCGTCGCTTTGCAGAGTAAAAAAAAATCCGCTCAAGTTGACTGACAGTCAGTCAGTAAGGCGGGCTGGGCGTAATGAATTTTTCTATGGCTCTTTTTGAAGATTTGGCTTAGGCTCTGGGTGGGCGCTTTCATTTGTTTGGAAAATGAACAATTTTGCTCTTGGACTTCAAAGAGTTCAAAGAAGGTTCCAAGGTCAAAGAAGGTTCCTAAGTCAGAGCTGAAGCTGAAGCCGCGGTTTTGAAAACGGCATCTTACTCAATGTGCTGTCATTTAAAAAGGAATTCCGTCACCGTCACCGTATAAATTTTAAGAAGACTCCAATTTAACCAGGTGTTATTTTGTTTTGTTTTTTGTGACAGTGCGGGACCGAAGGGCGATAACATCTACGAATGGAGGTCATCAATCCTGGGCCCTAGGGGCTCGGTCTACGAAAAAGGCGTCTTCTTTCTGGATATTAATTTCTCCCCGGAATACCCGTTCAAACCACCAAAGGTACGTGTTACGCTGAGCGCGACCCTTAAGACTAGCCCGGTGTACAATGCCAAGTAAAACTGCTACCGTGCCACGGGCTAGTAAACACCACTTCTCAACTTGGCCTGCGGGCTACTAAAAACTGTCCTACCTAATTGTTTAAAATGCTTGTATTTCTTTCCTTTCAGATGTGAATAGTAATTTCTCAAATGTGTTAATTTACTTTTGAGTGTATGAATGTAACTTCATTTGACTAACAAGCTGGTTGTAGTCACTAACATTAATACATTCCCAGAAAGATACATTTATGATAATACATACTTAACATCTGGGCTACTAAAACAACCTGCGTTGTTTAAATTGTTCATATTTATTCCTTTTTCAGATGTGCATTATGAGTGAAAAATATGTTAATTTATTATTGAGTGTGTGAATGCAATGTTATTTGACCATTAAACTGGTTGTGATTGCTACCATATCAGAAAGGTACATTTGTGACAATGCATGTTTAAAATCTGGGCTACTAAAACTTCCTGGGGGAAGTACAATGTGCAGTTTACTAGCCCAGTGGTCTACTTTACAAAAAGCTTATATGCTTTGTTGCTTCATCCATTGCTGCCAGTTTCTCTCCAAAGAAATTTTGGTTTTTGCATGGATTTTTTTTATTTCATGTGAAGAAACCTCATGTAGACTTCAACTGAGATTTAATTTTCCAGGTTCAATGTTCTACCCTCTGTCACCATTTTTGAATAGCATGATCTTGTGCATTGAGCCTTTTGTTTTTATCTTGAGCAGAGATTCAGAAGTGTTCTCACCATTTTGTGTCTCAATAACCAGGCATAATATTCTTCCTACATGTACTTGAGTCTGATTTCTGATTTCTTTGTCCTTGGAAAAATCTGGAGGGCAAAAATGATTAAAGCATACGCCATGTGTACATGTAGGTCAGCCCTTGTACTCGAAAAAATATTCATACTTTTGTCCAAGGACCAAATATGAAATATCATGTTTGTTAATCTTTATTCAATGTTGTCTTATTAATATCTATCAAAATGCAGGCGTGGGGGTTGGGAAAGGGGGGTGACTGAAATTTTCACTAAACCATAAATGTAGTGTGTATAACCTACGGCTGCAAGAGACTTGTATTTCATTAAAATGTCGGACAGTCTAACCTGGCATTTCATCTTTGAGAGGGCGAGGTCGTTTTCATTTTGCAGAGGGCTCTGCTTACTGTGGAATTCTGGGCTTACCAGCGAATTGCATGCTTTACAGGGGCATCGTAAGCACTTAATTCCCTGGTAAGCAGAGCCAAGAAATAGGGCCCAGGACTTCTCCAAGTAAAGTTTGTTCATATCCATTTCACTTCTGCTGAATGCATGAATCATTATTCGAGTATGGTTGTATATGAGCTGGACATTGCGATTAATTTGAAAATGTCACACAAGAAATGGTAAATGCTTTGTCCACGCTGACCAAGTTTGACGGCATAAACTGTTGTTGGCTCACTGCTGTTTGATTGTCAAGCAGCACACCTCCACGGTGACAGTGCAGACAGCTTTTGCCAGTCCTGGCAAACCTGGATTGTCTTTATTGATTATTCTCAGTCCTTGTTTTGGTTTTGTTTGCTTGTTTTTTGTCTTTTGTTGTTGTTTCTGTGTTTTTAAATTCACTCTGGGCAGATTTGTTTCACCTTTTCTTTTTGGTGAACAAATTTTTCTTGTTTTTAATTCACTTTGTCTTTGCATTTATACTACCTTTTACATTGTACATTCCGATGCTTTTTTCCTCAATGTTTTGAAATTTGTCTATATAGGTGTGCATATTTTTGTAATATGTGAAATTGATTAAGGAAGCCTCGCGCGTTGTAACAAGTTTTGTATTACCTTGGCACTGCCGTTCATGTTTGTTTATATTGTTCTTTGAAATGCTAATGTTTTTGTAATGTGTGAAATAGACATATGTGCATGTCTCGTGTGTACTCAGACATTTGGACCTGTTAAAAGTGCAGAGTTTGTTTCCTGCACACGTTAAAGCAATGCACGTTGGACGGAAGTAAGGCCTGGAATTACATGGAGGCCATGGCCTCTGTTGCCCCTACTCTTTGCCTAGGTGCCCCCTCAGAAGTTTCCCATAGACTTAAAAGATTCTCCAATGGAACTGCCCTTCGTAGAATGAGAATGGCCTTGCCCTCTCAAAGATGGCCTGCAAGGTGGTCCCAAAGATGTTAGAATGCGCACGAGGCTTCCACGGTCTATTGCCAAATCAATAATAATAATTTTAATTTTGTAGCAGGTAGTACAAGTATTAATTAACTCTAGTTAATTCATTACAGGCCTAGTATATATCGGAGACAATTGCCCTCATGCTATTGGCCATTGCCTTTATGCCCTTTGTAAATATTTAAATTTCCCTCATTGAAGTGCCCTTAACTAAAGTAATCACCCCTCCCCCACCTCCCCCCAGCCTGTACTAACTATCATTTGAATAGTCCGGTCAACCTCTACGCTCTGTTTACATTTGTCTTGAAGGTAAGGTTTCGGACTCGCATCTACCATTGCAATATAAACAGCCAGGGCATTATATGCCTAGACATCCTCAAAGACAACTGGAGTCCTGCGTTGACCATCTCCAAAGTCCTCCTCTCCATATGTGCATTACTCTCCGACTGCAATCCTGGTGAGTTTGTGCTCTCTCTTTAGTTTCCTAGTAATTATAATTAGCTCGTATGGAACGCCTTACATATCCTAGTAGCTAGATCAAGGCGCTTTACAACATTATCCCAGTTAATTAGGCAAACTTTTAGACGATTCCTCTAATTTTCTCAACTCCCTGAGGGAGCTTACAACCCCAAGCTGCTTAATTTATTGCTACGGGATTAGTCCAATGCAAAACTCTCGTCTCAGCGATCGCAGCGTTTCCCATTTATACACCTGGGTTAAGAGAAGCAATTATGAGTAAGTGCCTTGCCCAAGGACACAAGTGTCACGACCGGAATTCGAACCGACACTCGGCCGAGACACACCGCATAAATTATCCAAAGGGGGTACGATAACAAATTTCAACACGATCAGATCGCATTGGATTCGAACTGCCTCTAGCTTCTGGGTAAGCTCGGCGGGGACTAGTGGTGTGACATCTGTGCTAGAACCAGCTTAGGGTGTGGGTTCGAATCCCACCTGAGTGATACACACGTGGAGTTTTTTTTCACAGGACTCTGGAAAAAGTACATGCATTAAAGTATAGGACGCCCTTAGCAACATCCTTAGCAACAGTCGTAGCCGTAGCTGTAGCCGGTAATTCGGATACGGCTTCAGTCTAAATATCTTCCTGACTGTTGTACAAAATCTCCCTGATTGCAAGATGGAAATGTCGGCCGCTCTGATTGTACAGTGTCTATTGGTGTAACAGTTGGGCAAAGTCGGTCATGACCTCAAATAAAAACTAACATCCATTCCTCGCTTTTTTTTCTCTCGCCTCTCTCCTCTGCAGCTGACCCCCTCGTTGGTAATATAGCAACTCAGTTTCTCCACAGTCGTGAGGACCATGACCGGGCAGCCAGGCAATGGACCGAACGCTATGCAACATGATGCAAGGTACCACCGCAACCGGTGGCTGCTTGTCTTTGTTCAGTAGTATCTCTCACTTATTATCATTTTTTTCCCATTGTTTTTATTATCATTATTATTTTTTGTACAGCATGTTTTCCTCTTCTCATTTTCTGTATATTAGAGACCTGTGTTTCCAGTCGAGGCACAAGACTTATTCCTATAATTGTGGGACGGGGGAGGTCTGACTGTAGGGGTTCGGTCGGATTTCCCATCATTGGGAGTTATTGGTGTAGGGTGACAGTCACCAGTGAACCCTTCTGTCATGGTTGAACCGAGAGGGAAATGCCCCCTTCCCCCCCCAAAAAAAAAAATCCCCAAATTTACACCTATGGGTGGCCATGTTTACCCCGTTATCCCAATGCCTGCATCTGTGAAGAGGCCTTTGTTTGCACCTATGAAGGGCCTTGGCTAACACTTTTTGTGGTCCCCCCAACCCCCATTTACCAGGGTCCGATTTCATGGAACTGCTTGAGCACAAAAACTAGCTAAGCACCCAAAAAAAAAGCTTGCCAGATTTTGGTTTATCAGCCAAAATGTAATGTCGTATGTAACATTTATTACTGGTATCCTGCGATTTTTTGCTCAGCAGGAATCTGTGACGCAATGTTTATTACTTGAAATCGGGTGCTGCTCATCGATCCATGTCCGAAGTGTTGCAGTTCAGTTTAGAGTAGGCATGATAATATCAATGGCAGGGTACAAACTGATTTAAATCACTAGGTCATCTTCCAATCATACTCTCGAGGGATCTGTCTGGAGCGCTGGCTGTTTCAAGAAGTCCAAACGGTCTTTAGAGTTGGCTATCACCGATGGCTACACTAGCAATGTTTAAAGCATGCAGTGAAGAAGCCATAGCCGCAGTCACAGCCTGTAGTACCCATAAGAAAAATCGCACGTTTTCCCGCCTAAAATATCAAAAGCTTTGATGGATGATTTTAGTGCTATATTAGGGTACACGTGAGCTTCATATTTTAGTTGTTGTTGTACGTGTTGTTTGTCATTCATTCAGCAGGAAATATCTGTTGTTGCATTTGCACTATGTTGGGCCAAGGCGACCAGTGTTGTACCGACATGTAGTTCTGAACAGCTCCCTCTAGAGGTTTGAGGAAATCACAAGCTACTTCCATCTTCGTAGGTCTAGTGACGTATGAAACATTTTTGTGGGCCTCCTTGGACGAACAAAATTATTTGTCAATTCTTGCTCATAAAATAAAAACTGGCTTTTTGGGGCTAGAATCAACACAAATGCATCTGTTGATAATTGTAAATGCCCCCCCCCCAATGACCTGAACCCTCATCTACCCTGGGGTGCTGTTGAACAGGAAACTGTTTGTTTGTCGACATATGAGATGGCTGAATCGTATTTTTGTTAAACAAATCACGATCAGGCGGAGACAGTGCATAGATCTTTATCACGCTGTGGTTATTTGTGTCAGGTACCCAGCATACAACAGTCACTCACAGTGGTACTTCTAATTCTGACTTTACAAAAGGAACCAGACTATCTATTTCCTTCGAGCCTCGGTTTGGTTACATTGGGTCGAACAGAAGAAAAGCAAGAAGACTGCATCGTGATAAAGGTCCATTGTCACTTTGTCCAACAAAGACCAGAGTCAAACTCTCCGAATGATTATAGTTATGGTAAACCAGAACGCAATGCTTTTTGTAACTTCATGTTCTTGTCACGAACAAGCAGTTCACTGGATAAAAAGGTATCACCCCTCCCTCAGTATTTTAGTGTCATTGATTGACACTCTGCCAGCCTTCTATCCACACCCCCCCCAAGAGAAATTCTGACAGTACTCTCATGGATGGTCTGCATTGATCAGTGCGTAGTGACAACACAAACCTATTGACTAGACTGTCAGTTCTATGGACTATGTACCAGAATAAACATCCATCACCACAATGGTCCCTTTAAAAAACAGGGGACCATGGAATTTCAACTTTACGCCTCGCTGACTATTAGCTGAACAAAAACAAGAAAGGGACTCACACTAATGTTATCAATCGCTAATGGATGTAGCCAATTGTGCTTGGTCTCGCTTGTACATGCTGTAGCATAATGTTTCACCTGGGTCTTTTACATAATGGGCTCTATGGGCTGGCTAACAGAGTCACTTTAGTCTCTGTGGGATGATGTTAGTGTTATTTTCGCAGTTCACTGAACGGTGCGGGAAGTTGGGGGGGGGCCGGGTTGTGGTTGGGAGGGGGGATGCCTCAGGATGGAAAATTTGCCATCTGAAAATAATTTCTCAGGAGTCATTAATGATGGTGTTGATAATTTTCTACTAATTTCGTCTCTGGATAACACCTGAAATACGACAACAGTCCAATGCAAAAACAGGCGTGTGGGTTGTCTGTTTTACCTTAATGATATTTGTTTAGTTGTTTGTTTGTTTGTTTGTTTTCTCTTTCTGTCTCTCCTCTTCATTTGTGCATAGTTTATTACGAACTATGAGCTACTGTATATGTATATGTACATAATCATGTAGATGTAACATTAGATACGTTATTAAGTATTACAGCAAATCAGTAGTTATATGTATTTATGAAAACATTCTTTTGGTTTGTTTGTTTTGGGTTTTTTTTTTTTGGGGGGGTGGGTTTCCGATATATTATTTTGTATTTTGTTATTTTAGGTATCTTCATGGAGGCAGAGTTTTGATGTTACTTCGGTAATATTGTTGTGTTGATGCACCCTAGATATGTATACTTGTATAAAGGATTGAGTCCATACTGGTTTGTTATCAAACTACCCTCATATCAATTAATTTAATTGTATTTATTTCTCGGTAATTTTATGTTAGATTGTTGTGTAAGAATTTGAAATTCCAGGCTGCAATGAATGATAAGCTTCCAGTTGAACCCCTTTCTCATATACCATGATGCCCGATATGGGGGTAGAGGGCACCCCCAATGTTCCCGCACTCTTTTCCTCTTGTACAGATTTACGCCCTAAAATCCTCTAAAGAATTCCTGATATTCCAAGCACACAATGAAGACACGATAGAGGGGGGTACCACCACTGCCCCATATCGAGCACCAAATGCTTTTTCAGACCGCAGCTTTCTATGTCAGGTTCCTCGACTACAATTGCTAAATCTTACTGACAGTCTCACACAGCCTTAGTCTGGTTACATAAATATGAATTTGTGTTAAAGAGGAAAGGCGTGAATTAATACCGCCCTCTTGGGATTTCCAAATCTGAAGGCCCTTCACAAACACCACGGTTCCTTCCTGGTCCTTGTCAAAATTGTTACAACATGGGGTATCGTTCCAGTGTTCGACTCCAGTTTCAACCAGCGTTACTATATACAAGCTCCACATTTTAATCATCATTTTGTTCTCCTCCAATTTACTTTATTGAAATAATAAAGCTGACAAAATCCAACAAACTTTCAAATTGAAATACTTGAACGGTGATTGATATTACCTCGACACCCAAATACTGTAATGTTGTTGTTGTGCTATTATCGGGAAAAATCAAACACTTTCGATCTCTGGCTGTGCTTCGTGGTCATATATGGGTGGATGTGGCTGGCTGCCTAAGGCGCCCTCACATGTCTGCTTCTCGAACATTTTGTGGCCGCGTCCTTTACGATTCTGCTTCTCAGCTGCTAGTAAAGATGATTCGCCTCCCAAATTTTTATTATTGTTGTCCTTTCTTCCGTTTTCCTGACATTATTCATTCTTTTTATGGGTCACTCACCCATCCTACCCAGCACCCCCCCCCCCCCCCCCCCCCCCCGCCACTAGTCTTGACTACGGCGGTAATATTTACTCTCCAGCATAATGTCACCTTGCAAAGCGTTAGTTGAGAAAAAACAAAACAAAGGCTTCTTCTCCATCTACTACTTCACATAAATTTGTATTGAAAGATCTCTTATCCCCAAAAGCTCTTTACGGTGAATTTTTTCCCGTTTCTTCTTTTGAGGAACGTTGCATTTTGATGTTAGGGGCAAGATGAGCCTGCCAGCTGCTGAAAGAAGCTCAATTTATGTCATCTCTCTCCAGTGGCAGAGAGACATAGCGTTATAAATTTAACAAACACGAGGAACCTGGGGTGACACGGCTAGTAATCCGGTTCACATCTGCAAGTCCTTATCACAGGCTACACGGCCTGAATAATTATTGCCCATGAACTGGGGGTCCAGACAGGATGGTAAAATAAAAGCTTTTCTTCTGGTGAAGCTATCGTAATTCTTATTCAAACAACAATCAAAAATTCACATATATTTTTGGTTTATGTTTTTAAAAATTTATTATATGTAATTGATGTATGTTTACTTGTGCTGTCCATTATTTTGTCAACATTATTTCTTCTTTTGAATGGCAAGTTTTCTCAACTTGGGGAGCTGTCGTTGAGGGAGAGCTGGTACAACATTTTGGGGGAAGAGTTTGGAGGAAAATATTAATCAGTAAAACAGGCCTGGAATTACACAGAGGCTGTGGAGGCCATGGCCTCTGTTGCCCCTGGTCTTGGCCTTGCAGACCTGCAGACTCTTCCTGATTATGCAGAAAGTTCTCTCAAAATAAACTAATGTTTCCGTGCTCTGATGAACAAATTTGACAATTTTCCTGATTGTTGAAATTTTTCTGTATTGTGTTGAATGTAAAATCCTAAATATCTCCCTGATTGCAAGATGTAAATGTTGGCAGCTCTGTCCTTTGGTGCCCCTTCAAAAGTTGCACATAGAGTTCAAGATTTCCCAATGCTCTTTGCAAAATGAAAAAGCCTTAGCTTACCCTCTCAATGAAATTCAAAGCTTGGTAAAAAAAATAATCATAATGACGGTACACTACTCAAAATCATTGATGTACCATCACTTTCTTCATAACTTAAGGATTGTGAACTTCAAGTTGTAAACCACAAGGGAAACTGCTTTATGTGTTATGTGATGATGATGATGATGTTACAGTCGACTCTCAAATGATCCTTTATTGTAATTTGATTTATGTTTCTGTTTGATGTCTTTTTAGCTGTTTCTGTTTTGACACCTAGCCTCTGCTGCTTCCAATAAATTAAAGAGTTTAAAAAAAAGCCCAACAAAAATTGAAGAAACATATCTTGAGAGTCTTGAATGTGTATTTTCTTGCATCATGATCCAACAATGATATTAGTGTAAAATGGGGAAAACTCAGAATTTGGTTTCGATGGGACTAATTATTTAGGATATTACAGCCTGATTTGATGTTTTTGTTTGGCACAAAACAGGACTAATTGTTCTTTTCTTAATCGCAAAATGTGAAATAGGAAAAATAAACCAGTATGGAAGGATAAACTCGGGGATGGGTCTGCACACGGTATATCAGGGAAATGGAGGATTATTCAGCAACAAAGGAAAGAAACTTTTATTCTTAAAAAAAAAAGATGAAAGATATTGGCTTCGAAACAAAAAAGAAGCCAAAATTTGATCTTGTTTTTCCACCATCCTCCTACGAGACAAGTCTGTGTGCAGTACCAGCCAGTAGAGTATACATGAAGAATAGAGTATACATGAAGAATAAAGAAGTTAGCGTAGGCTTTTTAATAAAAAAAACCTGTACATTGTACCCGGAGACTATTTATAAAAAAAAAGAATACAATAGTCTCAGACTTTTACCAAGCAGTATTATATCAGGATTTGTTGTTTAGTGCAGATGTAGAGACAGTAGTAGTCCCAGAAGTGTAATAAGAAATAAACTTGATATCATCCATTGAAATGCCGTTACAAGTGAAGTGTCATGTTTTATTTTGTCATATTTGACTGCATTTTCCCTTGACAGTGGTTGCTGGCGAACTGCCAGTTGAAACACCTGAGGACCAGTCAAAATTCCGTCCGAGTGGCGAGGCTGGCTAGTTTATTACTTCCCAAAGCTCTACAAACCATTGATTAGCGCGATAATGATTGTATGCGACTTCAACGACAAGTCCCGTGTTGAAAAACAGACCTCATAACTAGTCTCGCTGGATAGTCAGTGTACAATCTGCCACAGGAATGTAGAGTTTTTTGTTGTTGAACCGTTTCCATTATCATCAGCTTATGTCATCCCACTGCTGGGCGAAGGCCTGTCCCAAACCTGTGCCAAGTATTTCTGTTCTGTGTTAGTCTGACTATCTCGTCTCTCCATATCTAGTTTCAATATCAATGTTCAAAAATGAATCAAATCAATATTCCATATTGGCCTGAACCCATTTATCCAAAGACTTGCATCAATTTCTTAAAAATGAAATGACAAATATTAAGGAAGTGCCCGAGTGAAGCAACTTGTAGACGTCGTGTTGCAGTAATTGCTTGGCCCTCTACTGGTCTAATCCAAGACCCCTGTGAGTGGCTGATGCTTGTAATAATTTATGTTAAGGGAATGACTATACTGCTGTAAAATTTTCTAAAAAAATTAAAATAAAATAAACAAATTTTGTGTTGTTTTAGAAACATAGGCAATATGTCAACATTGGAAAATGTCAGTTCAGGTCATGACCTTTACTTTGACCTTTTTGGTTGAATGGAAGTAGGTCAGATCTTGCAGCCATGTGTGGCTAATGTAGTAACATGAACCGCCCCCTTCAGCCAATCCGCCACTGCCTAATAACACACAAAGGAAGTAAACTAAAATGCTGGCACATTAATTATATACATATTTTAGACTTCTTTATTTGCAATACAATACCACATTCCATTCACCAGCTAAAAAGATAGAATAAGGATATTGAACACTCACAAAATAATGGGTAGATTCTCTGGAGGAAAACAATAATTAAAGAGGTATCAGTTTGTGAACAAAAAGAGTCATGTGATTGGCTTTAGTTAGTCACATGATTGGAGTTTACATACAAATGCTAGTTATGGAAGTCGGGAACTAAACTGACTAAACTAAATGAAGCAACTACTCTTGGTGTCTGTGTGTGTAATTTAGTCAGTGATTTGTTATTTCATCGTAAAGTACAAGTACATCAGTATCTTACTGCATGAGTTTTTAGTCCATCAACCTTTCCACTGCATGAACTCACTGGGATTAAACCATTGTGGTGCAGTTCAATGCTTCTGTAGTTAATTCCATGCTGGTACATTGACTACAATGCCAACAGTACAGGGCCCAATTTCATGGCTCTGCTTACCGCCGAATTATGCGCTGTGTAAGTGAAAAATGGCTAGTATCGTGGAGTACGCACGCGCACAAGCAAACATTCTCTGCTAACCCGTGAAATACGCTTGGCGTAAGCAAATAAATCCCCGCTTGCGTAAGCGCCAATTCTTTGCTTACAGTAAGCAGAGCCATGGGTCCTGATGATGCACATGATGTGCCCAAGTCAGGATGATGAAGAGCAAGCAATAGATTCTTCTGTACATATAAGTAAAAGTAAAGTGATTTAGTCAGTGTCCAGTTTGTTTTTTTCTGTTGACAGTATTTAAGGCCAAAAATAAAAATTTACAGTAAATTCTCCCACACAGAAATTAACATTGGGTTTTTAATTACAAATCCTTTAATTGAATAGTTGTATTTAACCAAAAGAAGAAGGTATTGCTACTCAAAGATTGCCCTGTATATTGTGCAAGTCTTGCACACATCCAGACACACACAATTTTGTTTCATTTACATATTAAAATGTTTGTAGGAACAAACAGATCGCAGAAATGCTTTGAATAAATGAAGACTTGCATGGTCTGGGGGTGGGGGTGGGGGGGTGCTATCATCACTGGGTTCCAACCAAGGCAAAAAATGTATCCCAGCGGTCAGCCCCAACTTTAATTAAAACAAAATCTAAAAGTATACATTTTTAAAAGTTAAAAATGAAAATCATACACTAAACAGGATGAAGGAAAAATGTTCCAGGAGATAGCCCTGAAAGTGGCTAAATAAAGACAATTTGTATGGTGTGCTATTTTTGTCAAGGTATAATGGAATGTTAATTAACTCAGTTTCACTAAGACCTAAGATTTACCCTAAGATGTGTACCTAAGACGTGTATCAATCTTAATTGTTAAGCAAAGCGTGATGTCACTGTACGAATCACTATTATTGACAATTCATCTCAAGATTAATCTTAGTGCTTCATGAAATCCAGCCCAGCATTCAGCTTTATCCAAAATTCAACTTTTTTCTTTGATCCTATTTTCCACCCCTTCATAAATTGATGTCTTTTATTTTTTACATGTTGAAGGGTTAGTCTTGTTTTTATATACAGCTGTTTGGGGTCATTTCAATAATCAAGAAACATTTGTGGATACAAAAGATGTTTACAATGTACATTTCTATAAGTTACAATTGTGGATACGCAGTAGATGTGTTCAGGTTAAGAAATAATGAGATAAATTATTTGATCCATTAAAAACAAAAATAAACAAACAACAATTTAACAGAACCTCCCTGCAAAACAAAGGGGGGAATCATTGCAATTGTTCTTGAGACATAAACCAAGCCATAGACTGTCAAATCACTACAACCCGATTATTGGTAACATTGAGGAAAACTTAATCTTGGTCAACATATCACGGCATCTTCTTATTAGAGATTATAGGTAGTCCCGGTCATTTTCGGCAAAAACAAAGAGAGCAGCCAATTTCACTTTCGTGCATTTGTATCAGAGCGATATTGCCTCTTCTGTTGAAACCATCATTTAATTTTCACTTTGAAACTTGTGAGTTTATATAGCATTGTATTCAATTAAATTTGTAAGGCATTATTTTCAGTCATGTAAAATCCTGATTCAATTTAGGAGAGTAGGCGCAACTAGAGTTTTCTGCGAATGGCTGCTGCGAATTTGGATGCTGTTCCAGTGGGTTGTTAAATGGAATGGTTACATCTCTCTTAGTCGCATGCGTCAAAAGAATAATTGCTTGAACATTTAGTGAAACTGAATGACCGTTTACTTGGCCGCTTATTTGCCTAAAATGACGGGAACAATTTATATTATCACTACCTTAAAAAAAAAAAAAATCATTCTTAAAAACTCTCCCAAACTACTTTCTTGATAAATTGAGTAAGAAAACACACTTTGCTAGAAATCATCTTATATAGTTCCAATACTTTCAAACATGGGATTTGACTGTGAAATTGGCTCTCAAAATCTTGTACATTCTGTCACGTTCTTCCCATGATGCCACTGTAAGCATCTGCTACAACGGGTACAGAAGGAGCAGTGATAATGTATGCGTGGAAGGAATGATGACCTCATAATGTATGCATTTATTCAGTGATGTAACGTCTAAGCTTGACTGTGTGGCCCACATGCATTAACCATTCTGAAATCATGGCATACATAACATCCCTGGATTAATTGGGTTGATGTTTTCAGTAAATACGAAGCACTTGCACTTCCTTTGGGGCTTGGCGTAACAATCTCATCAGATAACAGTCCTAAATTCTGGCTGTTCGGTTAACTTGCTACTGCACTTGGGTTGATACAGGACGGATCTGAGCCCAATAGAGCATATAGGTCTCATGCGTAGTTGAACATTGGGACTTGTTAAAGTGCACAATGACCTTTCTTTCATACACTAAACTCATCTGCGCAGGCCTGGAATTTCATCTTCAAGAGGGCAAGGCCACTTTCATTGGAAGATCTTAAAAGTCTCTGGGAAATTTTTTGAAAGGGGCACCAAGGCCAAGACCAGCGAGGTCACATCTCAGTGTAATTCCACGCCTGATTTGAGGTTCCCTGAAGTTAGAATGTACATGAGACTTGCACATTACCAAGGGGACACTTTGGTTTTTTGGACATGGTCGGAGTGAGGAAGACCTCTTCATAGACTCTGCAAGTCTGGTGCATTTTGGACCATCTGGCCTCATCACAAGCATGCAATACTACTTCCTTCACATGCTAAAGGAATGTGCATTGGAACCCAAGTTTCAAAAACATAGTTCTTTAAAACAGAATCAAGAAGTACTATGAAGTCACTCTCCTAAACGAACTAGTATAGACCATTACACACTGCGCTCGGTAAACATTGCATAACCGGTTTGTATATTGATCTCAAGCTTGTGTTGTGAAATTTTGGTCGTCCACCAATCTGGCAGAAGCCAAATTTCAAGCTAAATCGACTGAATTCAACCTGTATGCACTACCTCAGTCACAACATATCGACTCA
>CM021531.1:18978495-18998250 GCA_010994315.2 Pisaster ochraceus
AAACCAAATTAAAATTCTTCATCCCGATGCAAATATTACATCTATTAAATTCATGGAGGTGCTTAAGTAGAAAATTTTACTTGATAATCTCTGCTAAGCAAAAGTCGGTGGGAAATCAGTCACAGGGGGTTACTGTGGTCTGGTATTTTGTCTGGTATCTTTATTCTGGTAAAATTTGTTTTGTGCTTAGCTAGTTTTAGTGCTTAAGCAGCTCAGTGAAAAAGGGCCCCGGTGAAAACAATTGGTCCCGAGTAACCTCCAGTGAACTTTTTTAATGTTGCAAATATTTTAGAGGTTGTGAAATTTCTAAGCGTCTTAAAGTGATCAAAGAGTCTCTTAATCTTAATTTCAGGGCGCTGGAGTTTATTCGAGAGTTTCTCGTGGAGATTGAGAGAGGGGAGAGGAATCTGACTACGGCTGCAACATCCGCTTACAAACGATCCCTGCATAAGTACCATGGCTGGGTTGTGCAGGGCGTCTTCTCAGTAAGTAACCCCCTCGCAGGTTCATTTCACTGGTTCTGATAGGGGCAGATATTTACGAGCATCCACTCTGTTTTTGTGTACATCTAAAGGAAGAATAGATCACGCACACAGACCACGATCGATGAGGTCAAACAACGGTAATGTCCACAAGTTTGCGTGACACGCACGCTTTTCGGTAAATCAGTAGTCTTCCTGTCGTGGCCGGGTGGTCAAGCGCACTGGACTCAAGCTCTGGTATTTCTGACCAGCAGAGTGTTGGTTCGAGTCCCGGTCATGGCACTTGTGTCCTCAAGCAAGACACTTAACCATGATTGCTTCGTCCTTCGGATGGGATGTAAAGCCGTAGGTCCTGTGTGTTGTGTAATGCACGTAAAAGAACCCAGTGCACTTACTTTTAAGAGTAGGGGTGTGCCCAGTGTTTCTGATATGGTTGGCTGCAAATCGTGCAATGGCATCCTGTAAACCATTACATGGTGCTATGTGAATAAATGGGTCTTGTATTTCAAACATAGCTTCGCATACCTTGTACAAAAAATAACAAGTGCGTTGAGATGCCCTTGGGTGTGATAAAGCGCTATTTAAGAACTGCATATTATTATTGTTATTCCTTTGACCTCAGTGAGGTCACCGTTTGAGCTTATGACATCATTTTAATAATTGGGCTCGGTAAATGTGCTTTGAAGTTATCGTACAGCATTTGGTTTTGGAAATACTAAGGAATTGGAATACTATGCTGCACATACAACCATCTAGTTCCTTAAAGTACTCTTAAATTTCAACTCAAAATGCATTTGATGTCTTTAACCTTCTCACTCATTGTATAATTGCATTTTCGTTGTAATTTTTCTTGTATGTAATTGTAAGTTTTTTTATTAGGTATTTGTACTGTATTCTTGTAGGCACCTTGAGCGTGGAAATGTTGGAATTATTAAGTTTTATTATTTTTATTATTATTAGTAGTAGTAGTAGTATTTTTAACCCTGTATTAGCAAGAAAGTCATCCCGTCCTATTTTCAATTGGATTATCTCACACAAGATTAATTATTAATCTCTCACCAGCTCGCAGTCCGTGCAGCGCCATTCTACGAGGATTTCATCAAATGTCTCCTGATCAACCCAGAGGACATGGAAAGCGGCGGAGAGAAACAAGTGCTGGCAGACCTCACAGTGAGCCTAAAGCCCCTGGGCATGGTAGTCGATGACCTAAGACAGTATTACCACACTGAGAATCTGGAGAACCAGGCACAGGTATGAGATCCACCAAGTTGGGTCGAAGGTCACATGGTCCAAAGGTCAGTTGCTTTAGGCCACATGCTTCTTTTTCAGTTTTTACACATACTGTTTGTTTAATGAGAATGTTGTATAAAGATATTAATCATATAAATTATAATATATTTTATGGTAATGTTGAGGAGTGGGAACTAACTGATTTAATTAGTGAGTCTTTTAGAACATGTTGTTTGTACAGACTACTTTATGAGTAGAATTCTTGAGAAAATTTCATGGATTACACGTAAATTTAACTGTTGTCCAAAGTACAATGAATGATTAGACCAATCCATTTGGACCAACCTACCCTAACAACTGTCTATCAATGGCGCCCTCTGGATAACCCTGCGCCACTCGCAACAGACGCAGCGCAGCAATCCAGATGCCCCAATTTGATTGGTCAATGCGCGAAGGAGCGGTTTATTACATTAACTTCTTGCTCATGCAGGGCAAGTTAGTGTGCGGCCAGTTACAGCTACTTACTATTACTACTTACTGCTGCCAGATTTTCAAAGACATGGTTTTGCTTTGCATGTTTTCCTGTCTGTACTGTTTTTGTAGACATTAATGTGTTTTTTTTAAAAAGCTTAACAAGTTGTACACAAACTTGTTTTGGGGTAACAGCTGAGGGACTTTTATGGTCATCAACATCATCTGAAAAGATGTTGATCGTTTTCTCTGGTTCCGAAGTCACATTTCGTTGCACAACTGGATCAGAGTATAAGCTGATTGTTACACAGTATCTGAAATGCAGTCAATAGATCTTTTTCTCCATTCAGAGATTTCAACGCTGTTTTCTTTTACAAAATGAAAATGAAAGTTACGGCTGCCTTCTCTTCAAAGCGAAAGAAATTACCCCTTTATAACACACGCATACTAGAGATTTTTTACTGATGCTTTCAGCCCCTATTCATTGTGTCATAAAATGCTAGCATTTCTATACAGAACGATCTGCTGCAAAGGTAAGGCTGATGACGTGAATCTTTTCTCCACCCCCCCCTCCCAATCTTGATATATTCTGAAATGGTAGAACATTTACACACTGTAGTCTTGGAAGTTTCGCTGCATTAGGCTAAATTGAAATTTAGGGATTTGAGCTGTGCAACTCTCATATTTTTGCTGGATTCTCACTGAATTCACTTTTCGACATAATTTTTTTTTTTTTTTGGAATATCCACACTTGAATATTCAAATGTATGTTTTTCGTTTTAAAGGTGTCACGTACTTCTGTGGATTTTGTGGTCATGTTTTTGTGGATTTTTTTTGTGTGTTTTTTTTTGTTGCTTTTAATTGTAAGACAAAGGAGTCTGAACGCCTAAAGTTGGTTAGAGACTGGGTGGGCATTTTGGTGTGCACCCGTTTAGGTGCAATACCTTCTAGGTATATACCGCATGATACCATGTGGGATCCCATGGTACTGAATTTATACACATTCCAGAGGATTCACAAGTACTTCTGTGTATATAGAAACGGATGAAGACAGAAAACAAAAACCAGCTGAGTGCAAACTGCTTTATGAATGAAAACTGATTATGGCCATGTTGTGTAAATGCATATTGATCCTCCTAGCCAAGTCTTTCTCAAGGTCTTTGGCAACTTGACAGACTCTGCTCAGGGCTCAAAAATCGGGGGGGGGAGGGGAACCCCACAAGACCAGAATTGAAATGAGAAGAAAAGATGGCTGCCACAGCTTAACTATTGAAATCTTTGAATTTGAAAAAAGCACTAAGAGAGCAATTCTCTGGCTTGTTTTATGGGTAAGTATTCTTCAATAATCAACAGAATCTTATTTATTAGACTGAAAATCAACATTTGAACACAAACAGAGGACTGCCGGACTTGTAACACAAGACTGCCGGACTTGTCGGGTCATGAGTTCACTGGCCTGATGCTAAAATCACTGGCCTCAGGCCTGCTTTGTAAAGTGTAAAGTTCAAGCCCTACTGCTTATTAGATTGTTTTTTTGTCAACATAATGCTGATTTATAGATAGGCAAAAAATATACAGTAAGATATGAAAGTGAAAGTGATAGCTGAATACAGTGTCTACTTGCTGAGAAAACAGGAGAGAACTGTCCTGGTTTTTCCATCAATGTTTCGCAAGGTGACAGCGGGTACCAACTGCATCTCTGATCTCTGGGCGCAGCAGCATTCACAAATGGACACCAGCCCTTCAGAAACCCTGAGAAACGATTCATGCAGGACTCATTTGTCAATATAGTTGATACATTCCACAGCTGCAGTTGCTTCTCACCGAATAAGTTTTTATGGTCAATAATTTTTGGAGTACTTAATAACCAATCGATAAAGCTCTATCTTTAAGGTCGAAACATGGAGCCATGACCACTTTTTGTACACAAATCGGTTATTGTCGCCTCACTAAGTAACTTTGTAAAGCCTGACCTATTGTCCAAAAAGTACACTGTGAACCCACATTTTAAGGAAAGCAATGCCCCATAGTACTGTATGCTTGTTTATGCGGGTAACTATACATATACATGCCTTCAAATAGAGTCAATCAGTCAATTATTTGATCAATTTGTTTGCGGTGTCCACTTCACAAGGTACAGGAATCGAACTAGCCTCTCTTATCACTGGGCTCGCCTGGTAGTCTACCAGTTTAAACAGCTGATTTGGGTTAATATCCCACCAGGGTACTCTGTGGATTATGTCCCGGCAGAACTCGGAAAGCACTTAGGATATAGTGCTTGTCATACATTGGTGTAAGGATTAAAACAAAATATATAAAAAATTCTTTATCCTTGCTACAATTTTTGAAACTACTTCACTTGGATTTTCTTGGCTGTTTTTCTCAGGACAGGGGGAAACTCAGAGTACACATTTCATGATTGTCATGATTTGAGTACACAGGCCTAGAATTTGAGAGGGCAGGGCCATTTTTCATTTTGCAAAGGGCACTTCCGTTAGAAATATCTTTTGGAAAATTTTGGGGCACCAAGGCCATAACCAGGGCATTAGGAGGCCATGTGACCTCCATGTCCTCTGTGTAATTCAAGGCCTGGTTTGTCATTGGTTTATAAAATGTCAACATGATTTTTAAAAAAAAACACATTTCCAATTTCTGTTTTTGTTTTTGCGATTACCGTCAAATTTTCTTGTTTTATATTTTGAGATCTGTTGGGTTTCATATTATGAAATATTATTTTTACATTTTGTTTTGCCTTTACGTTTCTTGATCGCAAGGGAATTCATTTATGATGATGTCACAATTAAATTTTTAAATCGTCAGTGTTTTAGTAGAGGTAAGATAGCACTGATACCAGAAATATTGATTTAAAAAAAATGAAATGAAATTGTTAATATCAAATTTGCAATTATGAAACTTTGTAATAAACTATTGTTTAAGATTACTATGTGAATACATTATAAACTGTAAACATATATAAATAGTGTTAGTACTTGCATGGAAATGTGACGGTTAGAAAATTAAAGAAGAACAAAAACAAACAACAAATTATGTGGTGAATAAGCTAAATGTTTTATGGCTGACGTATGTGAGACAATGAGTTAAACTGTCTGGCAAAATGAAAGCCTTAACCCTACCAGTATCCCAGGCTGATTAAGTTCTGATGAAGCTCTGGGCCAACAAATTGTGGACTGTGAATTGGCAGGATCAATTAAATTGGCTTTTTTATAAAGCTTTTTTTTGGGGGGGGGGGTGGGGGGGGGTTACAACACACCACATGACTTTCAGGTGACCTTTGTGAAAGTTAAACTTGTGACCAAAATCAAGTTTGGGACGTCGGCTTTTGAACATGTTTATGCCTTGACTACAGTCATTGTTTCTAGAAAAGGAACTTTTTAAAAAGTGGGAAATCATGTGACTGCTTTTAAAAGGTACGCTTGGCTGGGAGGTTTGAAATTTCTACTTCTGTCCCATTTTGAAGCCCCTCGCCAAAGAAAGAACACCATTACCAAAATGGCTGACAGAGTCTAAACCAAAACTTAGACACAGTGTATTTGTAGAGACCTAACCTATTCACCCTTCCCATTCTAACTGACTATCAGCCTCTGCTGTAAACAGGCAGATTTATGACCAGATCAGACCCTGGCTGTGACTGCAGTCTATGATTACTGACCCTTGACTTTTCCTAGGAGTTGACAGTTCCTGCGTTTTAGTTTTTTCCACAAATGGTTATTTATTATAACAATAATAAAGAGGGGCTCTATGGTCAAATTCAGTTTTGTAATGCACTCATTTTTTCAAGAGATAGCGTCTTAATAGAAGTGGGGGAAAAATTTGAAGTCACTAACCTCACTTTAAAATTGTTAAAATGTTTATTTTGTACTCTCTCGAAGCAAAACTTGAAATGTGACATCGTTAAATGTCAGCAATAAATTGAACTGCACATCCCACGTAGAGATTCTATTTTTTGCTACTCAAAACGCTTGATTGAATATTATGTAAATTCAGGGATGAACTACAAATTTACGTTAAACAAAATAAATTTTACACTGGAAGGGTATCAAATACAAAGGCACTTTACTCTATTTTATTGTCAAGTTAGAGACCTGTAATTTGTTTTTGTCACTTTCATTTAACCAAACTGATTTCAATCTTATAGTCCCATATTAAAACCTAGTCACAAAACATGTGCGATTGTAAATATGACAGTTCATTCTCCTTCAAAATAAAAACAGTAAGGTAATAAAAGAAAAATGAAATATGAATATTTTCATGTTGAAAGCTTTCTTTTTAATAACTTCGTGCCAGAAGCATTGTCCCGAGATAAATTTTCTTCTGTTCAAAACTAATGCCCCTAATCTTTACATTTTGATTTCTCAAAATGAAAGTCACATACCATGTACAAACATACACCCAATCTCGTCATTATTATTGTTATTATTTATAATATAAAAAAAACCAATACAAAATACATTTCAAGCAAGACAGTAGGCCTAAGGCTCATGCCTGGTATTAAAAAAGTTAACTAAATAACTATGATCCGAAAGCCTTTAACCCCGATGCTACTGGCTACATAAAAATAAACAAAATATCTTTAAAATGACAGGAATACAAAAGACAACATACTCTAAAATATACGTATGTGAAAAATACACTAAATACAAAACCCCCAAATAGTTGACACAATCGAAATCCTTGACACGGTTTAATCTGATATGTAATGTTTTTTTCTTATACCATGATGTTTTCACAGGTTGATTAGATTTGACGTCAAGTCCTTAAATGTTTGTTACGGTGCGTGCTCTCACGCGATTATACCGCTCTCGCGATATGGCTGGCTCCTGACAACTGCCCCATTTAAATAGGGCCGTAGTCCCGAGACCAGTAGTCGGCAGTCTTGCAGGAGTGTAGTTGCGAGACAGCCTGTAGGCCAACACCCGGACAAACATTTAACGACTTGTCCACAAGTCTAAAAGTTGGTAGGATGGTGTCTTTATTGAAAGTTTTAGAGCACGAATGAATGAACTCTTCCAAAAACCCTTTATGTACTGTTTTGTTATGCTTGTAACAAGAAAGCAATGAGTCATTTTATTTGCTTTAATTTTTTTTTTTCCTTTTTTGGGGGGTGGGTTGGGGTGGGGATGCGGGGGCGGGAGGGGATTTGAGATCCAATTTATTGCCCGTGTATGATTTCCATCTGTAAAACCGTTGAGTCATTTTGTTTGCTTTAAAATATTTTTCTCAGGGGGGGGGGGTGGAGTTGCGGGGGCAGGCGTCCATGTATGATTTTCATCTGTAAAATGACCCGCAGATACATTTTGGGGACACCAAGATACAAACAAATCAGTCTGGTGGTTTACTTTATTGTGGGCTTACAATGGTCTTGTGGTGGCTGGGAAAAAACCCCAGAGTTAACAAGTTCACTGTCGTGGCAGTTGTACTTTCACTTTAGGCGTGTTTTTGGGGTTGACTTGTTCTCAATCATTCTGCTACCACAAAAATCAGACCCAAAACGGAATACATTCACAGCTCACATTTGAAACTAATATCATCCGAAATTGTGAAAAACAATATTTTGGAAACAATGTATATTTGACCATATGTATGAAGAAATTGTCCAGAGTGGCAAACACTATATGGTTGTTTATAGAAAACTATGAACAACTTGTCAAGTATATTTTGTGAACGAATCTTAGGAATTTGAATGAATGTTGACGCAGAATCTGAGTCGAAATTCCCTCTCTTTTTTTCCTTCTTTTTCAACACTTCCCAAGTCACCCTGACCAAGCCATGGGTCAGACCCCCCACGGACCCGGGGTCGATTTCACAAAGATAGTCCCAACTTAGGACTAGTCCTAGAAGTTGTTAATAACTTAAGGCTAGTCCGAAGTTAGGATGAGTAACTCGTCCTAACTCGAGATAAGACTAGTCTTAACTCTTTGTGAAACCCACCCCTGGAATGCGGGTCAACTCAGACCCAGGAATTCTTAAGAGTGAAAAATTACTCCGCCCCTGTACTTGGAGCCATTCCCCTAGATTTCTATCTGTGGTGCAGTGGCGAGTCTTTGAACCTCTGAAATGTAAAATCCTTATTTCACAGGCATCTTCTCCACATGAAGAAGAGTTCCTCATGAATTTTTTTTATTGGGACATCAAAGATGCTTTATGACGACCAAGAGGACATTACTGCCCTCTTTCATACGATCACATCCTTATTAAATGCAAACCTCTACTTATGGTGTTGTAGAGAGTCTGTACTCCTCTAAGATGTAACATCAAGGGCTACATCTCTAGACTCGTGGACAAGTCGTTAAATGTTTGGCAGGATATTAACGGCTCTCATGCCACTATACTCCTTTTGGGAGACTGCTGGCTCCTGACTATTCCCCCATTTAACTAGGGCTGTAGTTGCAGAAATCCCGTAGGAACAGCAGTCTGATGGGAGCATCAGTTTCATGGAAGTATAGTCTTGTGAGGGCCATTTTGCTCGATCCCAGTGCCCCTCCCATAGAGGTGCTGGTGTGGGGTGACAGATACACTTGTGCATGGGACCATTCAACTTGACCTCATGACCCCTGGTTACATCTTCCTGTTTACGAAAGATTCGACTATCAATAATAATGCCCCTTTCTTAGAATCCATGACAAATTATTGTCATTCTTTGCATTGTACTAAACAAAGGCTCGATCGCAACATTCTTGTTATTTTGTTTAAATAGATTGAGCTTCCATGCTTTATCATATCGTGTTTGTACATGTTGTGATTGTGCGCATTGCGCAGACTGCAGTACAGTCACTCCCATAATGCATCACTACATCCTGAACAAGAATTTGTACCATTACCCACTTAAGGTTTAACAAAGAAAATTTGCATCTTGGATGTAACAATGAAGTTCTTCACCGAGGTACAGCACAGATTTTGAATGCATATGGGGCGTGGTTTATACCAGGGTGTCCGTCCAGATCTGGGTGTGACTCGCCATCTGGAAACTTCAGTGTGAATCTCTTCAAAATGTTTGTGACGTAGAGATAGATTAAGGAACGGGTCCACGACTCACCAGGGCACACCCTTTGACCTTTTAAAATAAATTCACAATAAACAATGACAATAATTGTACCACGCTTGGTTTCAGAATTACTGGAGTAAAGCAATGTCAAAGAGTGGAATTAAGGTTTTTTTTGTGATGTGCTCATTTGCCAATAAATAGGGTCCTTAAGAAAGTGGACAAAATATTACAAGTCTCTAACCTCTTGTTGATATGGTGTAAATATTTAGTCTTTTACTCTTTCTGAGCGAACTTTGACACATTGGCATTATTGGATGTCAACAATAAATGGGTATGGGCACTCTATACATGAATTTTTGTATACAGTCAAAAGGTCAAACTCACCATCGTGTTGTTGGAATATCATGGAAAATCAAGAATGAACTACAAAAATTCCTCTTACAAAAATGTAGCGACCCATATATTTGAAATGTGGAATCATTGGGGGAGCACCCAACAAAATTTCAGGGGGGGGGGTTGCTTACCAAAGATAAGTTGCTGATATTAATGTTTTGATGCGACAAACCTCCCATCCTTATTCCACCGGTACAACTGAGATAGGTAGACAGTTTTTATTGTCCACATTTTTTTTTTTTTTTTACTGAGAAACAATAGTATGTTACAATTATGTACACCCAAAGTACAGCAATAAATAAAAGACATCATAAATATACGAAAATACAATATGTACACAACAAGTTCAATGAACATAAAAAAGCAACTGAGATGTAGGATATGTTCACTTCCCAAATTAATGTAAAAATCTCTCCATAACCCAGCATGTTTGTTTTTACAGTCTGCATTTAAAAAAATAATGTCAACAGAAAATAGATTGTTGTAGCGCACTAGTACAACAACTGGAAACAGTGTCCGAATGAATTGTTTTCATCCAAATCGTTGATTCGTTGTTAACACAGAATATATTTACCAGTTGAGAATGTCATGATCTTATTAGGAACTGTGAACTTCCCGTCCGAGTTTAGGAACCGCCTTGGGTTGAATCGGTCTGGCTCCTCCCACAATGCACTGTCGGTGTTTGCCGCGTAAATGTTGGTAATGAGGGTAGTACCTCCCGGAATGAAGTAGCCACCGAGGGTCGTGTCTTCCGTTACCCGATGGGGGGCTCCGAGAGCTGTCGTTGGGCGGAAACGGTAAACTTCGGTAATCGTCGCCATTGTGACGTGCATTTGGCTCTTGTGTGTCAGCGATGCTGCAGCGCTACCTGTCAAAAGATGTGCAAGATACTCCAGGTCAAATGAATGGAAAAAGCAAAACACTCGTAAGTTATAAATAACTGATAAAAACACGATTGGCGTGCTTGCTTCCTTGACTGAGTGACAAACCTTCACGCCTAGGCAATCTATTAGGCACATCTCCAGTGCTTATCTTGTCAAACATGTACGTCACGTACAGTGTGTTGTGGCGGGCTAGTCCATGTGAAATCAAAGTCATGTGAAGCATCAAAATGTGCGGACTTGGCTACAGACTAATTTAGTATTGGTGGCCTGGGCTTAGCATGCATTGACTGGGTAGATTGAATCTATCAAACTTGTGGGCACAACCAATGTCTTTATTTGCCATAATTTACTACTCCGATTTTATCAGAGCCCAGAAGTAAATTCTGATTCATTTTCAAGCATTAATATGGGCAAACTTAATTGGGCATTTGGGTTGGCGTAGTGGTGTCTTTCCTTGCCTTCCACCTCTATGACCCCGGTACGAATCCTGCAGGGGACACTATGTGGATTGGGTTTACAGTCCCGATTATGTGGGTTTTCCATGGAATATTTTTCTGGAGTTTTCCTCCCACATCTAAATCGGAAACTTATTTCCTTGTCTTCTCTCCATGATGGTTCGTGGCTAGTACAGTGACGAAGTTCACTTTTCTGAGAACCCTTACCGTCACAACCAGAATTATAATAAATGAATAAATGAATAAAGTAATCAATAAATCACCGACTCCCACCACGTGATCAATCTCATCCTGAATTCTCGCCTGCCATTCTGGATAGACCATAAGAATCTGAAGAGCCCACTTCAGGCCGATTAAAGACGTCTCAGTCCCTACCATGAAGAAATCGAACAAGACGAGGGTGTAGTGCTCGTCCGATGCCAAGAAGGCTTCAGCTCTCTCTCGGGATGCTGCATCACTGTTGCTAGCAAGTTGCCTCTTCGCTTGTTCTTGAATCTTTATAATGCCATCCACGTAAGAATCAAACCCCTCCTCTGCGGGTTCCGGATTTTCCTCAGCCCGTTGCCGAGTGTTCTGCAGCAAACACCTCAACGCCTCCTCCAGTTTGCACTTCTGTGGCACAATTTTTTTAACCATGAAAGCTGGGAGATATTGAGATGCCAGGATAAATGCTGGATTCATTTTCAGCAATTTCGAGGGGAATTCTCGGAGCTCGATAAGAGAATTGTTTACCATCACGTCCGTTCCAAACAGCAATCTAAATTTCATAAATAAAAAAATTTTTTTTTTTTTTTAAAAACCATCATAACAATAAATCAATAAATACATTAGACAGACAAAAATGTTGCGTCATTCATTCTTTATTCTTTTGTAATTAAGGTTTTGTTTAGTCATAATTGCTGATCTTATTTTCATGAAGGTAACTTTTTTTAAATTCGATTTGTCAGATTACTTTTTTATTTGAGGCAACGTTTTGTTGGTCTGGTATTCGGAAGTGTTCGATCTTCAAACTGTAAGATTCCGAACTTTACGTGATGGCGGAAAAATAATTCCGAAATAAGGTTTGTGGTAACCCCATGCATGTTTATCTCTCTACAAAGCTGGGAAGTTCCGACAAGAACTAGCTGTTCTGGTGAAGACCCCAGAGCAAAACGTCAAATTATTACACACTGATTCGGTTTCCAAGATTACTTCAACTCTATTAATTCTGTTGCTCTAATATTTACGCTGCAAATGCGTCAAACACGAATGCGTTGATCCGTTTGGAGTCGAAGGGACGTTGATCGCTGGCCGTCAGATAGTTGCAGAGATCGGTCAAACTTGGCCTGAAAAATCTCTCCCCTCTGGTGCGTCCGATGCCCATACTGCGCAGTATGTCCGCCGTAAGAAGTCGCTGGTAGCGATGGAAGGGGCCAATTCCCAAAGAGACCATTCCTGAGTAAGAAGCGGTTCAAGGCATAGACACTGTCTTAAAATGAGTGTAAATATAAAATAGTCTAGACAAACAGACAGTCAATCTGAAATATATCTCTGTTGGAATGTGCCTCAATATAAGACTGTCTGTGGCAATTTCATTAAACATTACAACACTTGCAGCACTCCGGATAATCTAACCATCACTCAAACAGTAACACATTTTTTCAGTAATTTTGACAGTCATGTTTCTTGACAGTCATGTTTATTGACAACGACTGCATTTGAATGAAACTGCTCTTCCCCCCCAAAAAAACGCTGTGCGAATTCCCTACGGTATCCCTAAGCTAGAGCAAGACTTTTCTTTGGAGTTTGTTTCAAGGGCAGTTGTGACGATTCAGTCACGATTCAGCTTACCATAATAATACTAATAACTTCCATTTGATGATGAAAATGAACAGAATAAAGCCAATTCATGTAAATTTACCTTTAATATAGTTAATTGAATTAGTTGCGGCAATTGTAACCCCCGATCCTGCGCATGGGAGGTCCGCAGGTTCACGATTATCCCGATTTAAATTGACTATGCCTGTTATGATTTACTGTTAACGCAAGACTGGTGTCCAAATGAGGCAACTTTTGCTACGACTGTAACTTTTTGATGTCAACATTGGCACTACCACGTTTAAGAGGAACACAAACACGTGAAAGAGAAACACTACCACGCGAAAGAGAACATAACCACGTGAAAGAGAAACACAAACACGTGAAAGAGAACATGAAAGAGAAACACTACCACCATAAAGAGAAACACTACCACCCGAAAGAGAAATACTACCACGTGAAAGAGAAACACAACCACGTAAAAGAAAAACACAACCACGTGAAGAGAAACACTACCATGTGAAAGAGAAGCACTACACGCGAAAGAGAAACACTACCACGCGAAAGAGAAATACTACCACGTGAAAGAGAAACACAACCACGTAAAAGAGAAACACAACCACGTGGAAGAGAAACACTACCATGTGAAAGAGAAACACTACCATGTGAAAGAGAAACACTACCATGTGAAAGAGAAACACTACCATGTGAAAGAGAAACACTACCATGTGAAAGAGAAACACTACACGCGAAAGAGAAACACAACCACGTGGAAGAGAAACACTATCATGTGAAAGAGAAACACTACCACGTGAAAGAGAAACACTACCATGTGAAAGAGAACACTACCATGTGAACAAGAAACACTACCACGTGAAAGAGGAACACTACCACGTGAGAGAGGAACACTACCATGTGAAAGAGAAACACTACCATGTGAAAGAGAAACACTACCATGTGAAAGAGAAACACTACCATGTGAAGGAGAAACACTACACGCGAAAGAGAAACACAACCACGTGGAAGAGAAACACTACCATGTGAAAGAGAAACACTACCATGTGAAAGAGAAACACTACCACGTGAAAGAGAAACACTACCATCCGAACGAGAAACACGGAAAAGTGAAAGAAAACGCAACTTGGCACTAATGGTCTTCCCCGTAATCTGATAACATCCCATTCCTCTTCCATGGAAAAGGGTATGATTACCGTAACTTGAGGATGGAGATGGATTAGGCCGGGGCTTCTTGTTTTTAAGGGTGTCACTGAACTTGTTTCTTTACCCAGTGAGTACAGATGATATAGATGGTAATAGGATGCAGGGCTTTCGTAGGCTGTCACTACCTTTTGTTTTCCCTGAACCGGTTAGAATGCCAACGAATGTCGGCCTGTCGTTGAAAAGGGCCGCGTTCGTCACCAGCGCTTCCCGGATGGTCTGCACGTCATTCAACATGACTACCTTGAGCATCCCGAACTGAAAGAAACCATTGTCACACAACCTTAAATTGACCATATTTACCTGACGTCATCACCCATGACCTATTTTTGGATGTGCCATTTTGGGAGCTATAGATTGCCCGTTTGTTGCTGTGCAGTGTGCATTTAAGGCAACGCCCGCGGTTGCGCGAGCTTGACTTTAAAATGGCAGGCCATGAGCAGCACACAAATATACGTCACCCAGGAGCAAGTTTGGTGCTAACCTTTCACAGCCAGTTTGCAACTTATATCACAAATGAATTGTCTGTATTTCACACGAAGAAGAATGAGATTGGAATATAGTTGCTCTTTTACTTGATGCCTCTTTTGCGGGCTGTCATACTTGAGCGCGCGCGTTTTTAGGGTGGATCAGCCACGTGACCAATTAATTTATCCGACAGGCCTACATTTGGATATTTCATAGCCACACTACCAGGGGCAGCCTCGCTCCCCTGGGCAGCGCGCCGTACCGACACCTCTTGCTGTTCTGGTGGAGCAAGGCATTGATGGAGCAAGGCATAATAGTTTACCTTACTAGGTTCTTTCTTCTTGCAACTTTGGTTTAAAAAGAACAGGGCTATATATTGTGCCTGTACGTGTTGTGATTGTGCACATTGCGCCGATATAAATGCAACCAGCCCTACTATGCGACACTAGATCCTGAACTTTGCACACGCTCATCTGTCCATCCCAGCAGTCTTGTATGAGACTGGTGCGGCCGACCGCAACCACTGGCACTAAATGTTACCCCCGAACTTAACCTAGATTGTAGTCACGTGTTACGGACATCAGTGCAGGGCTGAAGGCATCATCACTTTCCAAACCCGAACTTGCCCTAGATTGTGGTCGCGCGTTACGGACGTCAGTGCAAGGTTGGAGGTTGCCCGAACATCTGACGTCACACTTCGAGGCTCGTGAATAACGCCAGATACTGGCCTTGAGCAACTGGCATGATCCTGCCAGTTGCTTCGCATCCATTCACACGGCAGAGATTCGTAGTCTACACACATTGTGGACTCGCATTACATTGTGAAAAAAAAAAAAAACATTACCTACAAACGTTATGTACACTTGCGCAGCTAGCAGCAGACGATCGAAAAGTTACTGCTGATGGTGTCGCTGACAAACACGTCACTACGGAGCAGACCAATCATAACACAGATATGGAAAGCTTACGTCACTGCACGTTTATCCAATGAAATCATTGTATCGAATGAAATCATTACAAACACAGTTCACTTTCGCTGGCAGACAAATAGACACTGACTAACGACTTTTCATCAAGTCTACGGACGTCGGGGTAGGGTAGAAGAAGCCACCAGTTTCCATTGCATTGGCATTATGGTATGGGGATCAATGGAGGCAGCCAACTGCTCTGCGTGCAAAACGAACATATTGGTACAGCGTGAGAAATCTTACTTTTTTTGTTTATTTATCACTTTAAAACAAAATCTAAATTAACTTTCTCTGATAAAGAAACACAACGTGTGAGAAAATAGTCAAATAAAGTTGGGTCAAAATGTGAAACATAATTGTTATATAATAAAACTAGTATTAAAGGGGAGATGGCCTTAGCTTTCGATCAGAGGCAAAAACAATTTTTATATTAGTTGCAACATTTCGGACAATAATGTAGATTGAAATAACATAATAGGCCCTTTTTCAAATTAGTATAACTTTTGTCTCTGCCGTCGAGAAAGAAAAAGAAAAGAAAAGAAAAACATTTAACACTACGATAATAAAGTGCCGGCTGTAAAGCGAAAACTAGTTTCGGGTCACTCTTCACATCATTTCCACATTTTAAAAAAGGGTCCCGTTTTGCGTATCACACAATCATTATTGGCTTGTTTGCAGTTCGCACGATGCATGGGGCAATCGTTGCGTGCGAACTTTAACCCAGTTGTCACTGACTCAGTTCACTTTCTTTCGACAAAAGGGGGTCTATTCACGACTACGACGCGCCTCTATTTTGTCAAAATTGCCTTGCACAAAACAAGCTAAATATTTTTCTTTATGGTAAAAGACACCAGCTCCTCGGTTGGTTCATGCATGAGTAGGTTGGTAATAAGTTTTCAACCAACCCATGTCAAGCCATGCTCAATGTATAGGAATTTGTAGAGGTTGTTGACCTTGTCAAATCGTGACTCCAAGGAACACTAAACACATAAACATCCGCCGTGCCATTGCCATCAAAATGACTAATTTGACTATAATAACATGCTCCCAGAAATAAATTGAAAGCAACCAGAAGGAGGGGTGGAGGTGAGTCAGAAGTAGAATAAAACAGAAAAGCATGATTTTGGAGTGAGCACCAATTTTTTTAATTTCGATCCTTTAAAAGGGTAGGGTCGTAGATTTGTAAAAATTAATGACCATAGAAACTTACTTGGCAAGGAGATGCAGCTGTTGATAGTAGAAACTACTTTGAGAATGGATTCCATTCGAAGTAGTAGTATGGTTTGGATAAATTTTCACCCCAAAAGATTTGAATGAGAGGAACAATTCGTGCATGAGTCTTTGCTCAGATTTCTGAGGGTTAGTAGTTCGTGAATGCTGCGGCCAGAAATTCGATCGGTACCCGCTGTCACCTCGCAATTTTTTTCTTCCTTAAAAACAAGGAAATGGTCGGTAGGGCATTGGGTATACGCCACTGGTGGTATGAAATCAAAATGACAGATTTATTCTCAAAAGGAAATCACTCGTTCATTTATGATTATTCCGAACTCTGTTAAAGATCCCAGTTCCTATTTGCGGCCGATTTTACCCGAAAATTTAGATTTAGTTTTTGAATAGCTATTTTTGATAGATTTGAAAAAGTTAGGCCTGTAAGAGTTCGTTTCAGGTGTTGCACGAAGAATTGTGTCCACGATCAGTGGTACCGGTAGTATATTACAAACTAAAAGTTAATTCTTGTTAGAAGCACGCCATTATCTCACGTCCATTAGCCATGATACAAACCATTTTTTTATTGTTACATGCATTTTATGCTTTGTCCGTGGCATATCCCAAAGTTTGTTTAATGTTTTTCGTTTTGAAACAACACCCATCCATCAAAATCTCTCAGCGAAAAGTGAGCCATGCAATTCTGAAACGCCGGATAAAACTTTACGTGGTTCTCTATGAATAGCCCTTTTGTTTGGGCTTAATGTTACTGCTTTGTTGGGCAATAACCAATCTGTCTGCTCAGAACTATAAGGTAAATTAGTGTAATTTGCATGATTTCATTATTGCGGTTGCATATTTTGGAGCTCCTGGCAAATGGGGTTTATTGATCAAGAGTGGTCTTCAAAGTATTCGTTTGGCAAAAAGAAACATTCGTTTGTTGATTTTGATTGCTTGTTTTCAAATTTATACGCACTTTTTATTTATTGACCTTTTGATTACGAATATGAAATTGCCATTCATGACCTAATAGTTTTGAGCAGACGAATTAAAAACAATTTACCCAATAAAAGCTTTAAAATGGCGCAACCATGTGTTACCGTCAATGACGATTTGGGTCTGCATAGCTTTGTCATTCTGTCAGTGTCGGACGAACAAAAAATAACTTATTTGTTTGTAATGCCAGTGTTCATCACTGAGAAACAATTTAAACCGTTATTTAAGGTATGGGCAAGCCGTGCCGAGCGCCATGTCAAGCACTCTTCTTTGTTTTACTGTAGAAGAAGAAAATATATACACATATAATATAAAATAAAGTTCTACAGGCCTTAACCTTTGAAAGTTTTTGCGTTACCTTCAAGATAATCTGCACTCTAAAAACCTTCGGGCCAGACTCGACCCAAATCTGGGCCCAGTGCGGCATGACCCATTGGTGGGTCAGGTATGACCCGGAATTTGTGCCAAACATGGCAAAGAAAATGGTCAAAGTGACGCAGAATCGAGTTCAAAAACAATTTGTTTCACTACTTAACGAGTCAGCCTGACCCAAGCCACCTGGGACAAAGAATCTGGGTCAATTCTGAACAGAGAGGTTTTTTTTTTTTAGAGTGTGGCCTTGATAAATCGTACCTCGATTGTAACTATTGGTCCATACTGTCGAGCAATGTCACGAAGCCGCAGTATCGGGTTACCACGGAGTTTCAAAAGTGATCCAATGATTGGAATCCCCTTTGGCCCGGGAGGAAGAGCTCCCCATTGCAGCATCGTAGCCTGGGCACGGCGACGACGATCCATCCAGAGCAGATACAGGAAGCATGCATTCACGAGAACCAGAACCAATGTATGCTTTGGTGGCAAACACGACCACGACTCCGGTTGGTGACATTCGTCTTCCGAGTCGGGGAGAGATAAGGCGTTCTGACGGCGTACGGACATGATGGTGGTGATGAGTAGACAGCACAGTACGTTTACCTGCGTGTGGCTGCAGGTTTTTTTTTTTTTTACGAGTGCCACTCGATCAGCGGGTCGAAAACAGTCCTTGCACAGAATGTCTGTGAAGTGGCGAAAGAATGGGGTGGGCGTTCGTGATATCACGAGAAACCGATCTTCGTTGTAAACTGAAAGATAAAAAAGGGCAAGGACGGTACGAGCCATTGATCGACGGAATACAGTAAGGGCAAGGTACATTTGGAGGAGAAGGGCTGACGAACACATCGAAAGCGTTTCAATGAGTCCGATGTACAGGCATATTTTGGCAACTTTGTGAGAAGTTTTGAAGCGTCCTCTGGATACGTAATTAAGTTGTTTAAACAAAAAGCACTTCTTGATGATCGAGGAGCCATGCGTGGCAAACCCTTCCAATGGATTAATACGTCTATGATCATTTAGTTTACGATGAAAGAGAAAAATGGGTTGTACCTCAGGGTAGAGTTTGTGTAGAAACGGACTGTGGTTGTGGTAACAGTCTTTGGTGTAAGGGGGTAGAATTACCTCCATGGTGTATATACGACCGGGAGTAAATCTATAAATGGAATTCTCGTTCAAAACTTTAAAAATCAATTAGAGAATAGTGGTCACGAACTCGCCTCAGATTGTACTGAAGAGCAGCTAGAATCACACATTATCCGGGGCCACAAAGCTGGCCCAGAACCGCACGCCATAAGGGCTTCGCTCCTTTGTTGACGATAACTTCGCTCATGGGACGAAAAACATCATGGATGGGACTGACCAATGATTCAGACTTCCCAACGGGCTTGTTTTCTCTGCCTCTCATCAGTATAAGCACCACATTCATAGATTATCATTCAATGGAAATTATAGGTCAGCCGCATTTATGCTTTGAAAATTACTAAAAATGCTTAACTTGGAAATTTGCCCGGCAGAGTTTGCGCCCCCTATCTAAAAAATACTTGATCCAGGCCCATGTGTGTTTGAAGCAATAAGAGTCAGGTTCCCTCCCGTGCATCAGTTTACATTGCAAAGTTAACGTTTGTATCTTTTTACGAAAATGGTCCACTTACGCGATTCAGTCTTCTCTGGGTGTAGTTATTCTATAGTAAGATCATTGATACTTGTTCAATGTGTCTCTTGATGAAGAAATAAAAGGCGATACAATAGTGAGGTATCAATAATGATATTGTTTATTCGGTAAGGGGCCATTCAGAATAGTCAATGTTAAAC
>CM021531.1:19016901-19029114 GCA_010994315.2 Pisaster ochraceus
GTGGGTTCGAGAGACCCAGTAACTGGGGTGCTGTTCCCAATTTACTGGGTCTAGGTTCGAGTCTTTGTCGTGGCACCTGTGTCTTCGACTTCAACAAGATATTTTACCCTAATACTAGTAATATTGCTTTGTCTTTCATGTAATGAGACATTAGCCGTATTAGGTCCAATGTACTACTGTACTACTGAGTCTACTCACTACTGACTGGGATTGAACGGTAGTTCATTCTTTCAGCTTTATGAAGAAAAACCAGAGTAGGGGTTAACCCCCTTTTGTTTCTGGCTTGCATAGCAAGCACCCTAGTGATTAACTTCACTATGAGGCATCCTTGGTTTCATCACAAGAGTTATATAAAAATGCAATAATAATATTGCTAAAAAGCCAGATGTTTCACTCTCGAGTCTCAAAAAAAAATCAATGGACATTTGTAAAGTCTCTTTCATTTGTCTTGTCTCTGTCCGTCACCAGGTTGATGTACTACAAGCCTCGGCTTATCAATTTGGCCTCCATTCTGCTTCAATTCTTTGCCTGGCCAAGCCTAATATTGATAACTTTGGCTATACAGTTCATTATTTACCTTGTACATTATATCACGTTGTTTAAATGACAGTTTGGAAATAAATGGAAATTGAAATTGAACCTGTTGAGCGTTAGAGCCAAGATTAAGAAGGCATGATGGTACAAATTATACATATTTTACTGTTGGTCATTTAACACATTATTTTTCAACACCACTAATTTAAAACCTCTTTCCTCCATGCATGTACCAGTGAACTCACACCACAATGATCTCCAAAGCATACAGCTTCTGTTGTCTGGATCTGCTCATCATCACTTCAATATTTTCCATCAAGTTGACGCAACAGCAAATCCCTCCAAACTTCAACACAGACATCTTTTACGATCCCAACGCAAAGGCACCGCTTGGCTCGCACCGTGAGCCCAGCATATTTTTAGATGAGTTGAAAGTAGTACCAGGCCCTGTAGAGTTCCACCGACGCTACGTCAGCCAGTACCAGCCAGTCATTTTCCGGGGGGCTGCTAAACATTCTAGATCTTTTCATCTTTGGACAGAGGAGTATCTGACAAAAACATATGGCAACTTGACAGTGCGGACGGAAGCAAGGTAATTTGGGCCTTGTCTGAATTGGAGGCTACAGCTTTGGCTGCGGCTAGATTTCCGCGTCGTCTTTCGTTGAAGTAAAGGGCGTCCTTCGAAATCCCCTTAGCAGCAGTCGTAGCCATAGCTGTTGCCGCCAATTCAGACATGGCCTAAGATTGACAGGAGTGGGGTGGAGTCTCGGTGTTAGAATGGGGGAACAAACGTTACCACTATTCCGTCTACCTCATTGCATCATGCCTGAGTAGCCTAGTGCAGTTTTCATTTCTCACTTTTGCCAAATGGTCTAACTTCATAGAGTGTAGAGCTAGAAGACATTGCTTCATCCAATTGAACTGGCCATTCAGATGTTGATTGCTTTATGTGGAGTCGGGGTCTGGGACCTGGTTCTGGCATGTTTGTCCTTGTAGAAAGGCACCTGACCATTATTGGTTCTCTTAACCCAGGTGTTTACATGGGAATCTGTGAGGCTGAGATAGTATTTTGTCAAAATGTCAATGTGTTGCCAATATAAGCAATTTGGGGTTGCCTGCCCCCAAAATAGTTGAGCAGATTTAAGGAATGAGCTAAAAGTATGCCTGATGAATAAGGTCACAGTGTGTATAATGTTGTAAAATGCCTTGACCAAAATTTTAGGATGTGCGCTATAAGAAACCTGTATTAAACTAAATCGCAGTGGTCATTGACCACATTAGGGCACGGTGTGAACTAAACTTACATGATGCAATACAAGTAAAACAAACTTCTTCTTTTTTCATTGTTGTTTGTCCGTTGATACAAGAAAACAACATACAGCCAGTCAAATAGCCTGTAAGATAAAACTGTGATTGTGATGCAAGGAAGTTGGCTGTTGAAAGCATCCCCATGCTGTCAAAAAATATGGTCAATTACTGTATAAATTTACAAGACAAGATTCAAGACTAAGCTTGAATCCTGAGACAGACAGTATTATTCAAGTTCCCTGCAGCCTTGACTCCTTGGGTGGTGTATTGACCTTTCTATCGTTGACCACCATGTTCTACAGCAGCCTTGAGTTGCACAAAATTGATAACTGAATTAGCACAAATTTTGCCCCCAAATTTGGTTTCACCCTTTGCTATGAAGAACATCAAGTACTTTTGTTTTCTTTTGGGTGGCAGCTATAAATTCGTCGTTGATTTTGGCTAACTTGATAGAACTTGTAATATATATGATTAATTATTGTCCTTTTATTCATGTGAAGGCCGCCCATACTTTTGCCAACTATGCATGGCGAAACTTGCGTCTGTGACATTGCAAAAGAAAAGTCTATAGATGCAGGTTATTTTTACGATGTCAATTTATATTTTCCCAGGGATGAAGCAAAGAGTGTGGTACCAGTTGGAGTTGGTGGCATTGGCCGTGACACTGTGGAGAACTTCTTAAAAAATTACCAAACCTCCGACGCGTATGTCATTACTGCAATTCCTGCCCCGATGGAACGTGATATTTCCATTCTTCCTTGCTTAACTTGTGGCTCCTTTTCCAGAAGTATTCAAGTAAGTTTAAAGTCGGTTTTATCACAAACAGATTTCAAAATTGCTTCTTAAACTTCAAATAAATCCTTCAAAAATTGTGTTCCCGGATTTGACTTGATGGATTCACTTAGAAATGCACAGCCCAGTTTTTGTAATTTCCACTAGACCATGTACGCTCCTAAAAACAAAACAACAAACAATTCTTTACACGATGAAAACTTGTTTTTTGCTGTCGGATTTGCTGTCTAATTTTTTTCTCTTGTTTAATGGACATATGCTGTACTAACTTGTTCATATGCCATGTAAAATAATCATGTTGCGACCCACTTTTCTCTTTTTTCCCCCAAATGTTTCATTTAAAATAATGCTCTCTGGGTATGCCCATAAAAACAAGCCTGGCTGATCGTGATGTAATACATGACATCACCAGTGGAACAAGAAATGTTAAGGAAAGCTTTTGCTTCCACAACAGTCAGTGTACGGTAGCAACAAAATTCAAATGTTTTGGTTACGTTTCATGTTCCACCAGTGACGTCACATCATGAGCAAGGCCTGTTTTTTTTAAGGGTGTTTCCGAAGCGCATATGTTTAAAATCAAATAAATTTGAAAAATATACATAGGAAATAGTGACAGGTGTATTTTCAGCTGATTCGTTATTTATTATTTACAAACTTTTACGGACAAGGTAGTACGGCACATAAACAATCCTTATATTTCGTAACGTTTTCAAATCGATTTCCATTAAGGAGGTTCAGCTGTTTCTCAGTGCAAGAGGGGGCAAGACACTGCTTCATCGAGATCCTTATAGCTCTGTGCACTGTGTCTTCAATGGCACTAAGCAGTGGATTGTCATCGACCCCAAACAGGTTTGTATGTTTCAATGTGGAAGTTATCAACATTTTAGTTTACCTCATACTTACTTGGGTGGTCGGGTTGGCGTAGTGGTTTCTTTCCTCGCCTTCTGCCTATTGAACTGTGGTTCGAATCCTGCAGGGGCCACTATGTGGATTGGGTTTTCAATCCCGTATTTTTAAAGCACTGTTTTTTGAATTTCTTGCTTTTTGTATTTCAAGGCAGGGTATACTTATGGTAATTGTCAAAGACCAGTATCCCCACTAGGTGTGTACCAACATATGCACACAAAATAAAACCCCAAAATATGTGCAAATGTTGGCTCAATTGGTCGTCAAAGTTGCAAGGAAATAATGAAAGAAAGAAAAAAACAACCCTTGTTGCATAGAATTGTGGGCTTTCAGATGCCTGAAAAAGACCTCATGCCTGAAGCCTTTCTCAGACTCAATTTATTTGGCTGAAACATTTCCTCTTTCTCTAAAACTACATTACTTCAAAGGGTGTCGTTTCTAACAATATTTTATAGTTTCAACAGCTCAACAGTGCTCTTTACAAGTTTTTATGGTTATTTATTTTATGAGTAATTACCAAAGTTATACCCTCCTTTTATCGTTTTTGTTTTTGTTTCAATTTCACCTCGCACTTGTGATTGTCTGATAGAGTGTGCTTTTTCATCCATCTGTTCTAGTTTGTAAATTGCCCATTAAGACTGGTTGTTTGTTATTTAAGTTTGATTTTATTACCTGTGCCCTTTCTGCCAAAGTGTTGTCATCGTTAGTAATTTATCTTTGATGTGTTTCTGTACAATGTGAGGGGCCCAAGTGATCAGCTGTGTCGGATGGATCACCCTCGTTAAAAGATGGTTTAAACAAAATAATAAATACAAAAAAATGGTACTAAGAGAATTGTCTTGCACAATGTGAGTGTTTTTTATACATTTGTTTTTGGGGTCATGGCCTCCTGCAGAAAGCTTCCCTTTACATTTCTGAAGACTCCATGTATGAGTTCGGAGGATACTCGGACATCGATGTGGATGACGTGGACTTGAAGAAGTATCCACAGATGAGGAATGTGGAGTATGCTCGTGTCATCCTGGACAAAGGGGACTGCATCTACATGCCAAGCGGTATGTCAACCCCTGACAGAGGAAACATCTAAAGAAGTCTTCTCACATATTATTATTACCATTCGTCCCGTACAAAAAGGCACGATTGTCCGTCATTTTTCCGACAAGTAGTGTTTGTGTTTGCTACAGCCTTGGCAGCGCAGGCCGAAGCCGAGATGATTTAAAAGGAATGAAATAACCGACCGAGTACTAAGCATTAACCGTACAAGTCTTGCATGTATTCAAACATTTTGGGGGAAGTTTGGCTTGCGGTATACTTTGCTTTAGCGTGAAATAAACAAAATCACACTCTTTGACAGGTTCTAAGGTTGAACTAAATGCGAGACACGGTCAGTCTATTGGTGGATACCTGCTCAATAAAATGTCATTTAAACAGTAATTTTACTGCAGTCTTGCTACTTTGTCGTGAGGTCTGTACAATATTTGTACAATATTTGTACAATATTCGTAAACACCTTTGGTTTTTCTCGTCCTTCAGGTTATATGCATCAAGTTCGTTCCAACGGCCATATGAATGCGGCAGTGTCGATCTGGTTTTCCCACTATTACGAGTTTGACGCTGAGGGATGCGACGACACCCAGCCGGCAGAATACCACCCGGCCAGTGACGTCAATATCCTCTGGAGGTACAGCGGGTTCGGAGACATTGTTAAAAGCTCAATGGATATCCATATGTTCAGGTAATGGATAGACCTCAAAATGGGTCAAGCAGTTACGTTAATGATAGACGGACCTACAGGTCTATGTTTCAAAGGTGAAGCGTGGAAAGGGACTGTTCTTAGTCAGTCTTAAAGTTTGTCGTTTTATATCATTGGGTTTTTGTGGAGTTTTGAAGATTGTAAAAAGTGATTGATAGTTTAGAGGGCTGGAATCTTTTTAGTTTCGAGCTCGAACGAGATTGAGTCAAGGCTGCTCTTACCTTTGCCGAAGTGTGCCGAGTCTACATCAGAAAAATTGTAACGGAGGAAACTCGCGTGAATGCATAACACCATCTTCAAACCCATTCCCACTGGTTGCTTGTAAGATAATAATAGTGGCTTCTTGTATTGCGCTCAAATCCATCACTCAGTGACGCTCATGGGGCTTCAACACTATTACCGTCTGGTCACTTGGCCATTTATTTAATTCCTTAAACCATCTCCGCTCCCTTGGGAGTATACAGCCTGTGCTGCCAAATATGCAGCGCACCAAGCTAAATCAATCACAAGAACAACCTCTGCCCTCGCAGGTACCCATGTACCCCCTGGGTGAAGAGAAGCAATTGTAGTTAAGTGTCTTGCTCAACGACACAAGTGTCATGACTGTCATTTTATCAAGAAACTGTCTGAAATTTTAACTTTTTTTTTTTTTTTTAAGTGGTTGCCTGTAAAATGCCTTCTGTGACATGGCTCGAATGTCTCTGGGCCCCTACAAGCACAGGCGAGAATTCGTGTGTTTGTTTTTATGTTTACATCTTGATGTTGATGTTGATTTTGTTTACTGGTTTATTTTGCTTCTACAGGATGGTTCTGCGAACGCTGGCTGATGGGGACGGCAAAATATGGATTAAGAGCTTTGTAACCAAATTCTTAATTGTAAGTGTAGTACTTTCAATTTTGAGGTAATTATTCAATTTGTATTGAAACTAATGAACACCTGGGAGAGTTTATGCACTCTGGTTGGTCGGAGACTGGTCGCACGGGGGTGTAGTAATTTGTGATACAAAGACCGGCTCTGTGAACGAGTCAATAAATTACCTCTTAACAATCATATCGTTGTGTAACAGTTCTGTATGCACTGTGCTTATTGTGTGGGGAACTATCAAATCAACTGTTTTCTTTGTGCATAACCTCAGTTGGTGACCGTCCTTCGGCTTGGTCCATTAAAAGCTGCCAGCAACCAACCCGGTCTTTATCGTGCATTGAGGACCGGGTTCTCACACTGTTATTGCTTAATTATAAACCTAATTACACTACACAAATCCTCCAAAATCTATCCCCTGTTTTTGCCTGATTTGACGGGGCAGCTGATCCACTGCCAAACCATCCATGATTGGTCAATAATCAATCTCATCAAGTTTATCTAATGAAATTCTTGCATCAAATTAAAAATTAAGATTTTGCCCAACACTTCAGTGTATGAGTTTCAAGTGATATATAATCAGTGGTTTTTTTCTCTTCAAAACTCTATAAGCAGTGGGTATATTTTATTATTGTACATTAGTGCAAAAAAACAAAAACCAATTTATAAGTCTTATTCAAGCTCAAAGTTTTGGGTTTTGCGTTGTGGATGATTTAGTTAGGAGGCTCCTGAGGTAAGAATGCTGAAGAAGAGAAGAGAAGAAACTCACTTTTCCAGCGGTCATTACTCAAACCTAAATGACAAAAGATTTCCTAACGGTTTACTTTTTTTTCTCTAGGGTGAGAATTACAAGGTTGAAGTGTATCAACGAATGCAGAACTCAGTAAGTGTTTTTTTTATCTGTTGGGAATGGGAGGGGAAGAGGGCACATAACCTCTGTTTGGAAGTCACAATGTTTCCCTAACAGGAATAATCAAGATGAAGTAGGAAGCCTAGAGAGTTGGAGTTTTAACACAATGGGAACAGTAAAACTTCCTTTGGAATTCAGTTGTGAAGTCACAGTGTTTATCTACAGGAGCGATCTAGATGAAATGGGAAGTCTAGGGAGTTGGGGTTCAAGACAATGGGAGCAGTAAAACTTCCCTTGGGATTCAGTTGGGAAATTACAGTGTTTCCCAAACAGGGAGATCAAGATGAAATGGGAAACCTAGAGAGTTGGAGTTTGAACTTGGTGGGAACAGTAAAACTTCCCTTGGGGTTCAGTTGGGAAATTACAGTGTTTCCCAAACAGGAAGATCAAGATGAAATGGGAAACCTAGAGAGTTGGGGTTTTAACTTGGTGGGAACAATAAAACTTCCCTTGGGATTCAGTTGGGAAATTACAGTGTTTCCTTTGGGAAATATCTGGGAAGTCATATGGTGTTTTCCCAATAGCAATGTTTAAGATGAGATGGGAAAGTTTTGGTTGTAACATTGGTGAAACAGTGAAACTTCTTTGGGGAAGTTGTTGCGAACGGTTGAGATCATTCCAAGTTATGTAAATTGTTTCTTGGCTAGGTTCAGCAAGCGATGGATTCGCGCAGCCTAGGGTACATCACACTGGAAGAGTTGAATAGTTACTCCATTGAGCAACTCAAGGAGATTGTCGGCACCATTGATATACTAGAACCTTCTGACACAGAGCAGTACGAATATTCCTACGTTGACCCCGATGACATCAGGTGAGTCAACTTTATTCTGATCCAACTACTTGTCAATGAAAGTCAAACTGGAAATATGAAATTTTAACCTTTTAATCTTTTTTTTTTTCTACGAAAAGTTTCTATTCAAAAACAGGAAGTTTTCGGTAATGTGCACTGAAAAGGAAGAGTTGAAAAGTCAACGAATCGTTTTTGAGCATTTACTAGGTTCAGTTTGGTAAACAGAGGTTTTAATATTTATTTTTAATATTAAGTAACAAACCACAAGAGAAAGGGACTGGGTAAATTTAAATAGTTTGGGTTGAACAAAGAAAAATTGACGGACGTGGGATTTGAACCTTTGACCTCCGGATTGAGATGCAGGCGGTCCACCAATTGAGCTATCTAGCCCTAATGTTGGAGGTCTCCCAAGGGTGATCGCCAACATTAGGACTAGATGGTAGGGAGACTGCCAACATTACGGCTAAATGGCTCAGTTGGTAGATCGCCAACACTTTAATCCGGAGGTGGCAGGTTCAAATCCCACTTCTCCTTACCCAGGGTAAATGGGTACCTGTGAGGGTAGAGATTGCTTGTGTGAATGATCAGCAACCTGTGCACCCATTTGGCTACCGGTACTGCATACTCCTAAGGAGCTTAGGTTAGTTCAGGAATGACTAAAGCCCGTTGAGCAGGGCTAGTATACAATAAGTTTGTAAGTGCCTCATAAATGTCTATTATTATCAGTTGCAGTAGTATCTGAAACTTCATAATGCTCCAAAATTTATTGGTCAAGAAATTCAAAACTGGCATTTCCATCCTTTGGTTGATTTCCCCCCCCCCCAGGTTGTTGTACAATATCTTGTTAAAACGAAGTAAAGACGGAACCTTTAAAAGAAGTGATTTTCTTCAACAATATGTGGACATTATCGGTGGAACGAGCGCTGTTGGCAATGAGGTAAGTTGACTGTGATCTACTCTCATACAACATCACCAAAGAACCAAAACCTTTTGGCTGGGAACATTTTGTAGTGTCCCCTAAAAACCGAAAACACCGAAAAGATGACATCATGTCAAACACAAGAAATCCATTAGAGATACTGCAAGTAGTTCTCTAATCAACCTCATGTTCTTAAGAAGATTGTATGAACTTGGCTTTATACAGTCAAGTGCTTAGAAAATGGATGCCTGGTAAGATCCATGCATCTTGGTCACAAAGTCACAGCCAGCTTTCACAGAAATCTAATTTTCAGAAACGTGAAAACTAAAATCCAAATTATTCTTAGACTTTTAATTTTATAATTGAAAGAAGAGCCAAAGAGTCCTGCTTTGATGTATACCAAATCTTTGAGTAAATTTTGTAATGCTGTAACTCTCAGATACAAGTTGAATCAGAATTGAATCATCTCATTAAAAAAGCGCCCAAAAATCTTTCTTCGATTGGTTTCAAAAATAGTCCAAAATAATAAGAGTAATTTGTTTTCTCAAGGCAAAACACCAATTAGTTTAGGTAATGAATAAAACTGTTGTGGAAAAATTCATCAACTGAAAGAATAAATCTCATACAAAGGAAATACTTTTTTTCTATTATGACATTTCAGATTCTTGATACATTTGGGGACGGAGTTGAAAAAATCACCGCAGAAATGGTCGATGAAAAGGCGGAAACCTCAGTCTTGAAATTCACTGAGGCCCTGGATTACGATCCGACACCAGAACATGTCTGGTACAAACATCTGGTTAAAGAAGGGGTGATCCAAAAATTTCATGTAGTTCACGACGAACTTTAGATTGTCAGCAACTTATATTTGCCAGAAGTCAAAATAGTTGTGCCCCCTCGCACAATTATCGTGACTTCATTCATTAGTCACCAGGCAAGTGTAAATATACTGACATGTTTTTAAATACGCTTTCACTTATAACTTGTTTTCCTAATTCGACAAAAGTTTAACTTATGGTTAATATATTTTTTTTTAACGTCTTGGCTCTGCGCATCAAGTTCTGAATGTTTCTGGAACTAGCATCATGAATAATGAGCTTTAGGAAGACCAGTAAGACATTATTGTGTTGAAGTTGAAGCATGTTGATGCACAGACTCCTATTTGAATTCCTCTGACTAAACGTAATAACTGAAAAACAGTATTAGCTGTTGTAAGCTGCTGCTTACCAACCAAAAGGACCTAATGTATAAATGCAAAAAAATAGTTAGTGGCCTGACGTTCCGACCCTAGAAGAGTCTTTCTCGAAGCCTTCGAGAAAGACTCTGCGAGGGTCGAAACGTCAGGCCACTATTATTTTTTTTTAAAGTAATAACAATGGATGATTTGTGGCACAAGTATCTGCCAAGTATCTGCCCTCTCAGCTCCGTTAGTAGGCAGCCTGCACTGCCAAGTTTGTTGCGCATGAAGGGCAATCAATCACAAGAACCATCTTTACCCTCACATGTACCCATTTACGATGCTGTAACTCATGGTCCAAAGCGAGCTTTTGCTTAGCACCATCACATCGGCAAATCCTCGTACTGTTGTGCCATACACATCCGCTGGACATAACACTCCCCACCAATGGCGTCACTTTTGCTCGGAATAACCGGATGTCAGACAAACTGTTCACCACTCATGTGATCGGCGTCCCAGACCGCAGTAGTACAGCACATGCCAGTAGACATACAAACACTGACAATGCCTCAGTGAGTTTTGACACTTTGTCTGAGGGCTTAGGGTACTTGCATGACATCACCATGTTGAGTTTCTGTTTTTAGCATTAATGTGTAAGCGCTATTGGTGTGCTGTCGCCTTACCCCAAACTGTTTGACACCTTCCTTAGTCTGAGGAATTCAGACTTTTCGCGTGTGACCGGGAAAGTCATCGTACCAGAACTCATTCTAATTTAACTCGCAAATGTATCCACTTCGGTTGAAGGTAGCCACTAGATGCACGGGATTGTTTAGTGAAAAATGTAGTGAGAGTCTATGTTTTAGTGGCTCAAAGTGTCAAGTGAGGTTCAAATAGCCAAATTGTATTGACTTGAATTTTTTTATTTTTAAAGACTTAATTGTATATTTTGTAATCTGTAAAAATTGCTTGCCTTGAATCTGAGAAGGGAATTTAATGGAAGCTTCTGTGAAGGAGAGGAAAAATATCATCCCTGTAAGTTTTTATAAGTTTTATAGATCTCTTAACTTTCTGAAAGGTACATTTTGTTATATTTTTCAACAATATGAAAGTAATAAATCACAATATATTAAGTAATAAATCACAAGGGAAACCGACTGGGTAAATTTTAGATAATTTTTGGTTGAACTAGGACAAATTTACTCAGACAGGATTTGAACCAGCTACCTCTGGATTTACTTGCCGGCGCTCTACCAACTGAGCTATCTATCCCTGATGTCGACTGTCTCCATGTTTTGTCAACGTCATCAACCAACAAAAGGGATTGCCGTGCATCAGTGCATAACACAGTGAACAAGGTTCCTGAAAGGAATTGAAATATTTGTATTCGTGAGTACCGTCACATTTATTGAATCTGATCTCATAACTTTAATAAATTATGACTTTTGAACGATCCTGATGAATCTCTTCAAAGCTATTTAACCTGTAACTGCTGCGTAGCTAGAGATCATACCCAAGTTTACGGTACAACCTGGGAAGTGGCAGTAAAAGGAGACCGCAGTTATTAGCACTAGACAGCTCAGTCGGTAGAGCGCCAGCATGTTACTCCGGAGGTTGCAGGGTTAAATTCTTGCTCTAGCCAAGTTTTTTATGTTCGACCCAAAAATGATTTTTATGTTTGTACATCATGTTAAAACCTTAAGTTATTCATCTTTGGTGATTTAGTTTGTAAAGTCCTCTGAAGTTTTTTAGAACTTTATCTTCTGGATTAAAAAGACCCATGCCATGATTATACATGATGTACTTGTGCCCATATGCATTTCAAGAAATAGTACTTTAAACCCAACAGGTTTGTGATAAGAATTGCCTATTTTTGTGTAGAAAACTTTATAAGACATGTTTTATATTTTTATGACAATATACACAGAGATAATAACACTTTTTAAAGGATATTTTTCTTATAAACAAATATATTTGTTGTGAATTATTTTGAGTGTAACAGCTGAGTCTTTTGAATGTTGCAAGTTCTCCATTCCAGAAATGCTAAACTCGTCTGATGCAAAATCTTCTTGGGGATGAAAAATGAAACAACGAACAATAACAGCAATAAACAAACGACAAAGATAATCTTGTTTCATCCGTTAGATGCAAGATATGAAAATTTTATAATAGTTTGAACATTTTTATTCTTAAAGTTGTCGAAATGCAGATAGGTCCAAATGCTTTTTTAACTGTAAAATTTGTTCCATTCCTTAAGATAAAAAA
>CM021531.1:19030114-19040418 GCA_010994315.2 Pisaster ochraceus
CCCCCCCCAGTCCCAGCGTCACACAGCTGTAATTATGTAAACTGTGCTTAAATGCTGAAAATACCCAGCTTATCAATACATATCCGGGAAAGGGGGGGGCAAGGATTTTCTGTTTAGGTGACCCTCGCAGCCCTGTACAGGTTTCGCCGAGACCTTACTTACTATCATGAACTGTTTGTTTGATAATTACATTGGCTAATAGATGACGCCCATCTTTATCAGCATGTGGGTCTGAGTAAGGGGGGGGGGAGTAGATAAGTTGGAATTATCAGGCATTATTCAATCTTGTTTACGAATGTTGAGTTAAAATCAACATGATTACAAAAACAGGCATGCTTTGTGAGAAGAAAAGAAGAAGAACAAATTCTTTAAAACAAGGTTATTTATGTCAGTGCAGCTTTTTTTTTTTGCTTTTTTTTCTTCAATTTGTTGTTTATCCAGAGGGTGGAATGTGATTCAAGACCATGGAAATAAATCACAGGCAATACTGAGCTAATTTTTTTTTCTGTGACTGCTGACAATAAAATCTTACTGCTTCAGACGCACATAGATGCAGTTGTTGATAGTATAAAACTCCTCCAGGGAAAGGTTTCCAATCGAAGTAATATGGGTTTTGAAAAATTTTCCACCCCAAAACCTTTGAATCTGAGAAAGTATTCATGTGTGAATCTTTTCTCAGATTTCAGAGGGTTGACTGAAAATTCAAATTTCCGTGGTGTCCGTTTGTAAATGCAGAGGTCGGAGATGCGGTTGGTACCTGATGTCACCTCGCTAAACATTCAACGTTCTCGATGAAAATACTGTGACAGTTTTAGGTGATTTCTCGACAAGTAGATACTGTATTCAGCTCAAATTTTCACAGGTGACTTTGATTGTATCTTTAATGACAATTTGGCGTGTAAATCAGCATTATGCTGATAATGACCAGTATACATCCCTACCTTTTAAGCAATGTTCAAGTGAATTTAAGTTTTGAAATAATTAATTGCCTGGCGATGGTAGACGCATTTATTCTGATCGCTGTTTCAATAGAAGTGATCTGGATTTTTAGAGTAAGGTTGATAATAAAAAGTTATACAACCCTTTCCGTCAACAGTTCCCAACTGTCCTACGAGGCTCGAAATGTTTGCATCATCTTAAATTATCATCTAAAAATCTCATCTAAAACAGTTTCATCAATTAAAAATTTGCTTATCAGTAATTGTATACATCTCCATTATTCCAAAGTGAATTTCCGAATAAAGTTTATAATATGTGGTTTATTTTATAAGCAGATGAGCACACTGGTACACGGATGTTTTAGAACTAGCATTATCAAATCCAGAGATTATGACTGATAAGATTAATACTATTATTAATACAAACAGAGGTATCCAGGGAGTACAGTTTGTCATCGCTGAGCAAATACTGCCAATCAGGAAGTTCACATTCTTCAAATCTACCCAGCCAATCACAGAGCAGCTTACACCTTTCCATCCAGGCGCATCTAGATTCCGACTGACGACTGGATGATGGGGGTTGCCAGGGCTGGGTATGGGCTTATCTGGAGGGAGGACTTTGGATGTCTTAATCCTTTGATAGGATTTGAGGATGAAGTGATCAGCAGAAGTGGTGCTGGCAGTGGATGACACAGGGTTGTGTTAAGAACCTCTGCATTATCCTCACCGCAATGGGTACGCTAGGCACCTCATCAACGTGGCTCCTCTTACTTTTCATCGTCGGAACATCAAATGTCACGGGTAAGTGAAAAAGTTTCTGGACAACATTCCTTAGGAGTCCGGAATCAAATAGCACTCGGCATTAAGGCTAAAACTAGAAGCTAAATACCTTAGATGAACGTCTCAAATTTCACAAACATTGATGCTCACATACGAGTCCAAGTTTTATGTTTACTTGCGTGTACTGACTATACTATTAGTGCAGTTTGGTGCGTCATTGATGCGGTGATTGTGTAAGTGGTCACTTGTTTGTCTGACAGCCGGGTATTTTGAGCAAAAGTGACGTCATTAGTGCGGAGTGCTATTCCTGAACCACAATGGTTATTTGGGATAGTTCAAATGATGATATAACAAGTTTAAATTAGTGGAATTTCTTTTTTAGCCAACAAAATACCACTCGGTTGAAATTGATTCATAAATTGGTGGCATTGTAGATGGTGTCCTACCTTTTTTACTATTCTTTTGACTATTAGACTATTAGAATTTGAAGAAATTGTTATGTTTTTATGTCTGTATGGTGTCCCTTCATCAATTGATGAAGGGAAAGCTTCTTTCTACTACATGGACAACCAAAGTACAGCGAGTGGTTAACGAAAAAGTGAATTTACTGTCTTTTTGGTGGGCATGATATTTGGTCTGTGGAAAATAGTAGGACAGTTTTATTGGTTTCAAGGGCTGACCTACTTGTAGACATGGTAGCCTCTTTTCTAGACTTTTCTGGCTATTAAATAATGATTTTGCTGTTTTTTCTGAGGGCAAAACCAAATCGGAAATCAGATGTAAATTAGGAAAAAAAACATGCCTGTTTGTGTCGTCGTATTCTGTGTATGACAAACTTCTCATGGGGCAGCCATATATTTGTCTTCCCTTCTACATTGGGCAAACTGACGCTAGTCTTGATCATTATAGTCAGTTCCCTTTTTAATGTGTTCATAATAACTTCATGACTGCCCACAGGGAACCTATCATGGTCTGATACCAGTCTATGATGATTACTAATGTTTCTGATAAGAGTTTCCCTGGCCTTAACTAAAATTGTGTTACTTAACTTTTGTTATTGATAAGAAAGGTTGGCTGTACCCAGCATGAGTTCACAAAATAATTTCTCGACAGTGATCTTTGACCAGTTTTCTCTATAAATCCTTTAAGCTGTTGTCCATTGTAGATGAAATCAGCTGATAAGCAACTACTATTTCGGTAATACTTGTTGTGTAATTCCTACGTGGGATGACTTGTATGGCTAAGGCCATGTCAAATTTTGTGGCTAGGGCTTGATCGCCATGTGAACATGTGTTGAGCCCCAGGATGCCCATAGCAACATCCTTAGCAACATGCAGCCGCAGCCAGGGGCACATGACTGATTGTCGCATGACTGATAAAAGTCAGTACATTTTCTATAAATAAGTACTCACACGTCCGCTGCTACATTTGTTTTTCTATGAGGCTGTTTTATAAAGCAATTATAAGTCAATTTTTGTGCCAACTTTGGTATACAAAAAAAATGTTCTCATACAACAAATCTGTTGGCAGCTGTTATCTTGTTGTCTTAACTTTTTAAGCTAACAGTGTTCAGATACCTTTGATTGGATTAACTTGTGACGTGCCCCCATCAATACACCAATCAAGCCGTGTATACTCAGTGTCTTTAGGAAGAAAACTACATTTGCCTCAGACTGGATTCAAACTGAAGACTTTTTGAATCCCATGTAGCAGGAACAAAAAATGGGATCGAACCCCAAACCTTCCAAAAATAGTTAAGAGCAGATATTGCCTGGTGGTTAGAGACAGAAACACAGGGATTCGAACCCAGTACCTTTTTATTTTGATTCAGAGCAGATGTCTCCACCACTCAACCATGAAATGTTGCCTAGTGCTTTATATCTCCATAAAAGAATTGGCAATACTTATTCGATACTCTAGATGTGTGATTAAGAGTCAACTTCCATGTTATTTTTTTATTTCTTGTATCCAGGATGTTTTACAACAGTTAATCTATCTGGGACATCAGGAAACCTGTCTTCACCAGACTATCCCGTCCCCTACCCACAAGATTATGATTGTCAATCCTTCGTCATTACGGTCAGTGGGGGCAGTATAATTCGTCTGGACTTCGATGGTTTTGATCTTGGAGATGATGATAGTCTGGAGGTAACAGAGCCTGGAAAGAATGATGCCCTGGTAAGATTGCAACCGCCACCCCCCCCCCCCCCCCCCCCCCCCCCCCGCCATCCATGTCATGTTTCCTGTATACAAAAGCAGTCATAAGTGTAGATAGTCAAAATAGAACTCAGGCGCCAGACTGTTTTCCCCTTCCTGCCTCAGTTAGATTTGATTTCGGTGGAGGGTGCTGTTTGCACAGCTGCCTGTGCTTTTTCCACTGAACTGTGGTCACTTTTTTTAACTGTCTTTATGTTGCCATCTAGTCTCTCTCTTTTATGTGACGGCTGTCTTAATTTGCATTAATTTGTCCTAATTGTAAACACAAGTCTTTCTTTAAGATGTGTTCTTTTTTCTTGAACAATCTTTTAGGTGGTATTTAACAGCTTTTATTGTAAAGTGGTTATTTCAGGCACATCAACCATGTTTGTTTTTAATAAACCAGAATAAAAAATTAAAAAATTAAAACATATTACAGTGAAATTTACCCTAATTTTTTTCTGTGAATTTTCCAAATTTATTTCACAGTTATTACAAGCTGGTGGATTGCCCAAAGACTACTACAGTGTCGGGAACACATTGCAGCTTAACTTCTCATCTGTAAACAATAACAACAACAACAACACTGGTTTTTTTATTTTCTACACAGAAACAAACGGAGGTAAGTTTCTTACTTGTAAGATTTTTCACCAAATCCAATAACATTGACCAAAAGAAGGTATGCATTAAACAATTTTGGTTATCAGAATAAGGTTACCAGCAAAAATACCATAATTATCACACATACAATTTATGACTGGTTTCCCGCACATTTTTGCTAAGTTTGAAATTGGTAAAGCAACATTTTCTGGTGAAATTAGAAATTAGTCCAAATTAAAATTAAAAAGAAAACTGTTTAGAATAAAGGTTTCTTTGTAAGTGGAATAGTGCTGGAAAGAGCTAGGGACCAAGAGTCTTTAGTAATGAACTTAGCACAGTTGTTTTTTCTGTACAATCATTTGCTCACCAGCTGTCAAGAAAAGAGCTTTTGAAAAAAATTCAGAAATTAAAGTAAGACAAAACTTATTAAGACTTTCATTTGTAAGCGAAAAGTAGCTTGAAGGAGGTGGGAATAATAAAAAAAAGAATCGGCTGCTTCTCAAACTTGCCACAGTAATTTGGAGTGGAAGACGGGTTTTTCTGCACAATTATTTGCTTACCAGTCGTTCAAGACAATAGCTTTTGAAAATAATCCATAATTAAAATAATCAAAAATTATAAAGACTTACATCAAATTATAATTTTTTAGTGGAATCAGTGACAAACTTTTTTGTATTTCCTGGAGCTTTCTGCGTGCTCATATTGGCTCATTTTGATTGTGGTCATAGAATTAAGAAAGGGAAATCATTGTGGTTATGAAATGCTTTTTCCTTGAGCTGTAGTTCAGATGAAAATATTAATTTGGAGGATCGGTACTGGAATTAATTTTATCTTTAAGTGAGATTTTAGATCGGAACTTGTCACAAAAAAGACTAATCCTCTACTTTTTCTCTTTATTGTTATTTGTGTTCAGTGTTTCCCACCCCAAAGGGGCCTCAGCAATCAGTCACACTCAAATCAGGCAAACCAATCTTGCTTCGCTCCGTGGATTTCCCCACGCCGTACAGTGACTATTCACTCTACTTCTGGACTGTCACTTCATCCCCTGGAACCAAAATAGCAGCCGAGATTCTTTTCCTGGACACTGAGGAGAACTACGACTTCCTTGAGTTTGGAAATGGAAACGACAGCAGCCTGCGATTTGAGACCAGGCTTGAGAGGATGTCGGGCATGGTGTCCAGCATGGAGGTTCCGTTGCTGTCAGACTCCAACGAAATGTGGGTGTTGTTTGAGAGTGACTACTCAAACACTGGCCGAGGTTTTTCTGTCATGCTGTATGAAGTGCCAGGTAGGAAATAATTGTTGGGGTCCTTAAAGCTAGGGTCATGGATTTGTTTTTGTCAAAGTAACGCAGATTTATAGGCAAAATTGTTAAAAAAAGATACAATAAAAGTCCAATGAGAATGTTTCAGCTTAATACAGTGTCTACTTGGTGAGAAAACAGCAGTAAACTGTCACAGTATTTTAACACGAACATTGAATCAATCCACGTTTAGTGAGGTGGCAGCGGTTACAAACTGCATCTCTGGCCGCAGCGCTCGTTAATGGACACCATCCCTCATAAATCTGAGGAACGATTCATGCAGGAATTGTTTTTCTCACATTCAAATGTTTTTGGGTGAAAATTTATCCAACCCATTTTGAAAGGAATCCTTTCTCAAGATAGTTTCTACTATCAACAGCTGCAGTGCTTCTCACCAAGTAAGTTTTTATGGTCATTAATTTTTGGAGTACTTACGGAAGTATAGCCCTACCTTCTAACAGCCGTATATCGCACTCCTGAATCCTATGTTGCATCCTGGGTAGCGAATGCAATTTTCATATTTATGCACTTACTGTAGCATGCTTAAATGGTTGTAAAACGAAGAACGAAACTGTGTCGATGTTTATCAGCAGAGCAGTCACTGGGACTGACTATTTAGGTTCAATGAAATAGTCTGAACTTCATGCTGTTTTAATCAGTCATTTTAATCAGCTTAGTGTGGGTTCGAGTCCTGGTTGTGGCACTTGTGTCCTTGAGCAAGATACTCTACCATTGCTTTGTCTTTCAGATGCCCACATTAAGCCGTAGATTCACATAGCAAGCACCCCAGGTTTCCTCAGGCTTGCGAGCTACAGTGATTAAGTTCACTTATGAGGCGTCCTTTACCAGAATTATGTAACAATAATAAAAACAATAAAACCTCATGAAAATTGAAATAGAACAGAACTTTTTTGAAGTCATTCTTTTCTTTGTTTACAAGTTTGCTGTAGATTACAAGTTTATGTGTTGTGTGTTGTCATTTAGCCTTTGAGAAAGACTCTGCTAGATTCAAGACAACTTACTATTTTTTACAAGTTTGCTGTAGGATAAATTTGTTGCCCCAAGCAAAACTGTTGTGCTTATAATAATGAAGGGAAGGCACACTGCAATCTCTGAATCACATAATTATATTTATGAATAAGTGTATGTCATTTAACTTAACAGTGCTCTGTTAAGTGAAGAATACTATTGAGAAAATTTGAATTTCACCCTCACCATGTTTGACATTGAGTATCACTTTTGTTGGTTTACGTGTCTTTCTTCCGTGTCTTTTATCTAGGGAACATAGATTTGAGTTCCATGGCACCGATGCCAGATGCAACATGTGGTAACAACCTTACCATTTCTCAAGCAGGTATGATAAAAAATTTGTTTTGTGGTGGAAAAAGTAATTGGTACACTTCACCCTTATTTCATATCTCTTCAAAAGCTGCTGTGCATTTCTATTTAGCACACCAGACTTATGTTCTGGTGATTAATAAAGTTTTACGGGGTCTTTTTTTTTTAACACTGAGAAATTTTAAATTTTTCACAGTTTCAGTTAGGCCAAGTAAAATAAGAAACGAGTTTCTCGTCCGGACTTTTAAAAAAAAGGAGGAGGCAGGGCGCTACTATTTACTATTTTTTCAAATTTTAGCTATTTTTTCCAAGATGGCCGCCATGCTAAACATGGCTGGCCAAAGTATATTTAGTCACAGATTTTGTGCTATTTGAGTATTCTGATGCAATGCATGACAAAACAAATTATTTGAATAATTTTAGTCAAATTTCCCTCTTTTTTTCTTTCTTTTTTTTCCCCTTTTCCCCCTTTTTAGTAATAGTAAATAGTAAATAGTAAAAAAAAGGAGGCGGCGGCCAAAAAGGAGGCGGGCGGGGACGAGAAACTCGTTTCTTATTTTACTTGGCCTTATTGTTTGTTTTTACCCATACACGGTGTGTTAAGCACTGTATACTCAGTACAAGTGTACTTTCCCGAGTCCTGTGCACATTTAACATCTATTAACATTGTTGTGGTACCCGCTGCTATAATATAGGATTTCAATTGCCTGTAGCTACTGGGTAATCTCGGTGGTAAGACATCTGCTCTAGAGTGGCAAAGGTCGTGGGTTCGAATCCCACCGAGTAATATTCCTTAGGATTTGTTTTCACAGGCCTTGCGGAGGTACTGATTATACAGTGCTTTACACACATCGGTGTATGGGTAACAGCCAACAATATTCTTCACATGGGTGTTTGGGTTGGTGTAATGATATCTTGCCTAGGTTTGAATCCCGCCGGGGCACTCTGTGGATCGGGTCTTCATCAACCCCTATCTGATTGCATGGGTTTTCCCCTGGAATAATTCTCTGGGTTTTCCCTCCCACATCTAAAACTAAAACTTTCCTTCTTTGTCTTCTCTCCATGGGGTTCCTGGCTAGTAAAGTGAGTAAGTTCGCTTTTCTGAGAATCCGTTACTTCACAATCAGAAACTGATCAATGTAATGAGAATGAAATGATCTATTGAATGCTGTGCATTTTATACGCATTCACAGGTTCGGTAATGCTGACGACACCCAACTTCGCCCTTCCATATGACAGTGATACTGTGTGTGAATGGAGGCTCACTGGAGTGGCTGGCCTGAGGATCCGAATTACTCCCACCATCTTTGCATTAGAAAATAGGTATGTACACTGATTGATAGGCCTCCCTTTTAAAGTCACATTTCATGTTGATTGGACGTTTGTTAGCTTAGTGGATAATGAGTGGTATAACTGCACCTTCGACTGTGGTCAGTCATTAAATGGGAGACCATTCCATGTAAATTGTCATGGTTGGTGACTTAAGGGCTCCTTAACCACTTCATTTCAGTATTCTGAAAAATTGTTAAAGACTGTTTTGGAGTTTCTTGAGTATATCGTTTTCCTTTGAAAATATCGTTGCCAGAATGAAACTTGACAAAGGAAAGACAACAATGGTTCTCATTATGAGTTCCGGGATTTGATGTTGTTGTGTGAGAAAATTTAGTGGGCACTCATCGTGATCCCCAGAACCTCGGCTGTGAAAACCTGGCGGAAAACCTGCCATCTCCGATTGCTCAAACTTTTCTCCCATTGAGCGGAATATAATGATGAACAATGGCGGCAGGCTGTCCATTCTTGTTTGCCACATTTGTACAACAACAAGACAAAGGTATCCGGGAGGCACAATAATGGAAAGGGATTTCTTCAAAGGCATGTCTTCCAGAACCTGTTGTTTCTCTTTTGTATGGGTGAAACAAAGCATCTCACGGTAAATGTTTGCCAACAATACACACTGGAAAGTCCAGGTGGAGAGATATGTCAGCCTTCCGGCTGCCAGCAAAAAAATAAGGAAAATCTTAGGTTGCCATTTTAAGGCATTAAAAAGCATCCACACCAAGTCTGTCTCCCATAAAACATGTCATCCGACATGAAGTGGCTGAAAATCAGGTTATATCTTTCAGATGGGATGTAAAGGTTTAAGGATGGTGTTGCACTCATTTTGTCTTTGAAAGTCTTTGCGTTATTTTGAGGTTATTAGGCTGTGATACTATTCTCAATCCCGAGCCCGGGTTTGACGCCCCTCCTTAGGTGGAACCTGGCACACCTGCCCAATCTTTACCCCCCAGTTATCCCACTGTCAATTTAATACCAATTAAGCCATTCAGATTGAAACTAGGTACAAGCTTCTAATTATCACTAACGTTAATATATATTTGTTTCTTTGGAATAGTTACGACTTTCTCGATATCGGTAATGGTGATGATCCATCCGATGAATCATCTCGTTTCTTAAGCTTGACCGGTAGTGGCCCCAGCACTCCACTCACCCTAGAGTCTGACCAGGTCTGGGTGAGATTCCGCAGTAATACTAATACAAATACAGAGGATTTAGGGTTCTTTGTTCAACTGGATCAACCGGCAGGTATGTCATTGAGAACTAAACTGACTAGTGGGTAAAAATTCTCACCAATGTGGCCCTTGGTTCTACAACCAGCCAAGGCCATTTGTAAGTAGAGTTGTGCTTTGGTTCTCTCCTATGCCACAAGCGTTTTTCTCTGGGCCCTCCAGTTTTACCTCCCTCTGGAAAAATTGAACACTTTCGATCGCTTGCTGTGCTTTGTGGTCATACCGGGTTGATGTGGCTGGCTGCCAAAGGCGCCCTCGCATGCCTGCTTCTCGAACACGTTCTTGCAAGTACAAATGATTAGCCTCCCAAACTATTGTTATTAGGCACCCTATTATTATTATTAATATTATTATTATTATTGTTATTTTTTTTTTTGCTGTTCGATGACGTCATGTTTTAAGTTTTGCTCTGAAAGGATTAGATAAAATGAAAGGATTAGATAAAATGAAAGGATTAGATAAAATGACCGTTAACACCATTTGAACATGAGGTTTTAACCTCACCCTAAAGTGGTAATGGAATTTCTTAATATCAAGTAATAAACCACAAGGGAAACTGACTGGGTAAATGTTTTAATAATT
>CM021531.1:19048752-19069349 GCA_010994315.2 Pisaster ochraceus
ATCAAATGATCATCTATGATATGACCATTTTGTCTTTAGTAAATACTCAGGGTCTTCGAGGCCTAACCATGTAACCGAAAATCTACCCTTAGGAGACCCCCTGCTGGTTTTCCAGTAGATAGCGATCTAAAGACCCTGCGGTTTGTAAACAAACCATCTCTGGTGAAGGCTAGTCACTGTGAACTCATCCCATGGCCCATCCGATGAAGTAATCACTACAAGGGAATTCAACATGGGACGAGAAACCTGGTCTTGGACCGGTGCCGTCCGATGGCTGTCTGGGATTAGTTTTGACAAGGTCCCTTACACCAACTGTCAATTTTCTTGCGTGTCTAGATTTTGAACCAGAAGATGTCAACCCCATCAGTCTCACAGCAACTGCTCTGTCAAAGGCTGTGGTAGAGGTCCAGTGGACTCCCTCAATGTACGATTGTGATGTTCTAGGATACACTGTCGGCTGGATGGAATCGTCTGCCTCGAACGGTACCATGGCATCCACGGTCACAGTCAACGGGGGAGACGTGACCACGGTGAGGATTGATGGCCTGATGCCGCTCACTACGTACTCAGTCAGCGTTGCTGCTGAAACCGCTGAAGGACCTCTGCCGTTTATCCTGCCAGTTCTTGTGCAAACTTCTAACGTCACAGGTGATTGTTGTATACTCTCATGTATACCATACCCGATATGTGGCAGAGAGTGTTTCCCCCCCCCCCACCAAATGATCCTATACTCTAACACACTGTCTCCCTCTTGAACAGAAGTACCCCCTCTCTAAAGAATTTCTGAGATTCCAAGGACACAATGAAGACACAATATGACACATATAGAGCACCAAATGCTGTAACCAGATGAGGTCCATGGAAATCCATGCCCTTGTCCTCCTTGAATTTGGTTGAAGAGTAGTACATCCCAGAATAAGCAAACTCCTATCATTGATTTAGGCCGTGTAAAAAGTCTCGCAAGTGTTCTATCCTTTAAACTATGCTACTAACAAAAATAAGAATAAGAATAAGAATTATAACGATAATAATAATATTGGAGTCTTATAAAGCATGTGTATCAACCAATAATGTGCTCAAAGCACAGGGACAAAGAGAAACACTTTTTAAGACAGGTTTTTAACTCAAACCCACACTCTGCTGATCAGAAACACCAGAGCTTGAGTCCGGTGTGCTAGACCGCTCAAGCCACAACATGCCACCATTTTTGTGCCCATCACATGTTAAAGCAATGTTCCTGGGAACCTTCCCAAGGATCCCAAAATGTTTGAAAAGAAATGTCAATGGTTCTTATGCCTCCACAGATATACATTGCTCTTAACAGTGTTTTCTATATTTTGGCATTGATTTTCAGTAATAAACAAATGATAATAAACCAGGTAGCATCGATGATCTTGCTGGTATTAAAACACAGTCATACAATTTCAATAAAATTGACAGGAAAAAAGTGTTATCCCTGATACAACAAAGTTTACATTTTGCAATCTTTTACTATTCTTTTGTTTTCTGCATCCTGAAGTGATCTTCTGCCCTGACGGTTTCGAGCCCGGATACAATGACATCTGTTACAAGTTCGGCCAGGAGATGGCAACGTTCGAGGATGCCAGAGCAGATTGCCAGAGGGCTCCTGGCGGAGACCTTGCAGTCATTGAAGATGCTGACGAGAAAAATTACATTCTCAACAAGACAACTGATGGTGATTGGTGGATTGGTAAGCATGAATATTCATGAGCCCTTCATGTAGGATATAATGATTGGTCAAAAGTTGAGAATGAATATTCAAATGAAGAAGCACTGATAGTGATTGGTATAAGGCTAAATTTCAATAATAATTATTAGTAATGTTATAACCATTGATAAGAAATGGTTACAATTCTGGAAATACTTCTTGGGACATTTTTGTTTGCGTGTAAATTTGTCTTGATTTGCAGGCATTTTTGATATTAATAATCACTGAGCCAACCCAAAGTTTTGTTTTTTTGAAAGACAGGAAGCAAATGCTAACAAATGTTTCTCTTTCCTTCATTTTGTAACAAACTAGGATTAAATGACCGTTCAGTAGAAGGGGCATTCAGATGGACAGACTGCAGCCGCTTGACCGCTTGGCAGAGCACTCAGTGGGCCGCAGGTCAACCTAATGACCCTACTGGAAGTCAGGACTGTGTCCAGTTTAACAGTGTTGGGGAATGGAATGACCTGCCGTGTGACCAGACAATGCGATACGTCTGTGAAATCCTTCCTAAAGGTTTGTCTGTCAAACTTCAGCCATTCATCTTGGGATGTTCCTCTCCTAATCATAGCTTCATCTTATTAACGGTGTTCCATCATGCACGCTGGATGTAAAAGCCATATTCGACAAATTATTTCAAGTTTCTTTGTAAATGAAGATCAGCAAAGAATTATGCTAGAGACTTACTTTCTTTCAATCATACTGGAGTCTTTGTAATAAATGGTGGACCCACGAGTGGAGGCATACACATCTGTAAATACTTGAGGCGTAGTGTGCAAATTTTGGTGTACGCAAAAGATCCTTGTTTTTGGTTTGAAATGCAAGTTCGCCCCACGCAAGGCTAACCCACTTTTTTTCAGATGAAAATAGCTCAGAGGAGCTGAAGGTAGGAATTTATATTTCTCTTACAATGGCCTAGATTGTAGGATGGAGAGAAACATGTACCAGGCAAGGAGTTCCAAAAAGATGCAGTATGTGGAATTAAGCTGTTGTAATGGCTCTTTGTTCTATACCTCAGCAAAGCAAGAGTGTATGGGTGAGAACAAGCAGAAAGCCTGGTTTCACACTCAAACACCCTGATAGGAGGAACCAGGTCGGACGCACTGGTGGCACATTTACCATGAAAATATCTGTAGAAAAGACAGAGGCTGGCTACAGACCTACGGTGGGATTGTGTCATTTGTGTGAGACATGGGGCAGTGCAACATACATGTAACGTAGGCGTTACCCACTTGGGGCATTTTTGATTGACAGTTACTTTGGTGTTGGGCGGGGCTAAATGGATTGTTCTATTGTGGTGGTAATCTCAAAATTACACGAAATTGATACATTGTTTTAACACAAGATTTGAACAAACCCAAAACATTTTAGCGGAGATTGACAAGTCCTGTCTAATTTGTAATCTGTGTCGACAGGTTTTGTTCCCCAGGACGCTAACCCAAGTAACTTCAGCGTGGAGTCCCCAACTCCCTTCTCCATCAGGTTATCATGGACCCCCTCAGTCTTCGACTGTGACATCAAGGGTCATGCCATCCTGTGGAGGATCGGAAACGGTCCTCGTCAAACCCTCACGCTGGAAGGGGCTGAGACTGACCAGGTACTGTTGGATGATCTGACCCCGGGTCAGAGTTATTTCTTCCAGATTGCTGCAGAGACCTTTGTGCAGATCCTACCTTTCAGTGAGATTCAGAACATTACCTTGTCTAGTAATACAAGTAAGTCTTCTTCTTTGTTTTGCCTTTTCCTCCTGCTCAATTCATCATAAAGTTGCCATAAATTAGTGTTATAAAGGTGAAGTGAAACCAACCTCGTTGAACTGAACCTTTGCATTTATGTGTGTAAGTGTTTCAGATAATTTTGGGTTGAACACATTTTTTGTTTTACTACAGCAAGACTTGAACTTGCGACTACCGGATTAATGTGCCCTTGTTCTACCAACTGAGCTATCTAGCCCTATGTTGGCAGTGTCCCTATTTTGTCAATATCTTTGTTAAGGGTGCCGGTCAGAAGCCATTCAACCTGTAACTGCCACATAGGAAGGGATCACACCTAAGTTTATGACAGTCTGGGAAGTGGCAGCAGAGGGTTTACCTTCAGGGGATGCAACTTTTTATTTCCAATATCAAGTATTTGATATTTCAGATAATATAAGCTTGTTGAAAAGTTAAGTTTTTGGTTAACTAAATAACAATGTTATATAATTCTCTGGTATAACTTACAATTTTTTTTTGCAACCAACTTGTTCACCCCTCTCCAACCACAGCCGGATTCTGTCCCGGGGATTACGAGTACGCACCTAACGGCAGCTGTTACAAGTTTGTCAAGAAGTTGGCGTCGTGGGACGAAGCAAGATTGGACTGCCAGGGAGTCGGAGGGGGAGACCTTGTCATCATTGACGACATCCTGGAAGATGAATACATCATGGGAAGAATCGTGGATGGCGATTGGTGGATCGGTGAGACAACTTTGCACATTGGAGTCTAACCTGACTTCTGATTGGTTGGGTTTAGTTCCTTTGAAAGTGTGCTTGTCTGAACTCACGAATATTTGGATGAAAATCTTTTTGACCTTCCTTTTTTGGAGTTGAAATGTATCACATTGAGGCGTAACATTCTTCCTACTTTTGTCTGTTTTTCCGATTTGTTTTCCCGTGGGAAATAGCCTGAAAAGTTGTCCAAAGCTTACCACCATGTGTTCATGTCAGTCAGCTTCTGTACTCAACGAAATGTTCCTACTTTTTTTCCCAGGACCAAATATCCTGCCTGCAAATGTTTGGGTGTTTAGGGAAAAGTGTGAACACACTGAAAAGCTCTCTGTCAATCCCTAAGGCTTCTTTTAACACAGATTGTAGATAAAACAAGAAAACATCAGTAATTAAGCTCTTTAACACGTTGACTGCCCGTCATAGATTTGTAGGGCATTCCCAGTTGCAAAGTGTTGCAAATTGTGGTGCGCATGTGTGCATACCAAATAGGTACCTTTTTGGTGTCTACATGTTGTATTACAAATTTTAAGGATGTATGTCCTCACCACTGCCAGAGGCGTGTTTGTTGCATTCTCAGTGATGCCAGTGTATTCAATTTACAATACAAAAACCTTTCATTCTCTACGAGTATACTTGTAGTGGCAGAATCCGTTACACCTGTTACTACGAATATACTCGTAGGCGGCAGTCAACGTGTTAAGCCCCACTGATCAAGGCCAAGTTTCGTTGGGCTGAATACTGCAGAAGTCTCTGCTTTTGATCTCCCATAAGATGCTTATAGTGCTGTGGGTAGTAAGCACAGAATTCTGTGCTGAGCAATTATGTCATGAAATTGGGTTGTCCCATCAGAATGGCACTCACATGTGTTGAAATCAAAACCAGTGCCTGTTTTCATGAAAGAGATGCAACTGATCTTAAGGATCTGTATTTTGACTGTATCAGGTGTTGCTTAGTAACTAAGATTGATTCACCGGCTGACTCATCTTAAGATTAATCTTAACGATTTGTGAAATTTGACCCTAGTTTCTTTGTCTTCAATACTAAAGGCTTCAGCGACCGTGGGACCGAGGGTCAGTGGCAGTCAGTCAACTGTAGGGACATCAACCTGTGGCAAAGATCCAACTGGGCTGCCGGCCAGCCAAACGACCTGAATGGTGTACAGGACTGTGCTCAGCTAATAGAGACCGGTGAGTGGAACGACTGGCAGTGTGACCGTCCTATGCAGTACATCTGTGAGATCACGCCAAAAGGTAAGTACATTCATCGCAAGAACCTTAGTCTAAACTGGTGGTAAAATGAATCGCTTTGCTGTTTAGTTTTGTTCATCCATCAGTGGGGATGATGTAGTGGGATTCTCACTTTCTTTAGCCTTAGTGGTCAAAATAAATGTTATTAATTAATACGCCCAAAATTTATGTCGCTCACAAACATCCAAGATAATCACTTCAATTGAACAAGCTTTAAGATAACAATCTGTAGATTTGCAACTCCATATATGGAAAAGCTTCTTAACAAGAAGGTGATGTTGTTAAAAGTGAATGAGGTAGCTACTAAAAGTGACAGGTTCAGCTGTCCCGTCATACTTGAATTGGCAGGGGAGAAAGAGTCTTCTCTGTGTAGATTCTGGAGGAGGTTGTAATACCTTTCTGAACACCAGAGTGGTTTCCTGGACTAGCCCAGTCCCCAGGGCATCCACTCCTGACCATCTTGTACTCCTGGAAACAATTGACAGCTACGACGGAGTACCGAAAGTATGAGATAGTTTACAACAACAAGAAAATCAATAAGACTAACCAGTGTTGTCAGTTTAAATGACCGTGCCTTTTTTTGCCTGAACTTTCTTGTTTTACGATTGTAATATTTATTGATTTGCTTCTTTTTCTGGGATTTGGGAGGCGTAAGCCTTTTTGGCGGCAATTAATTGTTTAAACTTTTGTGCCCTCCTGGGAGTGCCACTGTTTTGTAATGGAAAATTTAATGTTTGCACATTTACTTTTTTGCCTGAATAAACGTAACTATTATTATAAATAACAGACAATACAACTGCAAATAACATGTATTTTAATGTTGCCTTTTTACCCTCCCAAATTAAAGATTTTGTCCAAGCAGACCAGATAGCTCGTAATCTCTCTGTCAGCGTCACCAGCTCAACATCGGTAACCATCAACTGGGTACCGCCAGCTTTTACTTGCGATATCCTGAGTTATACAATCTCCTACTCCACATCCCTCTCCATTTACACTGTGGAAGTTGAAGATGCCAGTTTGGCCGAGATAGCCATCAATGATCTACGCCCACTGACCCTATACTCGTTTAACCTTGAGACCAAGATGGCTATGGGAAATTCAGGACCCAGTGAGCCAGTGGTTGTAACAACTTTAGCTTATGAAGGTCAGTGAGGGAGGGGAGCCCACCATTATTCTGGAACGAAGAATTACCTCCAAATTCTAGTTTCATTATTATTGTTATTATATATTTCTGGTAATGAAACCAAGGATGCCTCATAAGTGAACTTAATCACTGTAGCTCGCAAGCCTGAGGACACCTGTAAACAGGGATGCTTGCTGTGTGAACCAGAAACACTGGGGTCAACCCCTACTCTCCCATGATAAGCATCTAGGTTCTTTTACAGGTACTACCTATCCTAGTATATGGGACCAATGGCTTTACGTCCTTTTCATAAGGACAAAGCAATTATGGTAAAGCATCTTGCTCAAGGACAAAAGCATCAGGACCAGCTATGCTCACACTCTAATAACCCACACTCTAATAATGGTGCACTAAGCCGCTTGGCCTTGTTCGTTGCTACCAAAATTTGGTATTTGATTTTGTTGAATTTAAAACAAAACTCAGACCTATTTATAGTTGACGCCAATTTTTTTCCTTTGCCTAGGCTGTGAAAACATTGACTTACAGTCCGATATTGTCGGCAACCTCACCTCTCCACTCTTCCCCAATGAGTACCCACGTGCTGTTGATTGTGTATATCGGATCGATCTGTCGTCAAGCGTTGGTCCGGATGCCCGCATCAGACTACGATTCCTGACCTTTTCCTTGGCTGGAGGGGACTTCCTGGAAATTAGGGAAGTGGATGTGATGGCAAAGAATTATGAGAATCCAGTGGTGAGTATGAGGACCCATCATACAAAATGTAATGGGTATAATAATTGCAGCAGATAAATTATCATTATAGGGTTTTTTTGTGGGGAAGGAGGGGGGGGTGGAGGGATTTACCCTTAAGCCGGTGAGTGTCAACTATATGCTCATTTTTTTATGGGGATTTGGGGGTTTGAATTCCAATCAGGTAAATGTGGGTTTTTCCCCTGCATACAGTGCTTTTTGCAATTGTAATGGTAAAACCTAAAATAATTTCATCACAAGAAGATGAAAGGAAGATCAAGAAGGTCCTTACAGCTTTATTCAGAGACTAAATTTTATGACAAAATAGATGGCCAAGTGACAGGCAAATATACTATGGCATCTTGAGCATCATTCTTAGTGAATGTCATTACTTTAAAAATGTACATTGACAAAAACAATTGGCACCCCGAACAAAGATATTGACTAATAGGGAGACTGCCAACATAGGGCTGGATAGCTCAGTTGGTAGAGCACCAGTACGTTAATCCGGAGGTCATTGGTTCAATTCCTGCTCCAGTCAATTTGTCTTTGTTTAAACCCCCAAAAACCAATTTCAGTTACAAAAATAATTGCTAATTTTGTTGAGTCATTTTTTCCCCTTCTTTTTCTACAGGTTCTTACAGGCAGGGGACCAATAAAGGATTATTTTAGTTATGGGAGTGTGATTGAATTACAGTTTAGGTCTGATGCTGTGGTTGAAGGACGTGGCTTCTCCGTCAGATACTCCCAATATGACCAAGGTAAGAGAATTGGATGAATTTTATTTGGAGATCCAGACATGAAACTTTCAGCTGGTCAGCTGATTTTCTTATTCGTGGTTTATCATCAGTTGTGCAAATGAATTTTTTTTTTGAAAACAAAAGCACAGTAAAATGTCAAGCTGTGAGAGTCACCCTCCTCTTGTTTTGACAAACTGCTTGGCTGGAAATCACGTCGTCATTTCCATTCACAAATTTGTCCCTAGCCCTGCATGTATCCTGGGTCTGAAGATATCCCTAATTTATAAAAACACAATTAGTTGCGATTATCTCAAAACTTGGTACTTTAATAAGTTCATACTGGTCCCAAGAAGTAAGAGTGTGCCGTAGACTTGCACAGTCCATCGGAATAACTTTATTCATGGACATTATTGTGATATGTTTTCAGTTAAACCTGGTGATAAACCTTGCGGTGGAACCTACAACATCAAGCCCAACTCCATCCTCCATTTTGACTCAACGAACTACCCCAATGGCTACGCCAACGACCAATCCTGCACCTGGCAGTTCATGTCCGGGCAGGGGACCGTAGTGGAAGCCTTCCTCCTGCGAGCTGATCTTGAGGCTGGTTTTGATTTGTTGGAAGTTGGCCGCGGTAGCGATCCATCAAATCAGACCTCCGTAATTGAGAAGATCAGTGGTGTTGTCCTGGCCAAGCCTTTTGCATCTGACGATAACATGATGTGGATGTCATTCTACTCGGATTATTCCAATTCAGGAGACGGATTCAGCTTTCTGATCGAGGGAATCGATCCCAGTGAGTTTCCCTCTCCCCACCAACCCACCACCCCCCTCCCACACCCCACCTTACCAGGCATTTTATTATGTACCTGTCATAACAGCCTACTAGCAACACAACACCTAGTCTTGGTTGGTGACGTTCGCTTTGTTGTAGTTGCTGACACACACTGTTGCCGAATGCCTCAACATAAATTATGCCTTCATTTGGTCTGGCTGGATTTTGCTGGGGTCGTGTGCCAAGAGGCTAGTCTTGAACAAGATTCGTAAACTTGCCTAGTCCCTCTGAACGAGTCGATGTTGCTCCCTCTACTGGCGACTAATACAAAAACTAGGGTCACTGATCAAGACTACACATTACCCAATCGCAGTTGCTATTGCAATTCAAATGAGAACATCTCTGGCAATAGAAAGGCATTGTTTAACATTGTTTAACAATGCCTTGTCTTTAGGTTGGTAACTTAAAAGTATAATTTTCTGGTGATGAAAGTGACCTGTAGGCCTGAAGATACCTGTGAAGAGAAGATGGTATAGGAATTTTAGTTTTAGATGTGGGAGGAAGACCCCCCCAAAAAACCCAAGGTATAAGTAGCGACTGAAACTCCAATCCACATGCATGGCTCCAGTCAGGAAGGCAACCCAGTTCCCCAGGCAGAACACCCAGAAACCTAAATTCCATAATCTCTTTCCAATTCTCAGAATTATCGATATGGTCAGTATGTTTTCTAATTGATAACTTCTAAAATGTCATTTTTATCTTTGTCTTGTTACTACGCTATTCAGAGGATATTGTCCAACCCAAGACCTTAAACTTCGGTGTTCGAGCAACATGTGGTGGTAGTGTGCAAGTTCCAGTAGATGGTCAGGCCACCATTAAGTCGCCAAACTACCCCTTAAATTACGACAACGACACAGAGTGCACTTGGCTAATAACAGGGGTGTCGGGACGCAGATTCCAAATGATCTTTGACGATTTCCTAACTGAGAGAGGGTAGGTGTCCAGTGCATAGAAGTTGGGCCCTTGATGCCTTAGTATTTTTGCATATAAATACAGCTGGCAGCTGCGATATAGTTTCTTGACCCTTTAAAGGTCATTCATTTCTGATTAATTATCACAGTACACCCAGATACGGCTAATTATTGTTGAGTTTTTGACATAAGTTTTTTTGTAAAAGTGTCTGGAAAAAAAAATGGAACAGAAATTAGGTTTTATTTTAGAAAGATAAATACTATGTTAACATGGAAAACATTGGGAAATGTCAATTCAGGACATGACCTTTAATTTGACCTTTTCAGTTGAGTGGAAGTAGGTCAGATCTTGCAGCCATTTGCAACTGGTTCGGGCATGATACAAGCCGTATCCGGCTGCTGTGGTCTCTCAAGGTTTAAATGCCATACAGTTTGGCTTCATATATTTGATTCCAGATGCGTGGTGCTCTTGTGGTGCTAATTAAATGATTGGAAGGCACCACAAATGCACCCAGCGTGAAATTTACAGGTAGAGATTTGTACAGTGTGCACCAAAACGACACCACTCACAAAAGTGGTGTTAATTTGGTGTGCACCAGCTTTTGAAAACTCCTACACCAAAGGTGCACCATATGTGCACTTGAATTGTGTGCATGAACTAGAACCATTGTTTGTACTAAAACCATTAACATCTTTCCACAGGTACGACAATTTAGTGGTTGGTTCTGGTCTGGATCCGACCGATCAGTCCTCTGTCTACACAACCCTGTCTGGTTCCAGCCAACCTGATAACATCGTACTGGGACTAGATACAGCCTGGATAACATTCAAGTCAGATAGCTCAGTAGAAGACAGAGGATTCTCTATTGCTCTTCAAAATGCAAACAGTAAAATAATATTTGAAACATTTCTTTAAAGATTAAAGAAAACAAATAAGATTTAATTCCAGCATTATTTTTCTTAAAGTTTATAAAATTTCAGATGGAAATGCTTCTTAAGTAAAAACACCAAAATGAACAAACAACTAAGACAAATAGTTAGCATGTGACTTTTGTCAGGCTGAATTTCACAAATTGTAAAATTTGTGAAAGGAAAGGGGCACTCAATGTGTTTGAATTAGTTGTTGTTTTTATAATCATAACTACCTGGGGTTAAATTTCTTTGTACTGCTGTTAGTGTATTTTGCTAATGTATTTTGTTTTAATTTTGTTTGTGAACTTTTTTAATGCATTTTAATATTTCTGTTATAAGATCTATAAATGATAGGTTACCAACAAAAAGTATGGTTGTAATTTTTTTTTAAATTAACAAATAGCTGATCGGGACAAGCACAACTTTGTATCTAGTACACTTATAAATATGTACATACAAAACTAGCTCAGGAAATGGCCTTAGCGTTTGATCCAAACCGGACCTTTGCCAGATATGTATATAATTATGATTATCATAAAAACTATATAAAATCTTGTTCTGTCTTTTTTTTTTGCTACAGATTGTGAATTGACCCTGTCTGTTCCACCTGAGGGAAATGTTACAGTGTCGTCACCAAACTTTCCTGCAAATTATGACGATAATAGTTACTGCTTCTGGACTATCGTCGGTGAATCCGGGCGATCTCTACGCGCTGATGTCATCAGTTTTGATATTGGTCAGTCTTGTTTATGAAAAAATTAATACTAGGCATTTATATGAGGCTCTGCAAAAGAACATAACGCCTCATGATCAACATCAGAAATAAAATTTTAAAAAAGAAAAGAAGAAGATAGAACTGTATCAAATTATTGATACTTAATCTAACAGGCTGCATTGTTGATGTAGTGATGCTTTCTAAATGCCTTATATGTATGTATGTTTGTATGAGCAAATAGATCACGAGCTAGGAAAGAAGTGAGGTTTGAGTTGGCGGTTGAAGGTGGCAGAAGATGCCGTTTCCCTTACAGTACCCAGCAGCTGGTTCCACAGTTAAGGGGCAACAATACAGAATGAACTGTTTTCGGCCTGTGGAACAATCAGCCGGGCGAACAAATGGAAAATACTGCTTCTATATTAACACTCTGACCAACTTGTCATCCAACTGTAGTTCCTTTTGTCCATCGGTCTAAAGATCCCCTTTTTTTTTTTCATCTCAGAGGACGGTTATGATTACTTGGATGTTGGTGTTGGTAACCAGCCTGCAAATTTGTCGTCTCGCTTCATCCATGCCACTGGTTCTCAGCTCCAACCATTCAGTGCTGACTCCGCCAATCTGTGGATGACGTTTACCAGTGATGGCAGTGGAATTGGAACTGGCTTCCAGGTTATCTTTCTCGATGGTGAGTGGATTTATCTCTTCAGTCTCCACTACTTCTACGACCCAATGGGAACCTCCTATATGAATATTATTAGGAACTAAAATGGCAAAGTTAAATTTGTCACAAATTGCTCGAAAAACTTGCAAAGTTGGTGGGGAGTATTTGGAGTCAAAGGGGAAATATACATTTCTATTTTAATATGCAAACTAAAGGCTTGCATTTACATGGAAGACATAGAGGCCATGGTCTATACTGCCCTGGTCTTGGCCTTGGTGCCCCTTCAAAAGTTTCCTACAGACTTTAAGACTTTCTGGTGGAAGTGCACTTTGCAAAATAAAAAACGGCCTTGCCCTCTCCAGACACAATTTTAGGCCTGAACACATTGTGTTATTTGATTGTGTTTTATGGTTGTGCGTCTACATTTAGTTTCAGAAGCGGTTAAATGGAACTTGTGACTTCCAGTTAACCAATTGTCCATTTCTACTGATTCCAATCCACTATAAGCGAACTATAAGCCCAACTTCTACCTCACAGATAGCTGTGAAGATATGAGGATCGAAATCACTTTCATTACACTGTTTCTTGTATCTTCTACCTCACAGATAGCTGTGGAGATACGATTATCGAAAACACCACCACAGGGAGAATTGAGTCCCCCAACTACCCCAACTCCTACGCAAACAATCTGGATTGTTCTTGGACCATCCGTGTAGGAGACCTGTTTAATGTCAGGCTGACGTTTGAAGGCTTCAATCTGGAGTTTGGTTATGATCAGCTTGTCATTGAAGGGGTCATGGATGATGGTACAGTGGTAAGAAAAAGTTTGTTTTTTTTTCCTCAAGTTTCTTAAATAAATCATTTTAAAAAAATTACGAAAGCCAAGGTTTATATTATCTTTTACTGATTAATTGATTTATTTAATTTCACTGGTGTGACAACTGCACAATAAATAGAAAAGAATGGAAAATACCAGGACTGGAAGTTTATCTGTGAGAGGGCAAGGCTATTTTCATTTTGCAAAGGGCACTTCCACTGCAAAATCTTAAAGTCTTTGGGAAACTTTTGAAGGGGCACCAAGGCCAAGACCAGTCGACCTCTGTGTAGTTCCAGGCTTGAAAAAGTTTCAGGATAAAAACTTTAAGCTCGTAAGGAATTGAGTAGCTGATGCATCAGATGCTGTTGGAGTCACTCAAAACTTCCCAGCATTAAAAAACATGAAATGAATGAAAATGTTTCAAGAAATGTAAGAGATACAAAAGTATGTAAAAAAAAAAAAACACTTTTGTATTGAAATTTCATAGAGGTAATAATTGCATTGGGCAAAGAATAGTGTGGATTTTTCTTATAAGCCTGGTCCAGACTTCACTTGAATTGGAAAACAGTGCTTACCTGATAGTGTGCGCCACTTAATTTGCTTTGCATTGGCTTTCGTGTGAAGTATGAACCAGGCTTTACACCCATGTGTAATGATAAGTACTGTATACTCAGTGCTTTCTGAAATTGAGTCCACAACCCCCCGCCGCATTCTAGAGCAGATATCATAACCACTGACTTGTCCTGTTTACTCCTTTCAGTCTCTGTCTGGTACCGACCTTCCCGATGTTATCATCAGTGAAGCCAGTGAAATCACAATCCGATTCCAGACTGACTCCAGTGGCGTCTCCAATGGATTTGCTTTGACTTTTGAAGAAATATGTAAGAAGTTTTTTTCAACCTCTTTTCCTAGCCCTAGCACGCCTTAACTTTCTTTGTGAAGTCAAACTTGAGCTTCAGAACAGTCAAAAGCTTTGCCAGCAGCTATCACTTTTGTGAGGGACATATTTTCCAAAGAATCCTTATGATGAAACGATGTAAAATGCCACTATGTTTGATACCCTGCTAGTGTAGTTTTTGTCGAAAATTAAAAAAAGATTAACGACATCACATTTCAATGGTCTGTCCATTTTTGTATGATACATTTCTTAATTTCGACTATATTCAATTTGACCTTTTGGAATGTACAGACCAATTTGGGTTGTTTATGTCTGATGACATCTTTCAAATTTCGCTCTGAAAGAGTATCAAATAAAATGACATTTTTACTCCATTTTTATATGGGGTTAGAGATTTGTAATTTTTCCACACACTTTTATGATGTCTCTTATCTGTTGGAAAATGAGTGAATCACAAAACTGAATTTGACCTTGGAGCCCCTCTTCAAAAGATGCATTCGTAGACTAGTTGTGGTTCACCTTGTTTGGAGGTGTGTGTCTTTTTCGTTTTTCTCACTTATCCTGAGACGTTGATGCACCTTATTTTAAAAATAGTTTCTTCTTTAAAGTAAACTTCCTCAAGAGGACTTTTCTTAGTTTTTAGGAAATGTTCTTGCTTCAGTTGAGGGTGGTAGTCTTTGTGGATACTCCGTGAAGAATTTTCGGAGGGTTTAAACCAAGAAGTTTATCTAGAGATGGAAATTTGTTGACCTTTTCCAGAGTAATGTGAAAATATCTTTGGCTTGTTTTGATTATATTATATTATATTATTTATGTTCATTACTAAGGGAATAAAAGAGCAAGCGATGAGGTCTTAAACAGCCAATCAAAACCTTGCAGGGTCGTGGCCGTGCAGGGTCATGGCCGTGAGCCAAAGACAAGGTCAAGGAGCGAGCTAAAGGCAAGGTCCTTTATCGCATTGCCTAGACCCCTGCAAGGATTTAAACGACCGTCTTAGACTGAGTCACTACTCTTTTATTACCATTTATAAACACCATAAGTGGAGAGCAAGTCTGTTAGTTTAGCCTCAGCTCGGCTCGACTCTGTGTTAAATTTCTATCCATGTTGAGCACTTGGTAGCTCCTCGCACAAGTTTAGAACTTGTGCACTTAACTTTTAAACTATCGCACACAAGTCTCGAACTTGCGTGAGCCAAATTTGTGACCTACCAACTTAAATTGGACCGTGAAATGTGCAGTTTATATGAAACTTATGGTTTGTATGGCACGTTTAAGAGTGGCCACGGGATCTCCTCTCAACCAATCCAAACGGATGAAATTATCAGGTATTTATGAATATGATTTAAACAGAATCCAATCCATAGAATGCTTTATGGGAAGCCTTGTCATAGTATACCCTATAAAACTCTTAAATCTTGGGTGTTCTTTTTTACAGACTACTGTCCCGATGGCTACACAGCTTTCCAAGTTGGCGATGGTTTCACATGTTACAGATTCTCTACCAATGCCAAATCTTGGGTGGAAGCCAGAAAGGACTGCCAGTCTACTGTGGATGGGGATCTGATTGTGATTGAGAATGCCTTGGAGAACAGAGGGATCGCTGAGCTGACGGGCGGATTCGATTGGTGGCTGGGTAGGTTGTCTAGACCCCTTTCTCATACTCTCGGCAGGAAGTGAAAATTTATAGTTTATTTTTGCACCAACTTGGTGGCAAGCCAGATGGTTTGAACCAACCTCCCTTTCTTTCAAACCACAGGGCAAGAGACTAACTGATTTTTATCATTTTATGAATTGTACCCTCAACATGAGGCAACATGAGGTGAAGTTGATAGTTTTCTCAAACTAGATTTGCAGCTGGATAGACATTCGAGACCCTCATCTACACTCCACTCTCCTTGTCTTAACACTCTGGGCAAGAAATTCCCTGACTGCATTGTGTGTATGATTTGCTCCAAGGCTGTGGAAAACTGAGTGTACTCATGTTACAATCTTCAAGACTTTCAGAGAACAAGTTAAATGAACACCTGCAAACCATTCATCACAAAAAGAGAACGTATTTCATGAGATAGATTAACGACATATTTTGTTCAAGATGGTGTCAATAATTTGTCCTTTAAGAAAAACCAAGTGCAGCTATACTATCCCTTGACAGGAAGTGAGGTTGGTATTTTTCAGAATTCATCATGAACCCCCGAAAGTCATTTAACACAGGATGTTTTAATGTTAATGTCATGCACCTTAATGTGTAAAGTACCGTTACAGAGAAATTGGAAATGCAAATTCTAGAAACAGTCACTGCAGTCAAGGCATGCACAAGCTCAAAAGCTGACTTCCCAAACTTGTTTTTTGTTCTTAAAGTCACACGGTGTGATCTAAACAATACAAATTCGTTACCAAAAGGGCAGATTTAATCGGCCCTAACAATACACGGGCTCAAAACTTAAGGGACATTGCTAGGGTTAAAGAAATAGTCTAATTGCTTCAGCATAATTTGTAAGATGCTTATTTCGGCTGGGAAAGAGGTTAGACCCCCCCCCCCTTAGACAGTGCCTTTCCTTGAATGAATGACAATCAAGTTTTTGGGGGTGAATTTTCTATTTCAGGTTTCTATGACCGCTCCACTGAAGGTGTCTGGAGGTGGGTTGACTGCCTGGCTTCCAGCACATACGGTAATCTGAACTGGGAAAATCCTGAGGGACCAGACTCGACCGACGGGGATGAGGATTGCGCCGTCATTCTGGATTCCTCCGGTCGCTATGAAGCCATCACATGCGAGACACCAAGAAGCTACGTCTGTGAAATTGGAGCTCCAAGTAAGTTTATCCTGGTATTGACCTCTGGCAGACGGGGAACCCACCTCTGCAAAAGGCGCATCTACCATTTCCACCAAATTAGGGGTCAATTCCTTTGTAGACATTTTGACTAAAATGGGGGACAGGATAGGTGCCTGTAAGGGCACTGCATGTCGTTCAAGGGGTCAATATGAAAAGAAAATTGTAAGGGATGTATGCTTTTTGACACAAATCCATTATTTTGTAAAATTGTTTGATTTCATGGTTTCCCTCAACTTTAAATTCCCAATCTGAGATTCCTAGTTCAGCCAAATGACAGCATCACCACTTTATTTTTTTATTGGACCCGATATGCACCCAGTACGTCAGTTTACGCATGACAGTGCCACCACTTTATTTCTTTATTGGACTGGATGTGCACCCAGTACCTCAGTTTTATACATGAACACTCGGTGTTCTTATACTCAAAGATAAAGCCTTTCAGTTTAACCGCTCCCCCATTTCCAAACTAATTGGCCGCTCATTTTACTACCATTTTGAATTTTAATTTTTCAGAGCTTTTCGATGCTAATCCAAGAAACATATCCGGTTTTGGCTTCTCCTCAACTGGAATCATTCTTCAATGGGGTCTGAGTCCGCAACGTTGTGACGCCATCAGCTACTTCATCCAATATGTGGATAGCAATGGTGTTAGGGTAAGGAGTTCTTGTCAAACCTTCAAGAACAGAGAATTGAAGACCTAATCAAATTTTGGGCGAGTGTTATTTGTTCTCAGGGAAATTAGTCAAGATCATTGCTTTGAGTATTTTAAAAACGGCGGGTTTTGTTTTTGGTCCTGCCAAGTTTCTGTCAGAATAGCACTCCACAATAATGCTAAAAATAGAAGCTGATTACCCGGATCTCAGACAATATGCTAAAATTTACTAACATACACCCATGTACATGTCTGAGCTTTGTACTTACTCGTGTGCACTAACTGTACTTCTACTGTAGTCAGGCGTGCCCATGCAGTGATCACCTGAGCTGGGGAATATTTGTCTGACATCCTGGTATTTTGAGCAAGTGTGATGTCTGATTGACCATTTCTCATTATCAAAACACTTCATTGCATTTATCAACAGGTGGATTTAACCGTCACCAATGTGAATAGCAATGAACTAATCCTAGAGGACCTTCAGCGGGATACCAGCTATACTTTCACCATTGCCGCTCTGACGTTCACATCAGGACAGCTGCCATTTATCGAGTCAGTAGAGATCAGAACTCTGCAATTTGACAGTAAGTCATAATGTTGCCAAGTCTCAAACCTACGTCTGAAACCATATTTATGCAATCTTCACCGGCTTCCAATAAAATTTTCAATTATTTACAAACTCATGATCCGCTCAATACATGGTTTCACATCTTCATATTTATCCCAACTCAGTAGGCCTTTTAACTCCAGTCAAGCTGGTCTTTGTTCAGCAAGTCTTCAACATTTTATGATAAAATCAAGATCTTATCGCCTCAGGGGAGATAGCTCTTTCCGTATTGCTGCCCCTCATCTTCGGAACAGCCCTCCTCACAACATTCACTCTATTTCATCCCCCAACTCTTTCAAAACTTCCCTCAAAACCCACTGAAAGTTTGCAGAAATTTTGAATTTGGTCACAACGTCTGTTCACAAGATTGAATGTTTTGCTAACATTCAGCCATCCATGCCAACAAGCGCGGCTTGTTTAACAGCACAAGAAAGGTCTATATGTTGGTCCCAGTCACTCCACGGCCATTTTAAAACAACTGCACTGCAGGCACAAGGAACACTTTGGCAGCACAAGAGACATTAGGTTAGCCGTAACTCATAAAGAAAACTAAAATCTAAATATTGTTTTCTTCTTTTTTCCACCATGCGGAGATTTCATCCATAGTTACGACTCTTTGTTTCTCTTCACAGGTGACTTTTGCCCCCCAGGCTATTCTATTGGATTCGACTACGAGTGCTACAAATTTGTCAGCACGCCCGCCACGTGGGAGGAGGCACGCGCCGACTGCCGGTCAGTGGAGAATGGTGATCTAGTGGATATCAACACCTATCCTGAGTTGACTTTTATCAATGACACAGCTCCCGGAGAAACCTTGTGGATTGGTGAGTGGAATGAAAAAATTAAAAATTACTCTAGGGTTGGGGTATAGTTGCTGAAAGCCCCCACCACCCCCCCCCAAAAAAAAAAATAATAATAAATAAAAAAATAAAAAATTAAAAGAGAGAATTTTTTAAAATTATTTTATAGAACCTTTGCAGAAGTTTGTTTTGAGAAATCCTTTGTTTGGATAACAAGCAGGGTCTTTGTTTTCACAGAACTCGGGAAAGTACCGAGTACACAGTGCCTAATAAATATCACTGTTAGGGTAAAAATAAATTATATATTCTTTATCCCCGATTCAAAGTCAACACCTATTTAAGCAGTGCACAAAGCTGTTAAGCGGAAAATTTTGAAAGGAAAATTTTTCTTCGAAGTAAAAATTTCTAGGGAACCAGTCCCAAATAATATACATTATATGTGGCTGGGAACCGATTTCAGTAAAGCAAGAATTTTCTGTGGTTAGCAATTATTTTAGTTTATTGGATTGCTGACTTCAGTTGGTTGTTCATTTTGCCCAAACTGACCGATTTCTTCTATAACTCTCTGTAAAGCCTGTCAGTTTACTCTACCCCCCCAAGAAAAAAATGCTTTTGTGGTAAAGCACCCGATGTGTAAAATGAAGAAGAGCATAACAAATGTTATTATTTATTACTAGGTTACTATGACAAGGGCATCGAGGGAGATTGGCGCTGGACAGATTGTGAACTCCCCAATGCCTGGCAAGCAGTAAATTGGGCTGTAGACCAGCCTGATGACGCCATCGGTAACCAGGACTGTGCTGAGTTGACCACTGACCTTCTGTGGAATGATAGGCCCTGTAACGGACCCTTTACCAATGGTTACGTCTGTGAGATCTACACAAAAAGTAGGTAGAACAATCCATTGAATAAAAAGATCACTCTCTCAGTGCACAGTTCTCATCTGGAACTTGTCTTATTTAGTCGCAAACGATCGGACAGCAAGACTGCCATTATAAACACCCTCTTTCTGTCGCTAACACGCCGCATGCGCATATTACTGACAGTGGAATTGTTAACAAGAATTTTTTTCATTCCTGAGAGAAATTATAAGGTACTTAGTTCAGCGCTTTCAGTTCATTCACTAAAATAGATAGTATTTTGAAAGCGAGGTTGCCCTTTCATGCGTAAAGCGATGTCCGAATTAGCGGCTACAGCTATGGCTATGGCTAGATTTCCGTGTCATCATGCATCAAAGTTTAGGACATCCCTAAGCAACACACTTAGCAACAGTCATAGCCATACTCGCAGTCGCCAATTTGGATACGGCCTTAGATGGAAAGATATTGCGCCATGCCCACACCAGTTGGTTACAAGTAGGGAAATTTCACCGCTCTGGAATCATACCCATATTCAACCAGGCATAATTTACCCTTTTGAACTCTAACGGGCAATACTTCCTGTGAATGCGAAGCAAGTTTTGATGCCACAATGGTATATTTGCAGCTATTTTCAAGAGTTGGTCCTACATATTGGAACATTGTGAAGCAGATGCCATGGTGGGAAGAGGTCCACCTTGGTGGTGGTGTACCCTGCTGCAGTTTTTAGGCGGGGAACAGTAAGTTGGAGACTCCAGCTTGCTGGACCTTGCAAGAGAAGTACTGATCAAGTGGTGTCAGGTTTGGTGCTGTTGCAACTAACACTTACTTGGAAAGAGGAGCAGAGGAAGGCCAAACAAAACCTACACTTAACCAACTATGTGAAGACTCCGACCTGACCTGTGAGGACATAGGGAACTGCATGCTGGACAGGAAAATTTGAGAAACCATCACAAATGTCCTGTGGAAGCTGATGGAATGAATGAATGAACATTGGAACAACAGGGACGCCCTATCACTCACCA
>CM021531.1:19143655-19154333 GCA_010994315.2 Pisaster ochraceus
GAACGAGGACAACCCGGTTTATTTTTCGAGAACTTTCTGCAGAATCAGGGAGTTGGCAGCTCTGACATTGTGATAGGAAAACAATTTTTTTGACATTGACAAATCAAATTGAATACATTTTAATAAAAATAGATCAAGTAAATCCTCTATTTCACAATTGAGACATTGAGATGCTACATGAAGGTTTCAGCAGACAAACATCCTTGGTTTATTAACAAAAATATTAACACAAAAAAGTCAGTTTTAGAAGTGGGAGGAAAACCCCGACCCTCATAATCATGTAGAGAATGAAAATCCAATCAGAAACGGTAGTCCACCGAGGTGAAAGGCAGGGCAAGAAACTACTACGCCAACCTGAATGTCCGAAATGTCTTTACCTTGCGATTCGTTTAGTCTGCTCCCGCTCCTCCAGATACAACATCTTCTGCATGTGCAGTTTGTAGTTATCGCGGTCGAGTCGGCCGAGCTCAATATCGTCGATACTCAGCGACGCTGGTGGCTTGTACGCCGCCAGGATCTTCTTCTCAAACTCCGCCACATTGGGCGGGGTCCTGATGTCATCCGGGAACTTGATGATCTCACTGTTGCTGCTGTCCCACGTTTGAATCTTCTTCTCTCTCTGGATCTTCTTGAAGGTTTCAAAATGCTCCTCTGAACCCACATGAGCCTTAAAGACAAGAAGTCAATAAAACAGTAAACGAGTGGAATTTAAACTCTGTAGACAGAATGTAGCCCGAACATCTGACGTCCCACTTCGAGGCTCGTGAATAACGCCAGATACCTGCCAGACCGGATGTTGGCAGATGTACCTTTGACCTAGCATTCATTTCACACGAAGACTCGCAGTCAATTCACACGTACATGTACGTGTTCACATTACATAGTAAATAAAACAACACTACATGATGCTAGTTGCATGCAGCAGACGATCGAAAGTGCAAGCTGACAAACAACATCACCTCGCAACCTTGACCAATCATAACGCAGATATGCAAAGCTTACATCACAGCACGTTTATCCAATGAAATCGTTGTATCCAATGAAATCATTGGGTCTGTAAAACCAGTGCCTGTCTTTATCCTTGCGGATAAAGACAGGGGACCAATCTAGACAGAATGCTGCTGCAAAAACCTCGGCCCTCAAATATCTGCTTGCCATACGAAGACAACTGGCAAGATTTTAAAAAATAAATAAAGCTCCTCCAACTGTTGCTATTACTTTAGATTTGTTTTAGATTCTCGTAAGGAGATTGACAAGCTTCAAATGGTTTTTATTCTTCCTTTTTTTTTTTACCTCCAACTTTCGAACCAGTACTGGTTCGCTGCCAAAGTCAAAGAGCACCCATTGGTTGAAGCTACCAAGCATCCTGGAGTGGAAGATGACGCTGATGTGATACGTCTCTCCGTCTCCTTCCGCAATTTGGTTGCCTGGACACACCTGGGGTATTTCCTCACCCTTAGGGTCCGATAAGAAGAAGTGAAGACGATGTTGGTCGTAGAGGAGTCCCACTCGCTTCAAGACTTTCTGGAGAGCCATCACAAGAAAGTGTTCAAACAATTATTGGAAGAGCGAACTAAATATACCCAATATGTGGCAGACGGTGTCCCCCCCCACCCCCCAATGTTCCCATAATTGAACTCACTCTTTTCCTCTTGTACAGAAGTACCCCCTAAAAACCTGTAAAGAATTCCTAAGATTTCCAGAACACAGTGAAGACACAACAGGAGGGGGTGTACACCATGCCACAAATCCAGCCCCAAGTGGGTCTACAGAAGTAATGGATTTCTGATTGTACAGCAATTGCCACCGAGTATAAACATGTATGACTCAGGTTGGACTGAACCCACGGATTAGCCTTACAACGAACGAAAGATCTGCTGAGCCTAAAGTCCCATCCTACCTGCTTCTTGGACTTGATCAGAAACTTCCAAGTGAAGGTGAAGACTGAATCTGACTTTCTCTCCATCTTAAGAAATTTGTTCAGTTCCTGGTCGCAGTCGACCCTGATACCTGGTAGCTCCTCAGTTATCTTAAAAAAATAGTAACAACACACGATGGACAGAAATCAGTTTTCGCTTGAAGAGTTTACCATCACATGGAACATTCTCGGTGCACATGGACTGTGCCCTTTTAAGAAACATGACGACTTCTTTATGTTTACACAAGAAGGGTTATCAAATAAGAGCTCCCCATGACCAATGCCATAGCACTCCTGAGAGTTAGCTTAGCACAGAGACAAATGTTGCTTAACAGAGAAGATAAGAAGCCAAAATACCATATCATGTACAATCCTTTCAGACTGGCTCCCTGCTCGCTCATTTCTGATATATTTGTGAAGCAATATTTTCTGCTTCTACCAAGCAAACAAAGTCCAGGTTTGTTCCAACTTAAACGTTCTTTTAGGAACTGCAAGAGCACCCACAGGAAATAATACAAAAATGAGGAAAACACTTGTGTGTCCCCGAGTATTGCCAAGTTTTCAAATGATTCCAAATGATCACAGGTAGAAAAAATACAAATCTTGTTGGTATTTGTAATATTTGGAAGTGAGCAAAAAAAACCACAAACTGTTCATCAGAAGTGATATTTTTTAAGTTAACCTGCCCCCTCGCCTCCAGTTTATGTAACTGGAGGGGTTCTGTCTGATTTAATGGCTTTGGTAGTGGCTACGGCTGTAACACAAACATCCCATTCTTTAACATTGTTTGCTGCAGTCAACGACCTAGCCATAGCCGAAGTCACTTGATTCAGATGAGACCAAACACTCAGATTTATTCGGTTTTCGATATGGTTCCCAATGAAAACAATTTCTCAACTAACCACACTCATTTCCTCCGTGGAGAAGTTGTACTTCGTCAGAATCTCGTCCATGAAAGCAAACAGTTTCTGCTCCTTGGCTTTCTTCATCTTCATCATCCGGTATTGATGTCTCTCCCGCCATTCCTCCAGCTCCTCCGGGCTGTGTGCCCTGGTGCAGTTGTTGTTCTCAGCAGGGGATTGGGAGAAGGTGCACTGCCTCCTCTTGTGTCTAATAAAGGAATTAGGTTATGATTTCACAAACAGACCTTTGTCATACTACTACCATCTTGGTCATGTTCCTTGTATCCGATAACAGTACTGAATGCAAATATTCATTGAACAAAAAGGAACCAGATTATTTCTCCTTCCAGCCTCGGTTTGATTGCATTGATTTGAATGGGGAACAATCAAGATGGCCGCAACATGGTAAAGGCCAATAAATAGCCCTGAACAACATGTCTCTCTTTAATAGATGTTAAATTTGCCTAGGGCAAAGAGAATATTATTTGGTTTCACCCATAGACTGATGTGTGTGAAGCACTAAACACTCAGAACTCATTTCTCTTTATGGCCGTGTCACACTCAAGGATTTACAGGCAAGTAGGTACAAGAAACTTCAAAGGAAAATATCGGTTATTTTGATATTTATGTCTGATTCCTTCAATAGTTTTAGTTACTGGCTTTTTATATTTCGGTGAAAAAATTTGAAGTAGTGTTACTTCTCAGACAGGATGGATCTTCTACCTTTGAGTTAGCTGAAGTTTTTTTTTTAGATTACATTTTAAAAGAGTTTGTGTTACCTTTTTAATGATTTTGGTTGATAGTATCCTTTTGGTCCAACTTTGCACACCACATAAAATCATGCTTGGTAGGAACACAAAAATCAAGTACTTTGCAAATTTTGGCAAAGAATTAAATAAATTTGCAATATCTTCTGCTGAGCCAGCCTTAAGAATTTAGGCACTTGGAGATGCATCAACATTTTTTTTAGGTGCTCTGGCTGCTCCTTAAGGAAGAACACAGACATGTTGATGTACTCTTTGCTTTACTCAGACTTACAGCTCACACTCTTGGTAACGTCCGTTCAACACATTCCACGGTGGACTTCGGTACTTCCACTGTCTCTCCTTGTCCGAGTTGACCTTTGACCTATGTCCCAAGCTCTTGGTGTGCTCCTCAAGCTTCCACAGCTGTTGGAAGGGTCGTTCGCAGTAGGTACAGTAGAAACTCTGCAGCATATAGGGCTCCGTGGGCATGCCACTAGATGATGCCTCAGAGGACGGCTGGTTGGTGGAGCTCGAAGGAGGTCTAAGCACAATCGCCATCACTTCATCAAGTGATTTCACTGTATCCCGTGGAAGAGAAAAAGAAACAATTCTTTATTAAATTGATTACATTTCTGTCATATTTTTCAATTTCCAAGGCCACAATGTCCAAACAAAGACAGTTTATGGTAGTGTTCCGATAACTTCATTGATAAAGCCTTTAATGGAAAGCTAACTTTGATACCATTTACATGAGGCATAGATTGAGCTGCTCTTGTCAAAACGCTTGAAACCTTGGCAGCTTGCCTTGGGGCAGGGAATGTAAGAATTTGTTTTGCACTCACGGTTGTACTGTGCCATGTATTTCCAGAGCATACCCTCTACAGGTTGATGTGGAAACATGCAGGATGCACGGTGGCAACTTTCACCATGACGGCATAACTTGGGATGCACTTCAGGCCTGAGACTCGGGTGACGTGGTTTGACGGGGACCCACTTCTTCTTGGACCCCTCGTACATCACCACCATCTTGTGTTGCCAGGGATGCGAGTTGGGTCCGGCGCAGAGATCCGGCTTGCGCGGGTTCTGTCCAACGCACTGGTTACCTCTTGGGAAGCACATGCCACATACGTACTTGATGTCACCGGTGAACTTGGGGATGGCTTGTGATACTGCAGCAGCTACTACCTTACTAGGGGCAGAAGGCTGGGATGGAGTTGGGGGAGGAGCTGAGGGGGTCCCCTTGACCACTGGTTGTGATGGACGGGGAGCAATGGCCTCTGCACAAAGCTGAACAATGGCTTCTCTATTCAGAGAGTAAAGAAGCTCCACTTCCCACACCACGATTTCAACCTGGGAGAAACATTTTGAGAAAATGACAATTGAGAACAATATTTTCGGACTGTTTCTTGGTGGTGGGGGGGGCTGCTGCAGGTTAAGAAGGAGGATTGAGGTTTCCTTAAATACATTAAACCTTTTCAGCATGTGTAGTTGGAATAATATGCATTGACATTTATTTCTGTGCAATTCCAATTGTCCCATTTTGCTCTTTTGCTCATATTTGGTATTGGTCACTGCGATTATTATTATTATTTATTTTTAGGGCTGCAATTTCAACAGCTGGTTGTTTTGATTCTAGCAAAATCAAATAAAAAGCAGAACTTTTTAGAAACAAAGCCAACAGCAACAAGAATCCAAATAAAAACTAGCTTTTACCTCATTGTGGGCAAATTTGCAAGGGTTTCCATAGCGACATCTAAAGTGTCTCGCCATATTCCAGCAGAGATGTGCCCTTGCAGGTACTCCCTTAGGGCGGGGTCGAATCTTCTGGTAGCGGTACCTTCCATTCATGTTCAAGATGCTGACAAGCACCTTGTTCTTCTCCCAAGCATGCTGAGAGTCGTTGTTGCTGCAGTAAAGTCCTGCAGTGCTCCTTGGACACATCATCGGTGGCGCCCCATCAAAACACCTCTCGCAAAGAAATACGAAATGACCCCTGACCCTTGCCATTAACACCTTATAACCTTGTCTGACGCTGTTAGTGATGGCCAAGGGTTGGTTTATCATAGCTGGTTCCTGATAGGATTTGGTTGTCCTTGGGCTGTTGCTTGATACAGCATTACTTGGAACAGCTCCAGGTCTGAGACTCGGTGCTGCTTTGGTTTTCGTCACCAGCTTAAACCCTTCCCCGCCGTTTGCATTTGCAGTTGGGGACTGTGCGGGTGGGACCTCTCTCGGCCGTGACACGCCAATGCCCTGTGAGTGACGCAGATATGCAACGATCTCTTTACCGTTGAAGGTACCCAAGCGATCGGCTTTCCATACAAATATCTCCTCCTTGCTGTGACAGAACCAGCAGGTATCCTCAGTTGTCTTACAGGGGATTCCGCTTTCAAATTGTTTGCACACGGTGTAATAACCATTGAAGTCTGGCTTGGTTCGAGGCCTAATTCGTCCCCACACCTGAATAAAAAAACAAATGAGAGCTTTTAGAATAACAAGAAAAGTCATGTGTGGTAAACACAAATGCCGCACAAGCCAGTCTGTTTCTTTGAGAGTTGATCTAGGTGGTCCCAAAACAATAAGCATCTTGGGGATCCCAAGACCAAACCACACACCAAGTTTGGAGTTGATATGCCAAGTCTTTCTGCTTCTTGTGAGACAAGTAGTAATACAATCAGGAGTAATCCATGGTTTCTGAGCATTGCCTCCAACTTGCTTGTAGGAAATGGTACTATCCAGACAAGAGAGAAATGTTTCGGTCCACTCCTTCCATGAAGAGTCAACATCGGACCCAGAGTTATTGTACGCCTGATCCCCATGGGGCATGCCCTACATTACAATTCCATATCACCCTGGCCAGTAGCGGTAGATCCTACGTCTTGCAATCTTTTGTTTCAACAGATGAAACTGACGAATTCTAGTCAAGTGCCCTGCTGGATGGTCATATTGCCATGACCAGGATTTGAACCCACACTCATCCATAAGACCATGTCATCCTCTGTTTAGGTCCCGGGGAAAGTATTCAGCTTCAAAACAATTGTACTACTCGTTGTGTTAAAGCAACGAGGTCATATCCCCTAAACTAGCATTGAGGTGAAATGCGAGTTTTAGAATGTTGCATCTCGCTTAAAATAACCCGGATGTACCCACAAAGTCAATGGACGCCGAAATACGATGTTGTTGCACGATGCATGTTTGTCAGAGATTCAACTTTGTTGCAGTATTGAGTTAAGACCTTGCTAAACTGACCAACGTACTCACCTCAATCATTGGTGTCGACACACTACCAAGCTTACAAACGAGCCAACCACCATAACACACATGTTTGATGTCTGGTCTGTACTTATGGCGTTGATAACCATATTTGCTGGCATCAGTGACGAAACACTTTTCACAAGCAAGTCTGGGAATTACACAAGCACAAAGATATGAATTAAACATAACATAGTTTACGTGACGGTCACAAACTGATTACCACAAGAGTACAGTCAATTCAAATCAAAATTGTGAAAAACTTTTCAGCCAAAATGTTTGGAAACTTTGGCGAGACTTTTTGAAAGCTCTCGGGCGTAACAAAATCATTTTCACATTCCATCAATGTCAACCTACCTGAAGGTAAACTTTTTCAGCCAATCCAAACTTTCAAACGAAAGCCTCGGAGGTGGTCCCACACTGGCAGGTTTAGCTTGAACGCTCTGGACACGCCTGCTGTTGACCATGTTTGATGTGGCTGCTGCAGTACTTGCTGTTGCTGCTGCTGTTGCTGCTGCTGCTGCTGCTGCTGCTGCTGCCAGTGGAGACTTTGTGGAGGTCTGTACAGAGGGGCTTGGGCTCAAATTTGCTTGAGAAGACAGGGTATCAAACCTGTTGAATGTCTTCAATGTCAACTTGGGTTGCTGAACTGTTAAAGTAACAAACAGAATGCATATAAGCTCACTAGAAACCACAAATAGATTTTTGAGTTTAATATTTAGTGCTGGGCTAAAATTCATAAAAGCTGATAATGATATCATGCCACCATATTGTTTGTAAAAAAAAATTCTGCCAAATGTATGCTTCGAAGAGAATTACGCTGTATTATTTTCTGCTTAATAGTGGATGAAGGAGGACCCTGCCTGAAGGTTTGACTTGACGATCAAATAGAGGCTTGAAGAGTGGTTAGTCTGGCTCCCGTTTTCGTGTAATGTTTTCATTATCCTGTTTGAAAATGTGTGTCGTAATTACACTGTAACTGGTTTCACTGATTGACAGATTAAGGCGAGAAAAGTACTCGGCCTCCATTTATACGTTCTTCAAAGACTAAGGTCTTCTCAGATTTAAAAGTTTCTGTTGTAAGAATTGCTTTTGATCGATGAAATTTGTGATTTTCAGTCAAACTACACACCCAGCTTTGGAGCCAGAAGTAACTTTGGGCATGCAGCAAATACACACAACTGTGACGCAATGATTTACCTACAGGATTAGGATTGCATATTATGGGCGACTTGGCATTGACTGCTAGAATGTGATTAAGTTGTTACACAAAAAGTTCTTTTCAGAACCACCAGAGCTCAACAGAGAGGGTTATTTACATTGTGTTACTGTAGCTTCTAGATTGCCAAATTTCATTTAGATATCTGTCAAACTACAGGATTTCTCGTCGCACAAAAAATGCTGTAAATGCAGCAAGTACAGAAAATTGTGTATATGAATAATAAGTTAGCGTCTTTCTTTGTACTCTTGTTCAAGAGAATTATGTACGTTTTCCGACAGTTTTGGGGATATGTTTATTTGCAGGGCAGTAAATAATTAATATTTATAGTAATGCAGCAACAACTGCTACCTGGGCGTAAGCAGGAACCGTGTTTATGTACTGTGACCAGTCAGATGAAGGTCAGTTAAATTGTGATAAAGGTCAACAGATTTGGTTGAGATACTTACAGTTTACAGAGTTATCGGCAGGTTGTGCAGGGGTGGGGCCACTCTGCTGTTTCCTCATGAGCTCTGCCTGCTTAGCGATGTGTTTGCCTCCTCCAAGATGCTGCAGCAGTTGTTTCTCAGCGTTCAAATAAACCTTACATATGTCACAGAACAGTGAGTTGTCTTGGTCGTCAGATTGAGCTGTCCCGGAGTTGGTTGCTCCCTGGCTGCTTTTGATCTGGGAGGACGTAAGTGAAGCAGACCTGGACCTCTGGCCGTTTGATGAAGCTTTGGGGATGGCACCTATGTTACACAAAACTGTTTTATTCTTTCTGATTAATAGTGTAGGTACGCAACTTTGTAATACAAACTAAAAAGAGGAAATGGCCAACCACATTTAATAGCATTTTTTGAAAAACAAGGAAAACAGCCGATTGGCTGAAACGTTGCAAGCATGCCTGCTAGCGACTGGCTCAATGCGTGATATTAAAGAAACTAATTTTACATTTCCAAGATTGTTATTTGGAGGTGTCAAACTGGAATGGGAGACTGTGAGACCCAGAACTAATTTGCTGAAAAAAATGGATTAACCCACCACGTCTGCTTTCACCTACCCCCTCTGAAATAAATTGGTTTGTGAAGTCTATCAGCACAAAGGCAATTCTTTTTCCCTGAAAGCCTTTCAATATTCTGGACACGAGGCCTTCGCAAAGAGTTGAGCCAGAGCTACTTCTTAAACCCTGTTAACAATCAATGTCTGAAAACACCTTTTGGGGTTTGGATATCAAATATTCTTCTTTAAATTAATCATTTTCATGAAGAAAAAAATCCAGCTTTCAGCGCTAAAAAGTACACATTCTCCTGAATCTCAATAAGTCTGTATAACTTATCGACAATCTGTAGGCATAGAACAGTGGCGCAGATTTTGTTTATTAACATTTTCTGGTATTCACACATTCGTCCCTAGCGTCTTTAGCCAAACACCGCAATGAACATAAACATGTTAGGAAGCCATTAGGAGACTTTAAAATCTTGCATTACTTCACAAAAATGACAGATTAAAGAAGAGCATTTGACGAAGTGAAATTAGAAGCTTCGTACAGGTAAAAATAACGGAGCTACGAAAACGTTTTTGCCCTGCGCCAGGCCCTTCCTGTCTAGGACGCTGTATTACTGAACAGGACAGATGAAGAATTCCTACTAGGCTGGAGTACGAGGGTCTGAAACAGTTGAACACACTTACCATTGGTCAGAGAAGAAGGCATGGGACCAAAGTCGTCAAGGCCATATTTGGATGACTTTGAAGAATTGTACGCCTAAAGACGAAAAATATTATGACTTAAACATCCACAAATAAAACCAAATCTTGCGAGAATCATTTTTTATATATACATCTACAAGATCAGTCCTACCTTAGTGGGGTTGACACCAAGTTGAGCAAGGTGCTGGTCTCTGGGAGAGTTGCTCGCAGACATATCTATTGATTGATTGAATGAAACCATTGATGACAAAATTAGAGGGTGGAAACCAGTCACTGAATGTGCAGACAACATGACATTTTGGGAAGTAACAATTTTTGTTGATGAGCAAAAAAGGTGTTTTTGCTCGACTAATCTTCACACGGTAGTTAAGCTTGACAAAACATTTTGCAATGACACCACAGAATCAAATGGACCTTTTCAGCAGAAAACAAAAGAACAAAACAAAACAAAACCATTTAAATCTACATTTATCTAAATAAAAAGCTTGTTTGAAATCCCACAAACCTCAACTCATCAAGTCAAAAATTGTACTCAGAAACCCAATGATAATAAACAGGTAAACGAGATGAACTAGAGCCTACTGCTGCCAGAAAATGTAACAAACACCAGAGCACACCCTTTGTTACTTTATTTACATATGTATTACCCAATTGTGTTCATGATCCTTTGTTAAAAACCACTCTTCCATTTATAACACTAGCTGTAGTAGCAATAAAATTCAATTTGGAAACAGAGACGAGTGAGAATATTCGGGTCGTAATACCCTTCTCTTTATATGTACTTGGCTCTTTTATATGCATTATACAACACACAGGACCTATGATAATAATAACAATAATAAACATTTTAGAGGCTATTAACCCTCCTACTGATACACCATTCAAAACCATTCAAAACTCACTAACGTTTACAACCCATTGTTTTTGTACACACATGGCAGTACCATTTGAG
>CM021531.1:19207183-19220529 GCA_010994315.2 Pisaster ochraceus
TCCTTTTACCAGGAACTTTTCGTTACGTCCTTTTACCGGGCACACAACGATACGTTTGATACACTCGATCACATTTCCTCAGGAACGCAGCCAGGGCGTTGTCAAAATGACTGGGAAATGCTCCAGCATCAGGCTAGGTGAAACTGTCTTCCCATTATGGGCAGCCTCCAAGGAGATGTACTCCTCCTCAAGTGCCAAATATTCCAAGTTCAAGTTATCTCATGCTGACTTCGCTGAACACCTCCTGAGATTCCATATTGAGAATAGCTGTAGCCTCTGCTGTGCAGATTCCTACATTGGGTGAGTAGCTCAGCAAAGCTCCCACTCTGGGATGTAAGCACCAGGCTGGCAACAGCCAATCTCTCTCACACAAACATTGGTTTAATGCCTACGAGAATGAATTGCACAAATTAATAAGTTGTGATTCAGGAACTAGACGACAATACTTATTCCAGTCATTGTGAAATCAGTCTGGTTAGCTTGGCCAGATTAGAACCCACAACCTTGTGATTTCAAGTCCTGCAGTCTAACCACTTGACTGCATATGGCAGGCAAGATGCTTTGATTTTCATTTTGGAAATTTTCTGTAGGAACCACAAATTCCACTTAAAATGAGTTTAATGTGAAAAATAACAGTTGAATAAGTTTTTAGATGGGCTCTCTTTCCTCATACGCTTTTCTTCGTGGAGAGAGTCAGCATTCTATCACTGCGACAAAAATTTTACAATTTTTCACAATTCTACTTGCTACAGGCCCGAAGCAAACTTTTAAAGAGATGATTGTTGATCTCCAATATTTTACAGGAAGTATCGTAACATTGGCATTCAGACAGAGGGTGAAGCATCATTCGGCCAGCATCAAACCAAAGACACCAGTGACCAAAAACAAACATGGAATGAAAAACCTGCCAAATTGCATTTCGGTATGGAAATAGTTTGTTGCTTTGTTTTTCATTTTTTGCTCTTTCAGTTTCCTGCTTGGGGGTGGGGGGGGGGGGCTGGGAGTGTATGTGCATCATTAATTTTTATAAATTTTTATATGATTTTGTAAAAGAATAAGACAATCTGTGTAAAATGGAATCAGTAAAAGGTGAGACTAATGTTGATGCAAATTTAATTTTACATTTGTTAGATTCGTTTCTCTCTTTCTTTTTGCAAAATTTCCAGATCATGCCTACTTTACAATGGATACGACACGAATGAAGAACAATAAAAAGCCATCACGAAAACGTTGTCTCTCATTGTTTCCATTTCAAGATGTCCTGTAAGTTACTTTTCTGGCCCTTAGTTTTAAGGTTTGAAGAACAAACTACAGTTATTGAACATAAAATGGTCACATTTTGGGAAGTTTTGATGTCAAAGTATACTTGACTTGTGTCCTTTTTTTCCGGACACAATTTGATACCTTTTCTTAATTTTCTGTAAAGACCAGAAGCAAATGATGATGAGAGGGATAAATCTGGGGATGAGGATGATGACACGACAGTCACAGCATTGGAGCGAGAGTCAGAAGAGGACATAAGCCTGTTCCCAATTAAGTATGACGCCACTTCATCTTCCTAATTTACTTTTTTAGTTGGGTTTTTCTTGTTTTTTGTACCCGAAAATATTTTGACATGGTTAACAAAATATATGACTTTAGACCATCAAAGGGTGCATTTTGTTAATAGTTTTAGAAGCATTTTAAAATCTCTTTGTGAAATTTATTTTGATTTGGAGTCACACACATCTGACATCTGCTTCTCGATCAGATTTGCTAGGAAATCTTACTTGTTGGTTTGCCCTTTTTATTAGAATGCACCATTGTTTTATTGACTCTTAATTTCAGCCTTTCCAAGTTTGGTCCCAGTGAGGAAAAAGTGGTATCAAAGTGCGCAGCGGATGATCTAGTGAGACAAGAAGAGAGAAGAGTCCAGAAGCAGAGGGATTCTGTGGAAGGCATCATCTCTAAGATCAAGCAAAAGATGCTAGGGGAGGAGGAGGGAGACAAGGGGAGTATCTGTGTTGCTGTTGCTTCTGGAAGTGAGGGTGGGGGCTCAGTGGACAATCTGTACAAGGACTGTGTCCTCAGTAAGATGAAGACGGGCATGATCGGGGAGGAAGACGAGGAGGATTTCATCACTGCGCTGTACACCATGGCGGCTGGCAACGATGTCCAGTGTCTTGCAAAGATGACTGATCAACCAAAAATGTACCCAGCCCAGGGCGTCGTCAAGACCATCACCCAGCAAGTAGGTGTCAAAGATGTTGGCATCTCAGAGAGTAAAACATTGGATGCAGGGGGAGAATGTCAGACGATGAAAGTGCAGAAGAACAACACCTTGGATGTGGTATGCAAAGAAGAGGGATATAAGCAGCTGAAAGAGGGCGGGGCTGGAAGAAGTCAGTCTAAGATGGCAAAAGTTGCAATTAGTTTGACTAATTTGCCTTCAATTGACAGAAGACAGGTACAGAAAGACAAATCGGTTGGAGATGTCATGTATATCAGTGTCACCCCTAATTAATAGGATGCAAATATGCACAAAGTTTTTTTTTTTTTAAATGCACCTCTGGCATCTCCAACCAATGATGTTGATGTTATTGTGCGAAACTCTAATGTGACGTGAGTTAAAGACCATGCCTTGCACATATTTGAACAAAAAGCATCCCAGTAACGGCGGAAAACACTGATACACGCACACGAAATGAAATTGAACTGAAATAGAATGATCTATACAATTAACAATCCAGTCGTAATTTGACTTGTGAAATTCAGTTTTTAAGATTCAAATTTGAATAAAAATAAGCAGGAAAATAGTCAGTTGTAAAACTTCTTGAGTGGATAATCAGTCAGTGTGTCATGGGAAATGTTGTTGACTTTACCTTGTGTGTGTGAATTGTAGATCATGGGATAGATTGAATTAGGAAACATTGGGCAGTAAAAAAACTAGGTACCAATTTGGAAATCTGGAGCACAAAAACTGTCCATGAACTATTTTCCTCATCGCCATAAAGATATCGCCAACTAAAAGGTTAACAAAATTGTCTTATGCAATGTGTTCCTGTGGTACCGGAGGTGAGGAAGCAACAACAACTGTGATGCATGATATACTCCGAAAGGCTTTGAGTATCAGAAACCAGGCTTTTTTAATTCCTGCATTTTCCCAACAGTTAATGAAAACCCAAAGAATGTTAAAAAGAAATCTGAAGAAAAAAGTCATGGAGACCAAAAAGGAAAAGAAGAAACCAATCCGAAAAGTTCCTGAGAAGAAAATATACCGGTAAGTGTTTTGTATTTTGCTTTCGGATAGTTCACCTGTCGAAAAACTAACAAAAAGTCTGTTTCATTTTTCATAGTTATGTACCTCTGTTACTTCAATCAAAGATGCCTCCAAAACATTCCGCTTTGAACAAATTCACCCATCCCATATAAAAACTTAGAGTCTTGCCTGCCAAGAAATTCTATGGAATGCTCAAGGTCACTCTTTTTGTCCGATGACATGGTTCATTTCTGAATGGGTTTGCCAGCAGCAGCTCTGTGACTAACTGTTCCTAGATGCTGATCTTGGAACCCCATGTAAGAAATATTTTTAAAATGCTGTAAAATGGTATTGAGAGAAAGTTAACAGAAAGTTGTGCTTTTTATTTCTACAGCCCACATCCAAGATTAGATGTCCAACTTGCCAAACTTCCAAAGATGTACGAGTGCAAGACATGTTTTGTCCAACTCCCTGAAGTGGATTCGATGAGATCCCATTATGCTGCAGCCCACCCAAAAGATGATGCAGATGCCACATCACGAGGGGGACACCAGATGCCTGATGCAGTTACCTCAAGCAGTCTTTTTCCTGTGTTGGAATTTAAACAAATTGCCACCGAGCTCCGACAGTGCAAAGAGTGTAAAGAGTATGTGGACAACATCAAGGTCCACCGGCGCATCCACTGGGTGAAGAGATTCGTATGCGACATTTGCGGCAAAGGGTTTGTCTTTAAATCGATTCTGAGGAAACATCAGATGTATCACAACTCCCAGTGGAGGTTGTTCAAGTCCCACAAGTGCAGTGTGTGCGGCAAGGCATACATTGATAAAACCTCTTTGAACGCACACATACTGTCGTCTCACAACCAGGGAGAGAAGTGTTTCATCTGCGAGCAGTGCGGGAAACAGTTTGCCCGGAAGAAATCCCTTGCAGTGCACAGCGATACCCACTTGAAAGAAAAACCCTTCAGGTGTTTTGAGTGTGGGCGGGGTTTCACCCAGAAAAATAACATGAAACTGCACATGAGGACTCACACTGGGGTCAAGCCGTACCGCTGCAGCTCCTGCAGTAAGGATTTCCGTCACAAGGTGAGTCTGAAGACGCACCAGAAGAAAGTCCATGGCATCGACTGGTGGAAGGAGAGAGAAAGAGAGAAATCCGACTCTGAAATTTTGAATCCTGAATCTCAGCAGCTTGAGCAACAACAGTAGTTGTGTAAAGTGTGGTCATATTTATTGGTTGCATCTCAGAGCCAACTCGAGTACAAATCGACAGAAGAAAAATGCCTGAAATATCAACCGCAGAATTAGCAAATTGTGTGTAGAAACTCTCAACCTGGGCCTAATTTCAACCAAAGCAGAAAACATATTTGCTTTGCAAAGGTTAACAGGGAACCAGTCATGTGTCATGTATATTATGTGGTAATTTGGCTGGTAATCCTCTGCTAGCTGAGATTTTCTTTTAGCTGAGCAATTGTTTTTTGACTTGACAGCAACAGCTTGATGAAATTGGATCCAGTCTTTGTTGTTTTATGGCAACTAAACTTCATTTAACCTGCCAGATAAGGAATATTTTAAATGAATACTTTTGCTGTCAAGTACTGTAGAGTTATTTTATATTTGTGGACCAAAGTTTGCTGTTCCATATTAATCTAAAAATTAATTTAGGTTGTGGTAGCATTAGTATCTCACATGAATTTATTTTTTCAACTCTTAAAATATTGTTATGCTTGGTAACTTTCTTGTGCTTTGAGCACTTGTTTGTTATTGGGTTTTTTTATATCTAGTAATAAACCACAAGGGAAACTGACTGGGTAAATTTTCAACAATTTTGGGGTCGAACAAAGAAAAATTGACTAGAGTTGGACTTGAACCTGCCGGCACTCTACCTAAGCTACACATGTATCTAGCCCTATGTTGGCGGACTCTTTTTGGCAACATTTATCTATGTGTTTGCAACCTTTATCTACGTGTTTATGGAAAGGTCAGTTCCCATCTTGCAAACTCTGCTTCATAAATCATGTAAATATAAAACAAATCTCTGCAATAATAAAAAAAACTTTGTGCTGTTTTGCAGGTCACCTATAGACGATGACTAGGGCAAGCTAGTCGAAATGTTGAGACCAATTAATGCAATTAATGTGAAACAAGCTTAGTATTGCTTTAGCCATGGCAACTTAGCAGCTTAAAAAAATATATAGGAGCTTTAAGACAGGTCTCACAAACTATGTCAAGATAAAAAATATGAAAGTTTATTGTATTTGTATTCTAAAACATGCTTATTAATATTAAAGTGCAAATATTATTGTTTATAGTTTAAACATTTGAAGACATTCATTACCATTTAAAGAACATCTCATTTTATTTATATACAAACAAAATTACTTAAGTTTATAATTATTCAGATTGGGTTTGTATAACCTTATTTTTAGTTTCTGAAGATATCTTGTTTTGACATATATATTTTTTCGGAAAACATTCTATTGTACTTGCAGCTGTTTTACATGACATCCAGTCAGTTGAATAACTAATTGAATATTATTTGTTGTTAAAACTCTGAAAAAAAACCTGTTACAGCGAAAACCCGTCCAGAATCATTTTTAAAAAAATGCCTTGTAAAGGTTTTTGTTTTTCTTTTAACTTCTAGACTTTTAAATAAATTTGCATATTTATGTTATGGTGAGTCACATGGTAGCATTGGGCTATAAGTCAAATTAGTGTTTGTTGTACAAATTAACAATAATTTGAAACAAACTCAAGTCAACAAAATCTTTAACAATTTCACGGTTATAAAAAAAAGTATGTTGGGGTGGGGGAACAGAGACTGTATACAACTTTGGTGTATAAAATGTTGATTTATTTAAATTATGTGCATCAATTTTGAAAGAAAAAATGATACTAAGTACTACTCTGGGGAGGGGAGTGAGAGCTCTTCAAAAGTGGTTTCTTCTCTGTGCAACCTGGAAAATGATAACAATTTTGGATGATCTGTTGGTATAATCATAATCCATAAGGGTAACTGGGGTGACTTTTATGAAATCATTTATCAGAAATTGTATTTGCTTAGGTAATAAGCAGCAGGGCACATTATGCACTAATGTAAATCACATGGTGTTTTGAAAGGAAACCTTTTTTCTGCTTAACAACATTTCTTCTCAGCAAATTTCTGTGATTTTCAGCATTGTGAAAGTGGTATGGACTTTCCTGATTTATTCCTTTGCGCCCAGAACCCTATACTGTATATTTCTCTATTGTTGCATTTTATTACATAGAGCAGGGCCCAGTTTCAAAAAGTTTGCAAGCACAACGAAAATGCTTACCACATTAAGGCTACCAGTCAAAGTACCATGTCACATAAACAATCCTTGGCTGGTATCCTGCTGAGTTTTGCTTGTCAGAAAATTGCAAAATTGTCTGCTTAAACAGCTCTGAAATTGGGTCCAGGGATCTGGTTCACAAAGCACTAAGATTGTGGCATCACAGTCTGCTTAGCAATTCAGATTTATTCACATCTAAAGAGAAATCCCTCTCTGAAATCAAGCCTAGTTCCCACTAAACTAGAAAACAGTTGCCACAAAACAAACCATATTACAAATTTAAACAAAACGTTTCTTCAAAAAACAAAAACAAAATCCAGTTGAATCAATAGTTTTGGTATTCTGAAGTCGAGTACAGGTTGAATTTGAAAATACGATTGACTCAAAATGTACAATCTCTAATTTAGTCAAAGTTTTGTGGAGCAAATAGACATTTTAGCGAGTCGGTATCTTGCTTCTTGTGAGCTTTGTAATATTATCAATAAAAAGGCATAAATGCAAAACCAGAGTACATACTTTGAGTGCACTGTTATTATTTCCCATAATTATGCCAGGATGTTTGACCTAACCAACTGAACTGACCAGAATGACTGACCGACCTGACCACTGCCTGACCTGACTAACTGACTGACTGACCAACCAGACCTGCTGACTGACCTGACCAGCTGACCTGACCTGACTGACTGTTCGACCTGGCTGACTGACTGACTTGACTAGCTACTGACCTGACTGACTGGCTGACCTGACTGACTGCCAAACCTGACTTGCTGACTGACCAACCTGACAGGTTGACTGATTAACCCGACCAAAGGACATACCTGACCGGCTGACTTACTTGACCGACTGACACACCTGACTAACTGATGGACTGACCTGCTAACTGACCTGACTGACTGACCTATGCTACTGACCTGACTGACTGACTTGGACTGACCGATAGACATACCTGATTAACTGATTTACCGACCTGACCCGACCAGTTAGCCTGACTAACTGACCTGACTGACTCGACTGACCCGACTGACATACCTGACTGACTGGGTAGTTGACCTGACTACGGCTGACCTGACTGACTGACTAACCAACCTGACAGGCTGGCTGACCGGCTGGTTGACATACCTGACTGACTGACAGACCAACCTGACTGGATGGCTGACCTGACAGATTGAACTCCCTGACTGACTGACTGATTGACCTGACCGACTGATTGACCTGACTGACTGACTGAACTACCTGACTGAATGACTTTTAGACCTGACAGACCTGACTGACCTGACCAACTGCTTGACTGACCAGACAGACTGACTTGACAAATGACTGAACTGACCATCTGACATACCTGACTGAGTGAATGACTGACCTGATCAGCTGACTGACCTGACCAACTGACATAACTGACTGACTGACAGACTGGTTGAGCTGACCGACTGACATACCGGATCAACTGATCGATCATGACACGACTGATTGACCTGATAGCGATATCTCTATTATTTTTTAGAGTATCTCTATATAGAGATACCTATTGTGTTAATAGAGATATCTACATGAATATTGTTGATAGAGATATCTGTTAATAGAGATATCTCATTATTAATAGAGATACCTTTGTTACAGTAATTTTTACGCTTATACTTTGTTTTTGGGCACCATTTTTTTATATTTTGGACGGACTTCTTGTTTTTGTTTTCTTTTGTCTGCTACCCCCCCCCCTCCCTCCGGTTCACAGGCTAGCAATCAACTTTCTTTTTTTCCATGATCGCACATCAAGTTTTCAGCAGCACTACATCGTGCCAAGTGTTTGTGTACAGGCACTACACCACTAACTTGCGATAAAAAATGACATGTATTCTAATGGCTAATTAGGCCAATTAAGCTAATTAGTGAGCCAAAATTAAGTATGCTCAGTTTTTCAAACGTTGTTTGGTCTGAATGATGAGGTCTTAATTGTTGCAGCTAGTTACCCACTAAATGGTCAGCCAAATAGTTTAATTCCACCTTCAACTATACTTAATGGTACGTTTTTAAAGGATATTAAAAAAAAAATTACAGATTAAGAAAGATTATTAAAAAATTCGTTCAAATTAGTAAGAAGGGGAAGAAAGACACGCGACTAGCATCGGTAAATAGCTTCAGTCTGTGGTAACTAGCGCCCTCATTGTCAGACTGTATGGTCTGTACTTGGACTCTTATTGATATGCACAGCGCAGAAATAAGTAGCACAAGGCTGGATCGGAAACCAAACTATTATCGCCGTATCACAGTCAGTGAATAATGGCGACATCAGCAAGATGCGGGTTACGTGCTACGTGTACGTGAAAATAAACAGACATTGGAGAAGGAGTCGTTTTTAGAACTGCGAATTTGAGCCCTTTTGATCCATTCATTCAGGTGAAGTTGCAATGTTGACACATTTAATTAAACTTTTGTTTGTATATCATTACGATAAATACATGTTTTACCAAAAAGTACAGCTGCTCATTCCATCCATGAAAGTGAAACACTACCCCACTGAAATAAAAGTTAGTGCACACTCTGTCTGCCCTCTGTCACTCAATGACGTTATCCGTCCAGATTGCAATTGCAACGTCATGAATGAACAACTCGGTCAAAGAGGCTAATGTGTAACTGCCTGTGCACGCCCTTAACCATTTCAGTGACAAACTAACCACTACCAGTGGGCATTGGTCAGTTGGTGGGACCTCAGATGAGATCATCATCCATGGCTTGTCGTATAAATAAGCCTTGTTTGTCAGTGTCGGATATTTTACTTGCCAAATGTCAGTGTCAGTGTCGGATATTTTACTTGCCAATGTCACTCATTAATTGCTAATATTTCAAGGTTTGCGCAGTATAAAATGATGGTGCAAAGTTTTATTTCCTTGCATGATTAGAAAATTTGACGGGCCATAAAAATGCACATTTTCAAAGATTGCGACCAACAAAGATGCTTTCCAACACTGTACTGACCTAGCCAGCAGTTGGACTGCTTGACTCAGTCCCTGCTGATGCAGACCACTGTTAGTGTTGAGGCAATAAGGGAGAACAACGTAAGGCCAATTTTTTTTTTCAGTATCAGTTGAGCAAGGACCAGAGAAATAAATTCATTTTAATGAAGGCTGAATTTCCAGGTCAATTTTTTTGCAGAAATTTTGAACTCTGGTGTACCAGTGATTTCATGTTGCATGTCGCTACAAGTTGGAGCATGAGTATGACACTCCCAATGTGTTTGGGAAAAATTTCAAGAGGTACCCTGCTCAATTTTGAGATGAGCTGCTTAACCTCGAGACGTAGAAATCTGGTGATTACTTTAGTAGCAGTAGTCTAAACAACAGCTTTATTTAGATATTTTATTTGTGTTACAAAAACACTAACCATGCTTCAATCTTTCCAAAATTGGGTTCTATAGTAAAGAGAGACTTGACCAGCTGGCGCGATGTGGGGGCGCCTGACGAACATGGCACAGAATGTCCAGGAGAAACTGGACACTGTGGTTGACAACGTCAACAAATCTGTGATGGACGACAGCACAGATGGGGTAAAGCTACTTTCATTCAGATAAATGTTGTAATTAAGAACTGAAAACTGCCAGTGTTTGGTTTACTTTTGAGAAATTTGGATCTAGTTATAATTGTTATCTTGACCTGTGTATGTGTATCAATACATTTCATATATGGCTCAATCACACTCCAAAAATGCACTAAACTATCTATCACTTCTTACTCTATCTACATTTCTGGGAGTGAATCAAGCTACTTTTTTTTTTAAAGACATCCACAACTTAATTTGCTTAAATAATTGGAATTCATCTCTGACACATCAATTTACCCATTGCTGGAGTTAAATGAAGCCAAATGAAGCTTCCAAGTGACAGGTAAAAGCCTAAAAATTTGGCTTTTAACAATTTCCCTGACTTATCTAGAGTCTGTTTGCTGTACTTTTGTCTCATATTTGAAAATTTGTTAATAGTTTTACTATATATACTAGTCATCCTGACAATAGGCGCTTGCACTCTTGGACATGGAATGAAATGGAATGAAATAGAATGAAAACAAAAAACTAGCAAAGATAGTTTTACCCAAAAGCCTGAAAATTGAATTGTAGAAATACACAAGTATTTTCCTGTAATAACCTGTACATGTTTCTGTTGATTCTTATGTAATGCAAACAAAACAGGCGTCTGGGGATGCCAGTTTCGTCTCTGCGGGTGATGCTAGTTTTGCAGAATCATCAGATGCCCAGGATCAGCTGACTGAGCAGGCCAAGCTTCTAAATCAACTGAAGGATATGATCAGACAGAAAGACAAACAACTTTTGGTAATTTCTGCTTTTGATTTACCCATGACACAACCTCGCTACCATGTGCAGCGCGTCACTAACCCCTAGAAGGGATTTGCTGAAAAACAATGCTGATTGGCTATCAAAAGTAACTGCTCAAACAAAGGGGTTATTATTTATTTGAGTGATCAATTGAGTTCTTTTTATTTTCAATTCAAGGAAAGCAATGCTAAGTTCTCCAAGTTCAAGCTGCAGGCTAAGGCCAAGATCACTTCCTTGAATAGTCAGATTACAGAGTTGAAGAAAGGAGGATCTGGTGCAGAGGGACAAGAGGACACCTCAAGTAGCAAGGTGACTAACTGCCCCCCACCCCTGTTGAAAATCCCCAAGGAAATAAATCGGTTGATTTGTATGTAGTATTGTATGACACTGTCTACCAAATAAAACTCGCCAGCATTTGATTAGCTAAAATGATGTCACTATCAGATATTACAAAATCAAAACAAAGCATTTGTCTTTTGGGTTGTCTTAAACCAGGGGAAAAAATGTCCATAATTTTGGGTTGTACACAGAAGAATTTACTAGAGCTGGATTGGAACCTACAATCTATAGATAAAATTGCCAGCGCTCTATGAACTGAGCTAGCATTAAGTTGTTGGTATTTTGTCAATATCTTTGATTGGGGGTGTCAGTCAGAAGCCATTCAATATTTTCAGTGAAAATCAGTTATTCCCGCTTCTAACTTATGTGGAAAAACATTATAGAGAAAATAAATTTGTATTATCTCTTTTGATCATGAAATTCTGGACACACACTTTCAACATTTGTGACATAGATAAGATAATAGAATAGTGCAATTTATTTTTCCTTTTTATTTAAACTTACTAAATATGATTGTTTTGAAGACTGAGGGAGGAGATGATGCTGCCAGTCGTGGAAAACTCATCGTTCTTAAGAAGAAGCTTGAGGACCGTGAGAAAGCGTTATCTGAGAATTCGGCACTCCTTGAGAAACTGGAACACAGCGTCAATGAGAAGCAGCTCATCATAGACACTCGTGAGAGACAGCTCGCCGAGAAGGGGCAACTCATTGTGGAGAAGGAAGACGGGGAACGGAAGATGCTAGCCCAGATCCAAGAGATGGAGAAAGTCATTGAGAAGAGGGATGCAGTGATCGATGCCATGAGGAGCGGAGGAGTGGGTGTGGTCACAGGTCCTGAGAAGGAGGGGAATGATGAGACTGGCAACCAAAAAGTGGAGGAACTACAGGTGAGATGTGACCCCCCCACCCCAATTTCCCATATCCCTCGTGTCTGAAGTAGAATTTGTTCAGATTGTTTTTTCAAGTGTGTGTATTTATTTTGGACACAACTGAATGAATGTGATTCAATCTGTTTATGGTGTTTGTATGCATTACTTTAAAAGATAGATTGATTTCATTTCTAGTGGCAGAATGTTTTGCCCACAGCCCTCTATTTACTCGGAAGAGTGTTACGTGCATGGTTTATTATTATTTCTCTCACAGAGATCGTTCATTGTTTTTTTGCACCCCCGGAAATGATATTACCATATTTCCCATGAATAATCAATGAAGTAAGATATTTCTCAGCTGATCTGCTAATTTCCTGCTGTTTGGTTTATCGGCTGTGTTACTGAAAAACACTACAAAGTCTTGCTGTGCTGGCACTTTGCTCATTATCGGACAAAGTGCAGTTGCACGCCTGACTAATTCATTTATCTGATAGACCCTACGACTGATTTCTGACTCTCTTACTTGCTTGAGAGACGCCAGACAAAAGATGTGGTTTAGAACAATCAATCTCTATGAACTGTATTTCTGTTCATTCAAATCAAACAGTTGCTAGTTTTATCCCAAGAACATTTCTCCGAAGAAAAGTTAAAATCGGTACAAGTATAAATCAATATCAAACTTGAACTTTTTTTTGTACCCACACCATCAAAATATGCCTACTCTTCTAGAGCCAACTAAATGAGGAATCAACTCGGGCAAAGGAACTGTATGCCCAACTGGTCTACAAAGATAAAATGGTGATGGAACAGAACAGTAAAGTCTTAGAGCTCGAAGAGCGTGCCCATGAACTGCAAGAGCATGTTAAAGATAAGAACGAGGTGGTTCAGGGTCGGGACAAGGTCATACAGGTTCGTTGGGAAGATGATGCTTGTGTCTCTCCTCCTGTGAATGATTTCACTCTAGCAAATCTGAGGTGTTTTTGTTTGGTGTTTAGCGGTGTTTTTTAGACCTTGTAGCACAGCACGCTTTACATGGTGTTTCTGCACTGGCTTTGTGTCATTTAGTGGTCAGATCTTACCATGGCTGGCTCACTGAGTTTCCCCTGAGTGTAGAAATAGATTGAAGTGGTTAAATTAGACAAGCTTGCATGTGAAGGAAAGTTGTACACTGGTGCTAAATCTACAAAAGAATTTTGTTCTGTTTTTTTGTGTGTGTTTGAATTTTATCTTGGTTTGTTGTACAAGGGGAGCTCACAGGAAAAAT
>CM021531.1:19221529-19250774 GCA_010994315.2 Pisaster ochraceus
TCAGTGTTACTGTTTGTGCATAAACATGTAGTTTTTAAAATCTTTGTAGGTCCTGCAGGCCGAGTGCAAACAGAAAGACCAAGCCATCTCTGATTTCAACAGGGTCCTGGACAAGATGCGTGAGAAGATGGAAGGAACAGATGAGAGAGTTAGCCAACTCATCGCAGAGGTGGAACAGAGGGATGCCACCTTGGCAGCACAGAAAGAACACTCCGAGGCAGAGAAACAAGAACTGATCAGATCCCATCAGGAGATGTTGGCTGAGGTCCGAGAGGTTGCAAGGCAACGCCGGGACCAGCTGGAGTCCCTGCAAACGGAACACAGACGAGAGCTCTCCCAGCTAGTGGGAAAGTCAAGTGATGCTGGGACTAAAGCTCTCGAAAGGAGATGTCAAGAAGCTGAAGAGATCCTGTCAGGAAAGGTTAGAGTTTTGGAGATGTTGCAGATGGAAATTGGAGAGAAAGAGAAACACCTCTTGGAGCAGGGGACTACTATCAAGTTGCTAACGGAGAAGCTGAAGACCAGTCAAGATCAGATGCAAGCTCTTCAGGAGGAGTTGGCATCCAAGGAAGAGACTTGGAAGAATGAGAGAGCTCACTTGGAGGGTCAGATCGTGGAAATAAGAGAAAAACATGAAACTGAGTTAGCTGAGAAGACAAACTCTGTAACCGCTTTGCAAACAGGGCTTCAACAGTATGAGACGGCGTACAATCAGGTCGCTGCACAGTACAGTCAGGTCACAGACAACCACAACAAGATCCAGTCGGAACTGGAACAGACCAGATCTGAGCTTGATCAGAGCAAGACTGAGTTAGAACAAACGAAGACAGAACTGGCTCAAACCAAATCAAGCCAGCTGGAACAAGAGAAATCACAACTACTGGAAAAAGAGGCAGAAATTGAAAGACTGCAGCAACAGGTCAAGGATAAGGAAGATGAAATCACTGCAAAAGCGTCAGAAGTGCAGGAGTTAAACAAGAAGGCTGAAGCAAAGTTCATGAAAGTGAAAGCTCAGGCCAAGGCCAAGATCAAGGCGCTTGAAGAAGACCTGGAAGAACTAAAGAAGGTATTTTATAAATTTTAACCGTCTAATTTATTCAACATTTATTTCTGTCTTTGATTTCCACTATATTTGAAATGAAGATTTGGTGTAAACAATGGCAACAGGAAACTTACTCAGTGGTTATACTGGCAGCTAGTATAAAATGAAACTAGCAATTTAAGTTTGGGGTGTTTTAAGAGCAGAAGAACTCAATTAGTCTTCATTATACACCAACTTTAAATTATTATTTGGAGCCGTTACTCCGAGATTAAAATACTAGTTCTCTTGAAGTAGAACAACATTTTTTTGAAAAGATTGTTATGTTATATCTCTTGGCCTATCTTAATGATGCTGCTCACCACAAGCGTGTGATTACAGGAGGCTATGGCCCCTGTTGCCCAGGTCTTGGCCTCAGTGTTCCTTCAGAAGTTTCCCATAGACTGTACCATTTTACATTGGAAGTGCCCTTTTGCAAAATGAAAGTGGCCTTGCCCTCTCAAAGATGAAAGTTAAGGCCTGATGTAGAATTCTGTTCTTATGACACCCTGTAAAGCACATATTTCTACAAGTTGTAATCTCAAAATTCCTTCATGAGCAACACTGTGCAGTGTTCTCCCTTAACAGTGGTCTGCTGGCCAAATGCCAGTGACAACATCTGAGTACCAGTCATAATTCTGTCCAACTAGTTCTGCTGGCTAGTCTAATGCTGAAGTCCCATCCTGACATGTAAACCACTTTATATTCTAGTTCAAAATTACAAGTGTCGTGCTAAAGAAAAAGTTGAAAGAAAACCTTCAAATATGGACCAGTGAAACAGCTTGGGGACCAGTGACTTGACAAGCTAACTGGTCCCGCTGGCTGTCACTGAAAAAAGTTAAGGGCAAATATTGCCATGAAATTCACCATATTTTTGATCACGTGAGGGCGCTTTTAACAGCAAATTTCCTTGCATCACAATTACAATTTAATCATATTTTGACTGCCTGTATGTTGTTGTCTTGCATCAATGTCCAAATAAAATAATATTAACAAAATAAGAGCAACAACACAACATTTCATTTTTCTTGTTTTGCATCACTTAAATACAGTTCACACATGCCCTCAAGAGTTGGGCCATGGTCTTCCCGATCCTACACCCATCCGTTCCCCCTGCTGTATCGGCCCTCTCTGTTTAAAACCCGAATCAGTCTGAAAGGTCTTGTTCATATTTTATTTCAGGCGGACTCCATGGCTGAGGAGCTGAGTGAGTTGAAACTCAGGATAGCTGAGCTGGAAGATGAGAAAGGAAACTTACAACTCAAACAGATGGACTTTGATGAGAATAAAGCACAAATTGGTTAGTTTGTTCATGTAATTTGTTGGAGTTCAGTTTCAAATGCAAGCGGGAAATCAAACCCTCTTAAATTGTCAGAAATGGAGTGATTAAGAAAATAGAAGTGATGTACTCAGCTTCTGGGTATTGACTGTGGATCTAAGACCATAGAATTTGTTGATTTAACGGAAGAGGAGGGAACAAACTTTCCCTCCATTTTATTCAACCTTTGACCCAAATGTTGCAAATTTATTTCTTATTATCTCGGCCCAATTTCATAAAGCCTGTAAGCACACAATTTTAATTGAAACAGGTAACCAGCCAAAATTTCATAAACGTTTACATTGTAATCACTGGTTCCAAACTCAACTTTTGCTTAGCAAAGAAATGTGCTAAGCAGTATTGGGCCCTGCTTACTTTATTTTGCTATCGGAAAGTATGTTACATACCCACTCATTATTTTTGTCAAATCATCTTCTCATTTATTTTGTGTATGCTTTTGTCATTTGTGCACACTGCTATTGAACACAATTATTCTGATGCTTTTCACTAGACTCCTTGAAGGAGACTGTTCATAACATTGAGGAGAAAAACAAGAATGTCGTGGAGGAGAAGGATGAGCTACGCAAGATGATCGAGACTCAGTCAGAGGAGCGGCTTGAGATGGAGACTAAGATGTCTCTTCTGCAGTCACAGTTAGACCAGGTAGAGTTCACACCTTATAAAGAAGAGTTTTGGGTTGAAATTAAGAAATTCATTTCCACATTAGACTCTAAACCTTGGTAATTTCTGAAGGGATTGAATGAGAAAATGTCCAATTTTTCGCTGTGCTGATCAATTTGTTTGTTTGTGTTTGTCTGTTAAAGAGTTCTTCATATTTCCAATTTAAATATTATCTTGTTATGTTTTTTTTATATTCATTGTTTTTGTTTTGTTATTTTCTTGGGTTGGGGTCTTTTTTCCTGGTTTTGTTATGATGGTGTTTACACATTTGTAGATGTTGCATTAAAAATGAGTAAATAATAATCTATTGCCATTTGTTTGTTGGGAAACAGCCTCGGGTCCTTTAGAGACAAGTAACATCTTAAGTGTCGTCTTATTTTTCAAACCATGTTTACCAAACTGAGGCTGGAAGGGGAAATAATCTGAACCCACTTTCGAAAATGGAAAGTGACACTGTCACTGTCCATGTGTGTGCCAGGAACCAGACTAAGACGATAGTCATGTGAACAAGATGTCTTGGTCATTTTAATGACTTAACATTGTTGAGTTTGCCCCTCCATGACTTTGCCCTTCCTACTCTTTTGTAACATTTCCAGTGAGTTGACCAACCATTTGAAACCATTCAATTGCTTATATATAGTGGCACAACTGTGCACAGAACTAACGAATTAGCGGCTGTGGCTGTTTCTAAGGGCAGCCTATGCTTCAATGCATGTTGAGGTGATGATCCATCCTTAGCTGCAGCTGTAGCGTCAGCCGTAGCTGCTAATTTTGGATATGGCCTAATTGTGTACACTCATGTACTGTGTAGATGTATTCACAACGTGATGTCATATTGAAGGCTTGCATTCTAAACCACTGTGGATGATATTGAACGGTCAGACAGTAGGAGGGTTGACCGTGTACTGTGGAGATGCATTCACCACATGATATCAAACTGCTGTGGCATAGTGCATCTATTATTTTAGAACACTGTGGATGTTATTGAGCGGTCAGACGGGAGGAGGGTTGACTGTGTACTCGGAGATGCATTCATCACTGAAGTCTGGTGTAGTTAAGTAATTTTCCAAACCAGAGTGTATGATACCTAATCACACAGTCACACTGTAGAACGGTTAAAATATTTTTATTAAACGAGTGTACCAATCTTATAAGTCTTGTCTTCCCATTCTTCCTCGAACCTTAGAATCAGTTAGAGCTGGACCAGCAGCAAGAGGCGAGGATCCAGGCTCTTGCAGAGGAGGTCTCCCAGCTCAAGGAGGCGTACCAGGAGGCGGAGGAGTCCCGGGATGCAGAGATGAAGACAAGGGTCAGTGTCGAGACCAAACTTGTTGCCCTCAGCGAGTTTAAGAAAAGTGCCGATAAATTCATGGTTAGAGTCATATGTGTGTCTATGAAATGTCTCACTAATGCACTGTGAATGCCGCACTTCATTATTTTCAACAATTATATGTTAACTTTTTGTTAATTTTCCTGTTTTAATTTAATTTCACTGCATTCAAACTTTATTTGCTAGCCAAAGCCAATCTATTTTTAATTTGTTCAACAGCATATCCCAAAACATTGTTTAACCATTTTAAGTTTTGCAAAACACATTCTGTGGGATTGTCAATGAATGTATATTTGATTGTTTTTAAACCAAATTTTCTTTGGTTTATTTTTCCGGCTTTACTTATTTTCCTTTTCACATTAACTTGTTCTATCCATACTCACTCATTGAACTTTTTCCATGGTGCAACAGTAACTTTTTGCACGAACTCTTCTATTAAAAGTGTGTTTGTGCTGGTGCTAGTAAAACAACTGTAATCTTTGTGACTCGATGAGTTTGCCGTATAGTTAGTTATTTTTTGGTTTAACTATACGAGTTCTGTGACTCATTTACTCTGTGCTTCCTGAGTCATAAAGTGAGTTATCAGATAATTTTAATCATGAAATTAAACCTGACCTTGGGGAAATTCTTTTGAGATAACAAACGCTATAATTTTATTGTAAGCTTTTGATAATCATACAGCCAACAAACCAGAACGTGTTACTTTGCACTTTGTTTTGACGTGTCTAATTTCAAAAAGTTGACAGAAATCAAAACTCTTCCACGCCATCATCTCTGTTTCCCCATCTTTCATATCTTCTCTTTATTTCAACTTTGTCTGTATACCTTAGCATGATTTCTCCAAACATCTTGAATGAGTTTTAAGGGATGCAGTACTTACCAAAATCTGCTCCAAATCAGACGTCTTATCCAAAAGTAGCTATTCCTTTCATAATATAGTCACTTAAGAAGAAATAAAGAACAATCCATACGTTTTAGTATTGAATCACCTGACGTCATCACACGTGTTAAAGCTAGGTTGCGCCATTTTTGTACCGGTAGTTGGATTCCCTGTGTTGTAAATGTGCAGTGTGCATGTAAGCTGACACTTGCAGTCAGACGTGAGTCAGCCAGCTCTTTACACCATATTTTTGAGCAAACTTGAGCTGTGTGTGACGTCAGGGCAAGGGTTTGTACACCCATAGACTGTGCAAAAGTAACAGTGTTATTTCGGTGTCCGCCAACCCCATTCTGCATGAAACCTGTGCATCAAAGAATATTGTTTAACTCATGTTTTGAGCTTTTGCGCATCTTGAGAAGGGAAAAAAACCCATCTTTCCAAAATGGTTGAAGGGGGAAGTCAAATGTAAATTCTGTCATGTTCTTATTGTTTCTCAACTCTAGGCGGGACAAGAAGAGACGGTTGTGATGTTGAATGATGCCAAGTGCAGTCTTGAAGAGACTCTCTCTAACGTTGAGGCCCAGCGAGATGAACTGAAGGAGGAGAAGGTCACAATGGAGCTGAAAATGGTGCAGGTTGAGGAAGAGAAAGACGGTAAATGAACGAAAGAGGGAAAACATCATTACCCATTTTAGTTATTCTTTAAAACTCAGAACACAGCCTACTTGATGAAAAAGAACAAATTTTTCATACATTACCGCGTCAATTCAGCCAATTCAGAACAATGATTCAGCAAATAAGAAAATCTATGACCTTGTTGCAATCAATTCAATTGTTTGCAAGTGTTCAACCTTTTCCCTCAAGGTGACTTGGGGGAACGTCTCAAAACACGGACATGATATAAGCATGGAAGTGCGTTTCTGTATGCGTACACCTGTAATCCAGTGGACAGCCACAACCTGGTGAACCACAACATTGAGCCAAACTTTGGGACTAATCCCACAAAAGAGAATGCGGTGTTAGCATTTTAAACGTTCTGATGGAAAGTTTTGGCATTCCAACGGACCGGTCCATTTACATGCATTGGAATACGTACCCAACCTAACCGGAACGTTCCTACAGTCCACAATTTCCAGACGCTAATTTACAAATATGTAGTGAAGCAACTTCAAGTGTGTATGGTGAGGTTTTTAAATATTTTTAAGGGGGGCTTATGCAAGTTCGCCCCAAACAATGCTAAAAGCCACTTTTGGTAAGGGGTTAAGGTCCATTGAGGTAGAACATAACAAAGTAGTTCATTTCTGTGATATCATGTAGGTTTTGAACACCAGGCAGCAGCTCTCCAAGATGCCGTTGATCGTCTTAAGGAGACGATGGAGAGGGAGCATCTTCCTCTGGCTGAGATGGAACGAGAGCGGGAAGCATTCCAGGAGAGACTGCAGCAACTTGAGACGATCACGGACGACCTTGAAAGAAAGCTTGAAGAGGAGAAGGCTTCCAGAGAGCAAGTGGAGGTCAGTTTGTGAGGCTCTTGTCTATCAAAAAGCTCCACATTTAAAACAATTTCGGAGCAGGTTCAGAGGGTTTAATTGGTTACCAGCAACACTGTCAAAGTTGTGCCTGCTTTATTTATTTATTTATTTTTATTTTGGAGGTTGTTTATTCCACAAGTGAGTGTAAAAGCGTAAGTTGTCAAATGGAAGTGATGTTTTTTAGTGTGGACTTTTGACGAACTAATCTTGGACCCATCCAAGGAATTTCTCTTTTCTTCTTTTATTTTGATAAATAATAAATAAATGGGTGCCAATAGTGGTTTCTAATAAGCAAGTGATCAGAGGATGTTGGGTTTTCATTGTAGACAAATGTGCTGAATCATATCGGGGATAAAGAATACTATTTTGGTGTCACCTTTACACTGATGTGTGATAAGCATTGTATACTCAGTGCGCTCCAAGTTTTGGTTGGAAAACAAAAAATGAGAGAGAAAAAAGGGCTTAATTTTGCAAATTTGTACCATGGGGGACCAATGATAATTACTTGATAATTGGAGTAACAGGACACACACAGCTATGAAAGAATTGTGTATCTTCGTTTGTAGGCTGAAGTGGAATTACTGAAAGCAGCAAAGTCAGAGATGGAGGCCATGTGTGCCACGTCCCAGCAGCAGCTTCAAGAAACTCAGGAACAGCTAGAAGCAAAGTCGCTGGACAATGAGAAAGTTGCACAAGCCCTGCAAGATGAGGTTAGGAAGTGGCTTCTAGGAGCTTTCCATTTAGAAACATCACTAGGGTTTTAATTATGTTTCTTAAGTGTTATATTGTGAAGTGGGGTATGCTGACAAAGTTTCACTTCACAAATTCAAAGCTGTGCAAATTACATTTGAAAACTAATGTGGGAACCATATTTAGTCATGTTTTGGGGCTGTTTACTTTCCTTGACTGAAGGTCATTTAACTGTCCCCCGTAAAGTTTTCATTCTAAGTATTGCAACTTGTGTCTAGAGGTGTCCTTTCAAATGAAGCAAGAAAGGTCTCTTATAATCCCAAACTAGTGCATTTTATTATCTTAGCTATAGTAGGGACTCCAACAAAGACTGCTGAGGGAAGATTGCTGAGACCGTCTCCGTTACACAGATTCACTTTACTGTTGGTCTTTACATTGGCTGCTTTTTATAAATGAATTTGTTTTCTGATTTGCAGATTAATGTCGGTTTGGAGCTGAAAAATGAGTTGGAAATCCTCCAGGGAGAAACAGACGCTCTCACAAATGAGAAGGACGAGCTTACCCACCAGCTCATGGGCCTCCAAAACCAACTGCATTCCTCATTGGATGAGAAAGAACAACTTCAAAATCAAATTCAAGATGTAGAAGCTACCTTAGAAGAAACTGCGATAAGACTACAACAAAAAGCAGATGAGGTCCAGACATTCTGTGATAGATTTGCTTCCAAGGAGACGGATGTTGCAGAAACTCAAGTGAAATTAGAAGAGGAAAGGGAAAGGTCTGCTAAACTTCTTGAAGAGAAAACAACCTTTGAAGGACAATTGGATGCCAAAAAGATGGATGCTGAAGGACTTGAGAGCGAACTTGAAAACCTTCGGTCGGTGTTTGCCGCTGAAAAGGGAGAACTTGATGCTGCCATCAATGCCAAAGATGGTGACTTAGCAGAGATAGCTCATACTTGCCAAGAAAAGGATAAAGAGATTGCAAGACTCTCTCAAACAATTGATGATAACATCCAAGAACTGTCCGAAATGCGACATCAGATCTCTGAAAGGGACTACAATATAGGGACATTGGAGAATTCTGTAAGTCAAGCTCAGCGTGAAATAGAGATCCTCAGGGAAGGGCAATCGACAGAGGGGAAGAAGGCAGAGTCCAGGATGTCCTCCCTCTTGGAGCAAATTGCTGAACTAGAGTCAGAGATTACGGGAAACCAGAGAACGATCTCGGAACAAGAGAACAGGTTTCAGAGCCTGAGCTCACAGTTTGAACAGAAGTCTTCTGAGATGGAGAGTGCAGTGAGAGAGCTGACAGAGTGTAATAAAAAATTCTGTCGCCAGATTGAAGAGAAAGAAGGACAGACATCTTCCTTGCAGGAGCAGTTGATCGCCTCCTTGAAGCTTGTCCAGGATAAGGAAACTTACTACCAGGACCTGATAAGAACAGCAAAAGAGGGATTCAGTTCTATGCAATCCTCTTTGACTACTGAAATATCTAAACTCATGGAATCTCTCAAGATTTCAGAGCAAAAAGCAAATGAGGTCATGGTGGAAAATCAACAGAAATCTGCCCTAAATGAAGAACTACTGCAGAATTTAGACTCTGCTAGTAAGCAGATGGAAGAAATTAAAGCAGTTTTGAACAATAAAGAGGAAATCATTGAGGAGTTAAACAATCAGAAGCAAGATCTAGAAAAAAGTCTTGAAGAAAGAGAGACTACCTTAAAAGAACAGTCTACATCCTTAAATGATAATTTAGTATCTTTGGACCAACAAAGGGATGAGCTTCAGAGGCATATTCAAGAAAACCAGCACACAATTTCAGGTTTAGAAGAACACCTTGAAAAACTGAAACAAGAGACAGAGGAAGCCCACTTACAAAGGAGCAGCCTGCAAGATCAACTACAGAATGCTTTGGAAGAAATCCAGTCCAAGAATTCAAGACTAGATTCACTCGTGGATGAGGTTGAATGCTTGAAAAAAGAAGCAGCAGAATGTAAAGAGGAGTTTCAGTTTAAAGAGTCTGCCTTGATAAGACAAATTGAAGGATACACTCAAGAATCCTTTGCCTCAAAACAAGAGATAGAAAGGTTGCAAGAGGAGCTGAACCTGACAAATGTCAAGGCCGAGTCTCTGCAAGACAGACTTCAAACCGAAGTTGTTGCTGTAAAGGAGAACCTACAGAAGTCTTCAATAGAAACCACTGAAAAAGAGAAGGTTTTAGAGGAACTTCAAGAAGAACTAGTGAGAAGTAACAGGGCATTTGAAGAACAGAAAATGTCCATGGATGAGCTGTTGGCAAAGTCGAATCAGAAGGTGCAACGGCTTAGTGATGAACTTGCTGTAAAATCTGAGATGGTGGAAGACCTAACCCAGAAGGTCATCAGCATTGAAGAAAACTATTCAGTAGTTATTCAAGACCTTGAAAAGAAGATCAACACATTCACTGAGAATTTGAAAGAGTACTCCAAGGAATTAGATAGCAAAAACAGCCTTATTGAAACTTTGAAGTCTGAGATACGTGACAGAGACTCAAATCTTGGAGATGAGGTGACACTTCTCAAGGAGCAAGCTCAAGTTGACATGGCAAAGCTGAGGGAGGAGCTGGAAGAAAGAGAACGTGGGTGGACACAGTTGAAAGAAGATACAGCGCAGAAAGAGGCAAATATGGCCAAAGAAATAGCATACTGGACTGATATGTATGAAAAGACTACACAAGGTATGGATCTTCTCAGGAAGGAGATGGGTGATCAAGAGATTGGATTAAAGAACGAGATTGTGTCACTGCAGGCATCTATGTCAGAATTTACTGGCAAGGCTTCCACTCTTGAGGCATCTCTGAATGAGAAAGAAACCAATCTTAGTGACCTCAAGCAAGAGTTTGAGCAGAAGAAGGGCGACTACGAGGCAAGGATATCATCTTTGCGAGAAAAATGCAAAAAGGTGATCCATGAGCGGAATGAAATGAGAGGCCTTCTTAAAAGTAGGAAGGGGGAAGTGGAGAACCTGCAAGTGAAGCTAGACAATCAGTGCAAAGAACTGTCGGCTCAGGCACAAGTCGAGTCTCAACAAAGTTCAGGCCAGATCCAGAAAATGGAAAGAGAGCTGGAGCAAAAGGCTACACTTGTTGAAACATTTAAGAAACAGCTCCTTGAAAGGGATGAAGAATTCAATGCTGAAGTTGGCTCTCTGAACAGCAGCTTATTGGAACTAAACACCAGAGTACCTGATTTGGAGGCAGCAATTGAAGCCAAAGAGTCTCAGTTGAAAGATCTCCAAGACCAACTCCAGGAAAAAGAAGAGAAGCTGAGTGATCTGAATGAGAGCTTCTCAGAGCAAGAATCCAAGGTCTTATCATTACAAGAGCAACTCGTTCAAGAGCAAGAGAAGGTTGTGGTAGAGAGAATGCAGATGACAGAGTGCGCAGCTGTACCTGGCAAAGACTCTGAGCTGGAAAGTGAGAACGCAAAATTAAAAGCAGAGTTGGAAACTTCAAAGCAGCGATACGGGAAACTTCTTATAAAGGCCAAGGAGATCAAATCTAAATCAGATGTAACTCTAAAAGAAAAAGAGAGGTTGGAAGTAGAAGTTGCATCACTCACAAGCATGGTGGAACAGAAGAGTCAACAGCTACTCAATATCACTCAAGAGGTTGAGAAAGAACAATCTGAGCTTATGTCATTGAAAAGAGTTTTGGAGGAAAAGGAGCTAATAGTAAAGGAGAAAAATGAGCAACTGGAAACATCAGTCGGGGAAAACAAACTTCTTCAATCAGAACTGCTATCTTTGAAAGATCTACTTGAGAAATTAAATCATGAACTTGAAAAGCTCAGTACTGTTTCTGTCGAGAAGGAAAGACTTGAGTCAGAAATGTCAGCCCTAAGGAGTCTAGTGCAAGACAGAGATCATGAGCTGACCCTTGCAAGTCAGTCAGTTGAAGACTTGAAAGCCGCCCAGGGTGCCCTTGGAAATGAACAAATGGAAAATCTTGTCCAAGTGCAAAATCTTCATGGAAATGTACAAGATCTGGAAAGCAAACTGAGAGAACGTGAGATCTTGCTAAAGCAGGTAGAAGCTGACAAGGAAGCTGCCTTGGATGAAAAGTCAACTCTCGCATCCGATGTTGAAACTGTGCGAGGAACCCTCAGTCTAGCTCAGACTCAGATAGATGAACAAAATCGTGTTATAAATCAGATGAAAGACCAGCTTCAATCTTCTCAAGAAGAATATTTAAAGGTACAAGACGAAGAGTTGCTGAAGATCAGACAAGAACTAGAAGGAGAAAAGTCAATGAACATACATTTGCAAGAAGAGCTTACTGAAGCAAAAAGATCACACAAAGAAGAGAAAAAGAAAATGTTGACAATCATAAACAAGTTGAAGTCACATGTAGAGGATTCACAACAACGTCTGGATGTATTTGCAGGGGACATAGAGAAGCTTAACCAGGTGAAGCGCATGTTGGAGCAGTCATTGACAGAAACTAGAGCATGTGAGGCAAGACTCCTGTCAGAGCTCGATAGAGTCAACAGTGAATTAATAACTATAAAGCAAGAGAGAGAGGTCTTGAAACAGAACCTGGACACAATCACAAATGGGGAATCGATGTTGGCTTCCAAACTACAGACGGTAGACCAGCAGGTGATGCAGACATCTGAGGAGAAAGAACAGCTCCAAAAACTGCTGGACACAAAAGTGTCAAGTGTAAATGAGCTTGTTATCTTGGTGGATCGCCTCCACAAAGAATTAGCACTGATGGCTGCAGATAAATTGGAAATACAGAAGGAGATTGAGGAATACAGCAGACGAGTAAATGAGTTGATGCAGTCACTGGACGAGAAGGATATTCAGTTGGTCAAGTTTGCAGAGGAGAAGGAAGTTTTGCTAGCTGGAAGTAGTGACAAGGAAGGTAAGATGGAGTCAGACCTTGCAATATTAGATAAGGAGTTGGCAGATACCAAGGATGAAAACAAACTTCTACAACGTCGCATTGAAGAACACCAAGCGAGAGAGAATGAATCAACTGTAAGACTCGAGGAGTTATCAAAAGAGTTAACCCAGGCGACACAAGAGCTGCAAAAGGTTAGCAGTCGAAAAGAGGCCATCCAGAGACAAAATGAGAAATTAAAAGAAAGAATGACCAAGATTAATGAGGCAAGAAAGATGCTTGGTAAAGAAGTGGAAGACCTCAAGCAGGAAAGGGAAGAAAAAGAGGGACTTGTGAAACTGAAAACTGAAGCGGAATCCCAGATCCTGTCGATGGAGAAAGAGTTTGAGCACCTGCGACAGTCAAGTGATCAGAGTGCCTCAGAATCATTAGGTCTGAAAGAAGAACTGGAGGCTACTCGAGATCAGTGTCACCAACTTATTACAGATAATGAATCACTCAAAAGGAAAGTTTCAGACTTGGAGATGATTAGAAAGCAAGCTACTGCTGTCGAGGCAGAAAGAGATTCTGTCCTGAATGATAACTCAAGACTATCCACATTATTACATGAGCAGAAGGAGGCTATTCAACAAATGCATTCCAAGTTACAACAGCTTGGCTCTGAGCTGATATCATCCAAAAATCAATGCAATATTCTTCAAGATGAATTTGAAAAGAAAATAACAGCATTTAAGAAAGAAAACTCTGATCTCACTTCCAAAGTTGAAAATCTAGAAACTCAGCATAAGCAAGAAATTGAAGATTACAAAGGTTTGATCCATAGTTCTGAAGAAGAGCTCAATAAGAAGAATGCTGACCTTGAAAATGTTAGGAAAAAGTTTGAGAACGAGAAGCTAGACCAAACTGCTCTGAGGTCTGAAAAGGAAGAGGTTGAAGTGCTCTTGGACAAACTTGACCTAAGGAACTCCCAGATGGCAGAGGAGCTTGCTGTTGCCAAGAATCAGGCCAAAACAGCCTGGGATGAGAACCAAGCGTTAAAAGCATTAGAAACCAGGTTAGCCGAAGTGAACTCCCAGCATGAAAGCGCAATGCAAGAGAATAGCAAGCTCAAATCTGTCAATGAGAATCTTTTGCTGGAGAATGAAGAATACACAAAGGAACTTGAAGAGTATAGCGACCAGATGAATGAAGCCAGAGCAGCTGGAGTCCAGTTGAAGTCTGTAACCACAGAGCTTGAAAACCTGCGAAAGCATCTGGGTGAGCGTGAGCATGTGATCATGGAGCTCCAAGTTGCAATCACCGAACACCAGGAAGAGCTCAATCAACAGAAGGCATCTTTCTTAACTCTTGAACAAGAAAAAGAGGACTTGGGGGAGGAATTGGAGAGATTCCAAGGTGAGCTGGAGTCCTTCAAGACAGAGCGTGACCATCTGAGAGGAGAATGCCATCAACTGACTGATTCAATGCAGAGATACCAGCAAGAAAGTGAGCAGCTGGGAGGACATTTAGGGGTGATACAGCAGCAGATTCAACAGCTGAGTGCAGAGAATGAAGGCTTGAAACTGAAGGCTCAGCAAGAAGGAACAGTTGACCAGCAGCTGAGGCAATGGCAAGAAGCTTATGAAGGGGTTAGGGCAGAGCTTGGGACGGTGGAGGCAGAAAGGCTTCAAGCCCTGCAGAGTCTTCACCAGAGGGAAATGAGGTGAGGTTTTGTTTTCTGTTGTTTTTTTATTCATTTTTAAGAATAAATTACAAGAAACACAGTAAAGGGTCTCCTTCGCTGTTTTCCAAGGGTTGTAATTTTTCATTTGGGACCTTTTTAGCTTTTCACCCTCAAATTTAAAAAAAATTGACGGAAAAAGTTGCATACCTTTTCCATCCATTAAAAAAAAAATGGAAACCCACGACCTTTGCCATTCAAGAACAGATGTCTTACCACCAGACCACTAGATTTAACATCTATACAAATTGTTGGGGTACCCACTGCTTAAAATATTGGATTTTAACTGCCTCTAGCTATCAGGCAATGGCGGTTGTCTATTTGTAAAACATCTGCTCTTGAATGGCAAAGGTGGGGGGTTGTTATTCCTCATAAGTAATACACCTGTGTTTTTTTTTCACAAGACTCTGGGGTGGGGGTCGGGAAGTACTGAAAATACAGTGCTTAACACACATCGGTGTATGGGTAAAACACAAATGACAACTATTAATTGTTGTTTCCTCAGATGTGAAGATATGACAATGCAGATTTCTGCTTTGGTGGAAGAGAGGAACAACTTGAACATCCAGCTGCACAACTCAGCGAGATCAGCAAAAGATCTTTCCAAGCAACTCCGTCTCGCTGAAGCAGAACGAGGCGACCTCACTCAACAACTTCAAGACAAGGAGCGGACTTACGTCAGTCAGATCATGGTGCGAAAAATGTTGGGAGTTTCTTAACATAGTGTAGCCCTTGTATTATCTGAAGCTTTTTCTGGAAAGTTGAGTAAACTATTCTGAGCCATTCAACTGCCCGGTTTTTGAATGGTGGAATGCAGGCTGGCATAGCGTGTCTGTCATTCAGAACCACAGTGGATGAGGTTAAATGGTCAGACAGTAGGGGGGTTGACTTTGTACTGTGAAGATGCATTCATGATATCATATTGCAGGCTAGCATAGTGCAAATACACTAAGGGCTAAATACAGACACTTATGTCTACACATGAAAGAAGATTGTTCTCAGATGTGTTCTTGAAAGGAGTTGATTGTTAATTTATCAAATTGAATATGTTAATTTAGGAGGAGCCAATCATCAAAGCCGAGTCTGCCGTCCTGCAGCAGAGTGCACCGATTGGAGGTGGGGCTCACCAATCAGAACTGATTGAAATGAGCAGAAGGTTAGTTTGTAATTTGCTTGAGGGGAGCAAAGAAATAGTGACCAGCACAGGATTTGAACCTGTGGCTTCTGGATTTATAGGCATTGCTGTGTTCAGGAGGGCACTAGATAGAAGCCACTCAACCTTTAATTGCCGTATAGCTAAGGATCACGCCTGTGTTGACCATACAACCCTGGAAGCAGCAGGAGACTTTTCATTTCCAACTTTTTATTTAATAACTTTTTATTTAATAACTTTTTGTTAAATAAACCACAAGGCAAACAGACTAGTGTATGAAAATCAATTTTAGGTGAAAAAAAGAAAAATTGACCGAAAAGAAATTGACTTTTTGTTTTACTTGAGTTTTTTATTTATTTTAGTTCTCAATAGCACCATGCATTGTAGAAAACTTTCAGTGGAGTAAATATTTGCCAATTGAAAATGATTGAAGCCGATGTGGAAAATGCGAGCTCAGTTGTCCTGTATGTCTACTGTGCATGCCTTCTTTGTCAGCATGTGAAAAATTAATCAGGTCCGATGGGAGAACTGAAATTTGCATATATCTAAAAATGATGTGTGCATTGAATGCCGCGCAACAGACGCGCCCAGATATGCGTTTTCTGAAGACATGAATCCACCTGCCTGCAAAGAAACGGAAATCAACCCGTTAACCCAACCTGTAATTGGTTCTTTTCTCTTCTACCATCAAGCAGATTGGATGATTCTGAGCAATCCAGGGAAGCCATGGCAAATGAGTTTGCTAAACTTGAGGTAAGTGGTCTTTAATTAGTGCCAACATGTTAATTAAATTACTAACTTTAAAGCTCCTTGTGAGATTGATATTTAAGTAACTTCGCATGTGCTCATAACTTGGTTTACTAGAAATACACTTTTGACCGGTTTGTGCATTGTTTGTCTTTTTGTTAACGCATGGATGTGAATAACATTTTAGCAAATGGTTAACAAATAAAACACAAATTCAAGAACAATTTCATCAGCCTCAAAGATTATTTTTTAACTCTGCAAATGAATGTTTTTGTTGCAACCAAGCATGTTTTATGAATTTGGTTCAAAGCCTTGTAGCATGTACTTATTTAGGAGGCTAACAATTTCTTGATTTCTATTTTGTGGAAAAAACTAAAAAGTGTTTATTGTAAAGGAGTGGTACAGCATTTTGAATTATTGTTTACCCTAACAAAAGTACCACACAGATTTTTTTTAACAGTTCTTCTACTTAAAAACTGTGGTACAGTTTGCCAATCCCTGAGAGAAAATTTTTCTTTTAAAAAAGTCATATCATCGTTAGAAGTTAAATAGGAAAACAACAAAATAGGAAACCCATTTACTTGCCTAAAAAAAACAAAAAAACAAGTGAGAATCCTTATAAAAATCTGTAATTTTCAATAAGTAGTTTTTATTCATTTTATTTTTGATAGCTTTCTTGAAAGCAAACAGGTTTGAATGATCACAGCCAATCAGAAATCAGTCTTATTCCTTTCCTTGTAAAGTTTGTGTGCTCTCTTTTCTCGTAGGGTAATGCACCCACCTCAGCTGGGCTACTAACACATGAGGTGGGTGGTAGAATTGCACTCACTCACTCTACTTTCAACACTCTCATGTCCCATTCGCACGACAGGCTCACATAAATGCAAAGTAAAATAATGCAGTTATACATCTACAGATAGTTCCCACTTGAAGTAATAGGGTGTAAACTAGACATTGTGTGTACAAACAGCGTGCGACACGTGGGAGTTTGATCAAATTTCTTGCATGATTGTTCTGTGCACCACGTGACAAATTAAAACTATTACACAGCTCAAAGTCAAAACCCAAGTTGCCGGTACAGATTGTGTGTCTTTGGAACCATCTATCGTTGTCATGCTTCAGCTGGAATTTGCATTCAAGACTAGCATGAATCAGGCTAATATCTACCTCTAGTTTTTTGACATAATGGTCTGCTAAGTGGTTAAGACACCTGTTCTGGGATGTGAAGGTCAAGGGTTCGAATCCCACCTCAGTAGCCTCTGGATTTTTTCCCCACAAATTTAGAAATCACTAATGCAATTATTTCATCTATTAATTAATTTGCTTGGCCAAAATTAGCCGGGAATCAGACAGTGATATTCAATGTAAGATTTTGGCTGGTACGTGTTGCAATGGGAATGTTTCTGTGTTCATAAAATTTGTTTGCTAAGCGGAGTTAACTAAATTCATTCCAGTTGTTTTCTTTGTGTGACTATTTAAATTGTGTGACTAATTTAAATTTAAATACCCAAATCTGCACATTACCTTCTCTTTCTTATTTTGCTATTAGAAAAAAATGTTCAGAAAATTCAGCATGCCACAAATTTAAAAACAAATTTTTGCTTTGAATTACTTTTATGTTTTTTTATTGAGGAATGTTGTATCAAAAGAAATTTGTAGAAGTATTTAAAAAAGATGTTTTTTTGTGTCAATAGGTTGTTTAGCCTTTTCAAGCGTTATTGTTGATCATTATGGATGCTGAAGTTGCTGTCACCCGCTCACTTTTTCAAAACAATCTTCTGTTATAGGCTGCCCTGCAGTTTGAACACGAGCAGCGCTTGCGTACAGAGGATGCCCTGATCCGTGCACAAGACCAAGTTCGTCATCTCGAGAGTAGACCCCCACAGACAACGCAAACTAAAGTGCCCTCACAGGAGACCCAAGTCCAAATGGAAGAGGACAAAGAGGACTCTCCCTTACTCCTGCCGTACCAAGCTGGCCATGTACTCGGTAAGTGACTCTTCATGTTTACAATCATTAACCTCAGTAAGATGCTGCAAGTTTTGTTTGATTTAATTTTGATTTGATTGAAAATGAAAATCATGGGTAAGGTATGCTGAGGTCACATATGTATTCAGATGTTAGGCCCTGTGGCATGTCATGACTGAGTAGTGCACCAGACTCAAGTTCTGGTGGCTGAGTCATCAGGGTGTGGGTTCGAATCCCTGTTAGACTCTTGTGTCACTTAAGTAAGACACTTGACTATCATTGCTTCTCTTCACCCAGAGGTACACGGGTAATCTGTGAGGGCAGAGATGGTTCTTGTGATTGATTTAGCTTGGTATGTTACATATTTGGCAGCACAGGCTCTATACTCCCAAGGGAGCTGAGATGGTTGCAGGAATTCAGTAAATGGCCCAGTGACCAGGGGTAATAATGTTCAAAGTGCAATGATCATTTCTTTGGAAGTTTTTCTTCTTTGCTTACGAGCCTTTATTTTTTATTAAAACCCATTTTTTGTGCCCCTCACCTGAGGTTCCTCAAATTGTTTAAGTAAAAACAATCATACAGATGTTTGTGGGGTACCTCTATTTCTTCTGTACTACATTTTTCTAAAGAATTCTTCTCTTGGGTTCAGCTTGAACAAAGTAAAGTAAAAAAAACAACGTTTAAAGTGCCGTGCTCAAGAATTGTGAGACCTGCATGGTCTTCTCCATGGTTGGTTGGTAAACAGAAGACCAACTTAGAGAAACCTATCTGCGATATGCAGAACATTTAACAATAATTCTGAGGAGCAGTGTTTATTTTTGTAATACGGAGGGCCTTTTCCAAACCTAGGCTGAGGCTCTGGCCCCGGCCATTTGGGTTGCTCTTTTTGATATTGCTCCAACATTGATGACAGAGCCCAAGCCAGGAGCCAGTGACTTAATACGAGGTTTTGAAAATGCCATAGTGGAATTGTGCAATTCTGCCAAAAGATACACATGTATTTACACAGCCAACTTTTCAGTGAACCAGTAGCTATCATATTGCCTCAGCTCAGCTGTAGCTCATCTACAATAAAGACCTAAAAATGTCTCCCCCCCCCCTATTTCTTCTCAGTTCATTCCCTAGCTTTGTGTGCTTTTGATTTACTGATCCTAATTGATCTGATCTCTCCTTTAGTTCGCCAAGCCCGGTCCTTCACTACCCACCTCAGCAATTGGTTTCAAGGGAAAAGGTCAGTAAACCTCCACATCTACAATGCTTGATTTGTGTGTATGGGCCCAGGTACCAGACACATTTGTAAAACAAAGTGGAAGAACCAAGATGGTCCATTTCCAGTTTGAGTTCATCTGTTAGTTTCACTGATGCTTCAAAACTTACGTCAGTGATGGGCCAAAAATTTGAACAAAATCAATTAATTAAAAGTTCTTTGGAATGAAAACTAACTCAAATTATTTCCAAGTGACAGTCGACAAATTGACACATGTTGCCATTGTTTTGTTTTTGTTCATTCTATCTTGCAGTCTGGTCCCATCGTATTCTGAACAGTATCGTGGAGAGTGGTTCTAACCCATATATGTGTCTGATGTAGGTGGGCCCATTTTGTTTATTAAATATCCCCCACCCTCTAGACCCTTTTTAACATCTCATTCCAAGTTTCAATTTTTCTTTCAGCATTTTGCATGAATGTCATTACACTGAAGTGAGGGAAAATCAATGTGAATGCGATTTAACTTGGATTGTTTATATTAACCCTCCTACTCTTTGGTCACATCTTCCAGCGAGTTGACTAACCATTTGAAACAATTCAACTGCACCGGTTATGTATGGTGGCACAATTGTGTTCAGGGTTGACTGTGGACATGTGTATTTTGTAGTCACATAATAATCATAATGCAGGCTGGTGTAGATTATGTATCATTCAAATCCACAGTGGGTGATAATGAATGGTCAGACAGTAGGAGGGTTGACTGTGTACTGTGTAGATACATTCACCACATGATATTATCATATAGGCTGGCGCAATTTATCATTCAAAACCACAGTGGGTGACATTTAATGGTCAGACAGTAGGAGGGTTAATGTTAAGCCTTTCACATTTTGTATGCGTAAGTTTCTAGGTGCAAATCTCATGCATCGGCCTCATCTGAAATGTTACGATGTGACATAAGGCATGAAATAGCGGATTGAGAAATAACTGATAACTTAAACCACCAACCCCCCTTCAACCAGCCTCACCCCTGACCCCTCAGTAAAATTCTTTGACCGACTTGATCCTCTTTTTAGTTTTTTTTCTTCATTTTTTAGGTAATCAAATTTTCAGCCAACAGAGAAATTATTAAATGTTTTTGTGAAAAATTTGCACCGAACGAGTATTTATCATTGCTTTTATCACCTCTGCATCCATTGAAATATCTATGTTTTGCCAGTTTGTCTGTTTTGTCAGTCGGGCCAGCTGTGTCAATGTTCTGAATCTCCACAACTCTCAAGCAATTCTTACATGGTACATCTGCAAACTCTCCCCCTCCCCACAAACTGTCTTCCCGTCATAGAAAGTTTAACAGTTCTTTTTTCATATCCTTTGATGCATGCTTTCTGACAAACATAAAGATACAAGTGTCATAACAGGAATAACATGTAGTGCAGCAGCTTGCTCTCATTAATTGAAATTTTCATACAAAGCTAAAGAAAAGCTCCACATTTTACCACTTGGCGCAAGATAAGTTGATTGTTCTGTAGGCAATGTTTATTTTTAACCCCGTGGGCAACAGTAATAATGTATAGATAGTTCCCAATAGATGCCATCTTTATGGGAAACTTTTTTTTTTTTTTTTGCATTCTAACTTTTGTATGCAGCCAAATGGGTCACCTACCAATCATGCAAGGAATTTGATAAAACTCCCATTGTGTGTTTAAAAAATGATTGATTCACCTGTAAAGGTGACTGACTTTACACTGTGACATCTATACTGATTCTCAAACAAATACCAAAAACAGGTGTGACCTTATTTAACCTTCTAGCCTCTTTTTGGATACATACATTTGAATGGGAGAAAAACAAGATGGCTGGACTTTGATGGAAGGTTATAAAAGTAGCGACCGTCCATCCTAAACGGTCCTTGTTAACTACTCAGTGCCACAAAGGGTCAGTCATTCAAGCATGGTAACAAGTTTTTCTCTCTCCTTTGGCAGTAAAAACTACAATCGGTTGGCGAGGTCACGACCTAGTCTTCGAGCTGGATTTATGGTGTATGCTGTGGTCTTACATGTGTTTCTTGCATACCTACTGATGTATTGCTGAAAGCCAGAGTGTGGAGAGATGATCCTGCCATAGCTGCTCACTGTATGGAGATCATGTGGCACTTTTCATGCAAGAAACAAACGTTGAAGTAGATGTCTGGATGCACTGATGTTTTTACCTGATGTCATCACATAATAAATCTTGGTAGCGCCATTTATGTGAGACAGATTCCCTGTGTGTTACTGAAATGCATGGAGTTAGATTTGCACCATATCTTTCCATGCAATCTTTCTTCCAAAATGGCAGACCAGGGGCAAACCCCAGCAATGGTGTGATATCTGTGTAAAGAGGTCATTAGCAGTTAGTTTGAATTTGCCGCTTGAGTGACAATCACCTTTTTTGTGTTGTTGGACACTTGCCATTTGATGTATTAAATGGTTTTAGTAAATTTAAAAACAGTTTAAAAACAGTTTAATGCCAGATTTTATGGACCCTGGGTGGCAGCAGACTTGACTGGACCCAATTTCAAGGAACTGCTTACCGCGGAATTATGTGCTTGTTGCCCATAAACCTATGAGCTTTATGGGGTACTGTAATCACAGAAGTCTGCGGTAAGCAGAGCCATGAAATTGGACCCTGGTGAGTTCACTGGTAAGTGTTCTTAAAAATATGTGCATACTCGGAACAAGGTAAAATAATTGGAAATTACCCAGTATGTCTGGTGCCACCCTGGCATCTCTGAGTCTCTCATCTTTGAGGATGTACATGGTCCATCTCAAGACTACAACTTGGGCTGTTGCGTGGGCTCTGCACCACTGTTTGAAGGCCTCTACCGAAAGCATTTTCAAAATAACTTTCAGAGCTAAGCCAAAACGACAGATTTCATGCAAATGGGAACATCACCTATTACTGAATTAATTGTACAGTTAAATCATAAAGCTATATGTTTGCGCATATTTTAATCAGCACTTTTGTTTACTGGTATGTAAGGTGATCAGCTGATTTCCTCAGTTTTGGTTTCTCAGCTTTGCCGTTGAAAATTAAAAAACACAAAACAAAGTCTGGCTGTGCCTGGCACGTCCTTCTTTTTTGTCAAACTGCAGTTGCATGCCTGCATATGGCACCACCACCACTCAACTTGCTTTTTTAAAAATTAATTGCCAAAATGGCTGACCTGCATTACAGAACTGCAAATGGTTTATCACAACTCTGATACTTGAAAAATGTTTTGAATTTGAGATATTCTCAATCAAGAATGTAAGAGTAACTAATATTTATATAACCAAGTATCAATATTTCAAATCTCAGCCAATGTTTTGTAAATACGAACAATATTTTAATTAATATACTCAATATTTTAGATGCTTCCATTTGTAAATATGTAAAGGGATAAAATCAGTTGAAGAGATTGTTAGAATACGGTGCAAGTAAATTAAGTAAGTAAATTAATTCAAAGCCATTGTATTTTTTATCTAGGATAATTGTTTTAAATTAAACAGCATTTATGCAGAATTTGAAGAGCTTTTTAATTTTCTGTTCTGAAGATGGTCGTGCACTGGCCAAATTTCATAAAGGTTCTCAGTAGAAAATATTGCTTGACAGATTTCTCTGCGAAGCAAAAAATGTTATGGGGTAATATAATAAGCCACAAACAATGTATGTTTAAAACTCGAATCTTGACAGTGATAAGCTAAATTTTGTGCTTGCCAGCTCTATAAATTTGGAACTAGCAGTAGTATAACCTGTTTCAGACTATCTGTGAATGTATAGGCCAAGTAAGACACTGGGTTGTTAACTTGTAGTGATTTGCTTGTCAACAGTTAAACTATTGCCAACTTTCACACAAATCTTCTGTGAAAATCTACAGCTTTGATGTCATGCTTTGTTAACTTGTATCAAAGCCCCTCTTTAACAATATGTCTGGTACCTCTAATCAAAAGACACGATGAAAATTAAGTCTGTTTCAAAATTTGTGGCTGCGGCTGGATACCATGTTACCATGCGTTGAAGTATATTTGTGTCGGGTACCCTGCATACAACAGTGACAGTGACACTTCTAATTCTCACATCGTGAAAGGAACCAGACTATATTTTCCCTCCAGCCTCGGTTTGGTTACATTAGGTCAAAATAGAAGAAAAGCAAGATGGCGGCATCTTTTCTGAATTATAAACCACAAATTTTTACTCAATGTCTAATGATGTTCCTAGGAAACTCTTTTCCCTCCTTATATGGACATTTAAGGTTTGCACATTAGTGCAGAAATTTGATTAATAATTGATGGAGCATTTTTACTGTTATTTTGTTTTCCCTGAAAAAAATAGTTCATGTTTGCACATCATAAAGAATAAGTTTAATTTGTTTTAGTGAGATCCAGATAAAATTATAACTTTCTTGGTAACATTAATATTGCTAGTTATCTGTTTCTTTTTTTTAGTTAGGATTTTTTTTCTTGCAAATATTATTTAGCAATAAGCCACATGTAAATGCTTAATATTTGAGAAAAAATAAATTAAGCCCTAAATCATTCACCAACATTCTAAAACATATCCGCTCGAATTTTAACATGTTACAATCTTAAAATTTGTTTTTACTGATGTTTGAGAAGTTAAGGATTCTCTATAGGTCCATGTTCCTTTATTATGTTTCGGCATTCAAATTTTAAAAAACTGTTAATCATTTAGTATTGTATTTGGTAGTCGTAAAAATTTCAATTATTTTTGTTTAATTTTATTTTGGTTTTTTCATTTATATTTTGTTTCATTCTCTTCAAATCATACTACAGGCCTCACACTGTAACCAGTAAGTGCAATTTAATAATCCAAATAAAAAATGACTGAGTGATAAAAAGTTCGTTGTCCTTTGAATGTGCATTTTTTGTGTTTGTTGTCATCTATACAGGGTCCAATTTTATAGAGGTACTTAACAGCCGATTTTGTGCTTACTGCGCGAGTTTCCATTTCATAGCACTGCTAAACCTAAGCACACGAATAGGCATGCTAACCTTCCGGCGCTTTCTGTATGAAAATGAATGGTGTAACAATGCAAATCCATGGTGAACGGGCAAGCCTGTGAAATACGCTTATGCTAAGCAAATTTTTCTGCTATAGTTAGCACAAAAAATTGCTTATTGTTAAGCAGTGCTATGAAATTGGCCCTTGGTAAAGACTGGAAAGCAACTTGTGAACGATTTTTCACTTTTTAAAATGTTATACCAGTACCAATTGCTCTGAGAAATATTTCTGTCTCAAACACTGATGAGTTGAGAAAAAATGTGTAATTTCGAAGCTATTAAATATTTATGAAACTTGTGAGTTTGTAACCCCACCCCCTGCCAGTAACCACGCCCCTACGCGAGATGAGAGGGAGGTCGCTAATTGGAGTTAACATTTCCAAACAAATGCCTGATAATAACATCGATAGCGTTACGTCATACGATCTTTGACCCTGTCACATGTGTAGCGGTGAGTTATGATCACCGATAGTACGGTGTACGGCCTGAGACCGTGAGTAAGGTTTTTTGGGGTCAAGATTGTCACCAAGAAGTTGAACTCTGTGGTTGAACGTATTGGAAGGTAAGGTACCGAAATCCTTACCTCAGTTGAAGTTTTAGACCTGTCAAATTACAGCCTGCCACATTGATTTCCTGGCTGAAACTTGAAAGAACTTCACCAGTTCACTGCGCGGACATGACGGTTGTCTAGTTTACGGACACAGATGTGACCCATACACACAATGACAAATACTAGTATTAGCTGTTGCAAACTGCTTACCAACCAAAAGGACCTATGGTATAAATGCAAAAAAATGTATACATGTACCTGTTTATGTTTGTAGTCTTGTCATTTAGCCTTCGAGAAAGACTCTGCTAGATGGCTAGTGCTAGGGTCGAAACGTCAGGTCACTAAACAATAATAACATAACATTACAACTTTGTTTTTGATTGAACTTTAAAAAAAACAACATGTCATTAACCATATTAACATAGCTTAATACATGAGCCGTCCAGTCCCTGACTGGTGGGTAATTTGAAAAAAATTGCTGTATCCTATCCGACTGACCACCTTATTAGGTCAAATTATAGACGGTTGTGTCCTAGTTTTTAGTTAGTGTACAGTTTTATGAATTGAAATTCATAATTGGGCTTTTCAATAAATATATAGCTGTATAGAGGCACACTACTCTCCTGATTCAGAATAGTGATACTGATAGAATCAACTGATCTAAAACTGGATAAACGGGTGATTATCAGATTATACTTTTCTCGAAGCCTCTTCAAAAGTGTTCATCTTTTTTGGTTGAGAGTTTTATGACCTGTGTAGGTAAACTGATCAACTTTTTTGGTTTAGTTTAGGATGTCATGGAGGTTGCAACAAAAATAATGTGAAAACAATGTTTTAATTAGAAAATCATCAACAAAACTAACTTACAAACCTGACTGGATGCTGCAATCACTAGATAATGACCAAATTACACTTATAATACTAGCTGTGATGATTGTAATCCCACAATCCTTCCAAGGGTCAGGGCATGAAGCAAGAGCTAGGATTATCCAGCTGTTATTAATGTCTAGAAAGAAATATTTGGGGTTGAGCTACTCTGACTACAGATGAACACACTTCAATAATTTCCAACTTTTTCAGATCACCATGGCAACCACATCACTAAGGAGGAGCCTGCTGGGAGTTTTTCTGCAGAAAACTTCAGCAAACTGTCTCAATCGTTGCTTCTCTTGCCACACCAAGCAGTCTTTAGCCTTCGCAGCAACCCACAATAAAGAACACAGCAGAAGACTTGGCTCACATCGAGGGCTACATAACGAGAGAACAGAGTGTATTCAGGAGAAAGATGCACCAAGAGAGCTCAAGTTCACTAAGTTGACGGGACGCGGGCTGCTGAGAATAAGCGGACCTGATGCAACGGAACTTCTTCAGGGTTTACAGACCAATGATACTGGGTTACTATGGGGTGGGAATGGAGTCATGTACACTATGTTCCTTAATACACAGGTATGTTAAATTCAATTGTTACCAGTCTGGTACAACTGTTTTGCAAAGGAAAAAACACCTTGAGTGGGACTTGAACCCATGACCCCTGTAATCTAGGGCAGATGTATTAACCACTAGACTGGTTTCAAGTGGCCAGGTTGGAATCAGTGGCCAGATCAAATAAAATGCTTATCTCACATTGGTCGAAGGGTATTTATCAAATTATACAATTTTTACTTATGTTTATTTTATTCCTGTCAACATCTGAACTTTGTGATGAACGTGCAAGGTGATCCTGTCAACAATTGTATTTTCCTTATTAATAAACAAAATACATGTGGATAGAAAACTCCTCACTGTCATTTTTGTGTCTTGCCAGAAAAACTAAACAAAAATCACCTGTGCCTCATCAGCTGGAAATCAAAACCCACAACCAACTGCATTCTCACCAGAGGGGAATCCCTTAACCACTGGACCACTAATCTTGTCCAGGAAGAAAGGCTGACTTAATCCCTTCAGCTGTGTTAAAATGCAATTCCCAATTTTTTGTTATAAAGTTAGTCTGAAACATTAACACATCTTTAAAAGAGCATAAAGTACTAAACTGAGTCTAAATCTTGTTTCCTCCTTGTTACCGCTTTTAAAAAATTGGTCAATGTCTGCAAATTTTGCAGGGTCGGATTCTGTTTGAAGTGATTTGTTATCATATGGCCAGTGATGACGCAAGAGAGCACACCTACTTGCTAGAATGCGACGCAGAGGTTCAAGAGAAGCTAGCTAAACATTTGAAAATGTATAGAATAAGAAAAAAGGTAGGAATCATTGATCTGAAGTTCAGTTTGACACGGCCCAATTCTCGTGGGTTTTATTGTCTCCAATAATTTGAAGATATGAAGGCGATGTGGTATCTTAACAATTATTTCAAAATTAGTCATAAATCTGTCAAAGAGTAAATGGGTACCTGTGAGGGCAGAGATTTTTCTTGTGATTGATGTAGCTTGGTGCGCTACTTGGCATACTCTCCAAGGAGCTGAGATAGTTTAAGGAGAGAAATAAATAGCCCAAGACTGCTTGACTAGGGTAGTAATGTTTATGCACCATGTCCATTAATATTGGCGGGTGTCCATTACCACTATTATATAAATGTGATCAATTTTTTTTTCTATGAGATTTTTACATATTAGTCTAATGATTTTCGTGCTCTATAGAGTAGTTGAAATTATATAGAATGGGAGGCTATTAGATGCTAGGCGGCAGGCGGCATACTGGGTAAATGTCCACCGTTCACGCAGTTCTGAACACACGCACATTGCCAAGAGCAATACATTTTACCTGGTGGTAAGCCTGTTGCCAACTAGTGGTCCCGTTGAACCCACACTCCAAGAACCAATAGTAACTGATGGATGGAATAACTTGTCAAACCAACAGGTTGATATATCCAGCGCAGATGCTGAGCTCAAACCATGGGCCCTGTTCAACAACAACTTTCCCAGCCAGGGAACCGAGGAACCAGCAGCTAAGAACCGTGATGGATACTTGGCCGACGTCAGAGACCCAAGAATCGCTGGCTTTGGGAGGAGGCTTATTCTGGCCCAAGACGAGTCTCGTAAGATCTAAGATTCTCACTGTATTTTTAAACTTTGATACCTTCTAAATTTAAAAGATGCAACAACGTACATCAGGAGTAAAGTTTTTTGGTTTTTTTACGCTATATTGAAGAGGCACTTTATACTCTCAAGTCCTGCAGGAAGTAACACAGACGTAACTCCGGGGTAGGATTTGAATCCACAGATTGGGCTTCTGAGAAAAATGAAATATGAGACCTTGGAATGCTACAATGATAAATTGAAACAAACCCTCTAGCAGGAGAGGTTAGATATTGGGTTCTAAATTCATCTTTGTGCGATCAATGTTACAGAAGTCAGGAATGGGACTAATTTTCATTAGCTTAAGGCGTCTTTTTCTCTTGGCAGTGACATGTCTTGTGCCGGATGCCACGGAGGCAAGTGTCGATGAATACAGACTTCACAGATACCGATGGGGAGTGCCAGAAGGGGTGATAGACCTACCCCTAGGGGAGTCCCTACCCCTGGAATCCAACCTGGAATACATGAACGGTGGTAAGTATTAAGCAAATGGCATTTTACTTCAGCATAGTATGGTGGAATTGTCCGTGTCACTATGCAAAATTTCCAATGCATTGCTCAAGCAGTTTCCTTCACACAGCTTTAACCAAGTTAGCTTCATGAAATTTTTTTGGAATTAAAAACAAATATATTTCATGAGAATTATTATTCTCTTGTACTGAGGTCCCCCCCCCATTTTTTTATTTCCAGTTATATGCTATTTCTTAATAGGGTACGTAGGTAGGGGAATTGTTGTTGTTTTTTTCTTTGTTATTATTATTTTTTTGTCTTTCTCTCTTTTCAATCTAGGCACCAAAATTATTGTTAAGCATGAAATCATATTTTGAGGAACTGATTTCAGTTTCTTAAATTTGTTGTCTGTATCAGCGCCTCATAATAATAAAAGAGTTCCTATAAATGGCACATATCATAGACAACTCTAGGTCAAGGCGCTGAGCAAGAATCAACAATTAACACATTAATGAGCTCAGAGCAGTTCAGTCTTCAATCGTTTCTCGACTTCCCTCACTGAGTCAGACTTGACAGACTTCTGGAGGGAGTTTTTTTTCTCAGGTACCTTTTCATCAGATACTCACGCTTTTTAAGATTCAGTCAACTAGTCGCTGTTGTTTTGCTGCCCACAGTGAGTTTCACCAAGGGGTGTTACTTGGGCCAAGAGTTGACGGCGAGAACGCATTACACTGGAGTGATCAGGAAGAGGATTATGCCTGTTGAGATTCTCAGGTACTATCTTGACATTGTTGCTTTGCTCTAAATGAGGAACTTTAAAACCAGCCCCTACCCTCTTTTCTCTACCCGATCTCTCCTTCATTGTTCATCCCTTGCTTTTTTCTGTGTGATTTCTGCCTCTCTTATCATTTTTGGACTGCTTCTGTTACACCAGTATACCT
>CM021531.1:19269954-19281415 GCA_010994315.2 Pisaster ochraceus
TACTCCCGAAGTGCTCCTTCTGCATGCAGTGCAGGTGGTTGCCCCAAAGTTGCCTGTAAACATTGCTTCATGTAACATGGAAGCCTAATCTTTAAATAAAACATAAAGTAGATGCTTAGATTAAATGGGTCACTGCGATCGCATACTGGCCGGCTTACCGATTAACTGGTATTCTGTCTGCAAAGATGTTATTTCAAGGCGGCACTAGCAGCTTATGGGTCACTGCCAACGCGTTGGCGGGAATTAAAATCTTGTTCAAAAATTCACGTGTTTTTTGGGTCAAATCATTGAAGCACAAAATCATCAACCATTAACAATAATATACTATCACTAACTTTGTTTTTCATTCATACTGTTAAACTTTCCTGTTTAGTATAGTTTAAAAAGTCACAATTCCAGAAGAAGAAAACAAAGTTGTAAGACTGATTATTTATTTTCAAACTTTTGGTGTGCTGGTCTGTGTCCGTCTATTTACATTGGAATTAAACACAAAGTCTTCTCACCAATACTAAACACACACAAAAGTAACCAGTAATTTCAAGAGCGCTTTGAGATTTCTGCATGAAGCAGGCGCAGGAATTATGGTCTTGATCCATGGGAAAACAGTATAGGTACATTCGAGTACAAGGGCATAGACTTTTCAGGCTATTTATTCACGATTGTTCCAAGGGCCCCAAACCGGAAATCAGATTAAAGTAGGACGAATATCATGCCTAGTGATATCATGCCATATCTTGTTTAATATCATGGACACTAATACTACAACCAAGAACATGTTTCTAAAATGAGTCACTTCAGCATATGCAGTTTGAAACTTTATCTGAAACAGCAAACTGGGAAAATAACTGGCCATGATGATTTGGGAAATTCAAGACAAGAACGAAGCAACACACAATGGACTAATGGAAGAGAGGTGTTGGGGACCACGTTCTGCGAACTTATGACAAATATTTTCATAAGAATTTTAACTTGTATGAAGTGCTAGGGTATAGTGTTTGTATTATTGTCACCACAGCGGATTTGCCATTATAGGAATATAACAAGTTCAGGATAACGCAACTCTCTTCTGAATATTATTTTAATGTTACTCACATATAGCACTGTTTGTACTCAGTACTTTCCCCTGTGAGGCAATCCACAGGCACAGTACAAACATCCATGTATGGGGGAAAACAACAACAACAACATTCTTAATTCCCGATGCAAATTTATCATAAATCTATTGAAATGATCATGGATGAGTACATGTTATTATGTCAAGTATAGAACGAAGGCGCAATTTCTGTAAAAAGTTTGGTTTCACCTCGATTTCGTTTTAACTTGGGCGGAATCTGAATTGGCGGCTACGACTGTTTCCAAGGGTGTTGCTAAGGACGTCCTACAATTCAACGCATGATGACTCAGCAATCTAGCCGTAGCCGTAGCCATAGCCATAGCCACCAATCCAGATACGGCCTACACTTCACTAGACTCGTCGACCAAGTGAGACCATCCTTTCTCTACGGTGAAACACAGCATGGGAGACAGTCGGGCACATCTACAAGTTCATTGGCGGGAGGGGTGGGGGAGTCCAAGAATTCAAGCTCAATAAATTAAGCAGACAAATTCCAAACTTGGTTTCAGTACATATCTATTGGCTCAATTAAAGAGATGTTACATTTACATACATTTCTGTTTTCGACAAAAGTGTATTTAAAACAATAAAAAAAACCATTTGTACACAATAAATTAAGTTGAAAATATACGTCACTTGTCATGCATCTCAAGTCAGTTTCAAATCAACTAATGTTATTATAAAGTTTACACATACTGTGAAATTAAATGGAAGACATAATACTTTTTTTTTTAATCCTGAAAGGTAAGGTCTTGCATTATTTTGTTCTCTAAGGTCATTTTCGAAACCAAGGCTTCTGGCTCCGGCTTGGGAACCATCCGCCTGTTTGACATCCCGTACCGTACCGTCCCATAAAAACATACTGACGGAGCCCAAGCCAAAACCCATGTTTCGAAAAGGCTCACAGACCACTATCATAACGCTGCCCCAATCCTTGTCATGTTCCTAGCCTGCAATACACAATAATGAATACCGATTCTCACTACACAGAGAGATCAGACTATTTTTGCCCATCCATTAATATATTACAGACCCGTGTTAGTTTCAATAAAAGAAATTTGTTTTACTTCAAAATTATTATTATATAGAGGCAGTCAGTTATTTCTTAGAATACTAAGTCTTGATATTTTGTTTCCACAAACCAATGCTGTACTTTTTTCAGTGTTACGTTTGTACCTCATACATGTATAATCTCTAAAAATTTACACCTTATTAAACACTGGGCATAATTGCAGCAAATAAAATTCTATGAACTATTTACAGTTTAAACTTTTGGCTCATTGAAAATTCACAAAACTACATGAAAATGAGTTAGAGAACATAAGTAGTTAGAAAAGTTACCAGTAACTTATTTGTAATGTTCTAATAAAGGCAAATAAGTAGTCTTGTAGCAAATAACAATTTCCAAAGTCTACACTTTCAAATTTTGGACATCATTTGTGACCCATGGCAGTCAAAAAGAAACAAATATTTATTAAAAATTAATTTCATTTATTGAAAATTATATGCCAGACAAAAATACCATATCGAATCCCGTAGTGGCATTAAGCAAAACACTTGACAATAACTGCTTCTCTTCACCTCAGATAAATAGGTACAAGAGGAGAGAAGTGGTTCTTGTTGCAAATGGTAAAAGAGTTGACGCGCCATGAATGCCCAACATTGTCAGATACCATTGCAATGTAAATGTCCTTTGTTATTATTATTATTATTATAATTAATTTAAATTAAAAATTATTACCTACAAGGTAACGAACAATAAAAGTATTCAAATGAATACATGAGCTAAAACGTTTTGACAATCAAAGACTTACTCCTCTAAATGATTAAAACTTTTACTTCAAAAGGCTGACATGAGAGAAATAATGGAAAGGAAAATAGAAAGTGCTAATCAATTAGTTTATTTGGCAGTTTACGACAACTATAAATTCATAATGCTGTGGAAAGAGTTGGTTAAATTAACTATTAGAAATGCATTACCGGTACATCCAAATAATATATAATGACTATTTCCCACGTAAACCAGTTAAACAGGCCTTCCCAAGTATAAGATTCTCTCCTCATTAATTTACCCTCCAGACTTCTCCCCATTTACTTAAACAAAAAAAACCATGTGGATAAAATAATGAGTGTTTTACTTGCAGTTTTTCCATTCTGTTTAAAGTCTAGGTTCTGTAACAGGCTATTTAATTGGTTAGTGGTGTTCAATCCACTAGATAGATGAAGAGCCCAGAAAATATTTCAATAACGAGTTGGTGTTTATATCAATATTGACCCCTTGCAAAAGTACATCACACTTGGATCCTGGCTACCATGCTCACCATTTTGGGAGTCAAATTGCACATGAAAATGATTGTAATCGTGCAAACGCCATGTGGCCTAAAACGTGCACTATACTGGTTAACACACAAGGTCATTGAGTCCCAAAATGGCGCACACCAAGATTACTGTGATGACAACGTCAGGTAAATTGGGTCAATATGTGTGATTTTTGTGTTTAAGGGGGATTTAAAAAATATAATACTACCTGAAACTAGTAAAATGTTTACAATGGTGGAAGTAGTGTTTACCTGTGTAGACTATATTGCAAATTGACGTCAGCACCATTTTGCTATACTGCTGTGATCTACATGCTTTAGGCACTTGTCACAAACTGCACACACACAAGCCCAATCGGATCAGTTTCAAAAAGAAGTGCTGAATCAATTCAATTACTTGACGAAAATCATGGGACCAGGCACAAACAATACTCATTGTGTGGCATTCAGACTGGAATCCTTTTTCCCCGTAGCAAACGTATTTCTTTGTGTGTTTAACAATTTCTCTGTAAGTGTCCCCAGTTTTCAGCTCACAAACCCTGGATAGAGTTGCTGAAGTACATTTCTACAAGCCTTTAAAGTTTCCTCAAATAGCTTTCTTGAGAACAAGGCCTTGCAAGGGATATCATTTCTTCCTATCCAATCAGCCACTTGTAAGAGATTTGAATGTCTTGCTCAGTCACAAGTGAACGATCACTTGGAATGCCTCAGACAGTGTTGCTATGTCACATGATAAGGGACAAGCTCTTGCATAGTTACAAAAGGAAAGGCATAGAAACACCTGTACACAATTTCCAATGAAATGTGTGGCACCAGAATACCAGCTAATACGGAGGTTGCTATACAAAAAAGCTTGCCCCTAACTAAAGTAGCGACAGTATTTTTAGGCTAAGGAATTCAACTTCAGAATATAACAGTGACCAGACAATGTAGCTGACATTTTTCAAATTTAACTCGACAAGAGATTCTTCTACATGTATGAAAGCATGCATCAATTGAAAGCTGATGACCAAGAAATATGGCATTACAAAGAACTTATGATTGATTTCTTTCTTCTTTGCCTTCTCATCATGAGGAACAGAGCATACTGTCTGAATCATTGAGTAAACCACTGGTTTTTCTCAGAGCCACTCATAAGAACCTTGCATACTCATATACAAGATTATGTGGTGTCTTGGCCAACCATTATCTCGTTGTCCCTCTTCTATGCAAGCCTTCAGATCATTCGCCTTTGATCATTTTGTATGTAAGGGGCGCAATATAAATTTTAAATATTATTATTATTATTATTCCTGTGCCCTGGTTTTGGGATAATCTGACAGCCTACTTGTTGGACTGAGTTACAAGATGTGTCTGCTTGTTGTACATCTAGTCCTGGGCCCTATTTCATAAAGCTGTTTAGCAGAAATTGCTGCTAAGTTAAATTTCTTTGTTAATCCAAAAATGAGTGTGGCACCAGTGGCAACAATGTAAACTTTATGGAATGTTGGATGGTAACCTGTTTCTGCTTAGCAATATTTTAATGTTCTAATCAAGTTGATGATCATACAGGCTTTGTGAAATTGGGCCCTAGTCAATCTCTGAACTTGAAGCCATCACACGAGAGCGCCCTCACTAGTCCTGGAGTCACACAGTGGAGGTTTTGCTCATTGTGTGGTAGCCTACGACCGGGAGCACTGGTCTGACATCATTCTGTGAGGGGGAAAGAATGGTGTAATGAGAGGCTAGCTTGATTTCCAGTATGTAGCATTAGTAGTGCAATTTGCATTCAATTATAAATTCAACACTGTACCGACACACAACTCCCTAAGGGTAAATTTAGGGTACTTTTTAAAATTCGTTCCAGCTACCGTTATCACAGCTTTTTACCATTCAGTAAGCAGAGCCATCTTATTAGGCTCTGGTCTCTTCAAGGCCATCAAAAATGACTGAAGTTTCTTTTGAAACCTTGTAACAAATCCCGTTCCACACTGCAGAGTTCCAACCCAAATCCCGCTCCACACTGCGAAATTCCAACCCAAATCCAGTGTTCCACACTGCAAAATTCCAACCCAAATCCAGTGTTCCACACTGCAAAATTCCAACCCAAATCCAGTGTTCCACACTGCGAAATTCCAACCCAAATCTGTTCCACACTGCGAAATTCCAACCCAAATCGAGTTCCACACTGCGAAATTCCAACCCAAATCTGTTCCACACTGCGAAATTCCAACCCAAATCCCGCTCCACATTGCGAAATTCCAACCCAAATCCAGTGTTCCACACTGCAAAATTCCAACCCAAATCCAGTGTTCCACACTGCAAAATTTCAACCCAAATCCAGTGTTCCACACTGCGAAATTCCAACCCAAATCTGTTCCACACTGCAGAATTCCAACCCAAATCCAGTTTCACTACCCACCTGTGTTTTTCTCCTCTCAACAAAATCCACTAGTCTAGATGTATCCAGTACTAGAGTTGGAGTCTGCATCGGTGAATCTCCATTGCTAACTGCCCACAACCATTCATCCTTCAGTGAGTCCTCAGCCGACGGCCGATCACTACAAAGCCAAAACCAAAGGAAAGATGCTTAGTTGTACAAAGTGAAAGTGTACTCATAAATAATTATTATTCTACTGATCCTGCTTTGTGTATACATTTTTGTTTACCATTTGTGTTTAAGCAGTCTTTTTTCAATTCAATTCAAAGAAACATTTATTTCCACATTAACATTCATAATAAGAAGCTACCAAGACTTAGATAATGTGAAAGCATGTTCCACGGCAAGACTTGTCAAGGAACAGCCTGCATACAGAAAAACAAGAATTAACGATTAACAACAAAGGCGACTGAACAATGTGGATACACTACATGTTGAACAAGTTATAGAGACGGAATTTATGACCTGTAATTTACAATTGTGTTTTTAGTTACTTATCCTGGTGGTATTGCTACTGTGTTTCTTTGTCCATACTTTGATTAGCAAACTCATTCGCTTCAATCATTGTCTTCCATTGCTCTTACCTTGGCTGCTCTCGAAGTAAGCTGCCGATGAAGGCTTTGGCTTGCTGTCCGACCGTCTTAAAGAAGTCTTCAGGGAAGGAGAAGTCAACCCTGGTGATGTTCAGACAAGTCTCTTCCACAGTCTCATCCAAAAACGGAGAAACACCGCTCAGACTGATTAGGACAAAAAAAATCAAGACATGTTTGCTACTTTTGGTCAACTCACAATGTTTGAGAAGAAACCATAATTTAGAGGAAATCCACTTGAGCAAGGGAGGGTAGTCATGGGAAATACAGAAATGTCCCTACCGATTGTTTTGCTCTAAAAAGAACTGATTTTGTAACTTTTCAAAGTTTTCAATCAGCATTGGATCAAGACAAATCTTAACTCTGATGCCGCATGTTATTGAAGTCTCTCATGGTGAAACAGTAAACCTCCATACACTTCATTTAAAAGTGTCAATTCCTACCTCCACTTTAATAAAATGAACATTGCCAAACTTAATGTCGGCATCAATATTTTTATGAAATATACTTTTAAAATTACACAGAAAAAACAAACCCCAAAACCAAAACAACTATGATGTAATACTTACAGCACATAGGTCACGACCCCAACACTCCTGTTCAGGTATTACAGAAAAGAATGAGTTACATTACTTAAATTGAAACAAACATTTTTAACGACAACATTTTCTCATAATACCAAGCCATAATAAAGCTTGCATTGATAAAATACTTTTATCAGATTTTAAGGTCCTGTATTTGAGAGACAGAAATATTAAGCTTTTTTTTTAGTCTTCGAGAAAGACTCTGCCAGGGTCAAAACGTCAAGACACTAACTATTTGTTTGCTTTCTGAATAATTCAAATAAACTTTGAACAAATTAAAATATAGCAATGCAGTGTTTGTGACACCATAAAAAAACTTAGACATGCAACTTTGTAAAACTTTGTTTCTTGTTTTTCAGTGTTTTATGGTACTAAAAAAAAAAAAGGAAAAAAGGGGAAATAACTTTCAAAAGGTTGTGTGTCTGTAGAGTTTTACTTCTCAGGACAATTATATAAATATATTACCTAACTTTTTATCAAGAAATTTTTCACCATGAAATCCACAAAGACTTTAGATTTTCATCAACTCACCACATGTCTGATCTGAAGCTAGCATAGACTCTATTAACCACCTCTGGGGGCGAGAACTCTGGACTTCCAAGCAGAGTATGAATGTAACTTCCTTCGCTCAGATACGTAGCGTCACCGAAGTCGATCAGTTTCACGACCGGAGACAGTGAGCTCATGTCTACCATCAAGTTTTCAGGCTTGGATTGAGAGGCACGACAAAAACCAAATGAATGAGGGCGCTTTACAATACAATGCGAGTCATTGCACCCAATACAGTGCCCTCTAGAGTTAGTCCCGGAGAGACCACAATGGGAAAAGATCGTCAAGTTTTTCAGTTGTCTCGCAGTGTCCGCCACAAGACCTCAATATTTGAACTTCGTTTATGGTTTACAGAGCAGCAAGGCTGTATTTTTCGTGAGGCTGGCAAATAGTTTTCTCATTAATGTCAGCCATTTCAAGGTCCCGAACTGTCAATGCACCGCTGAGGTGTGAGTGTGATTGATTTTGTCGACTGGGGAAAATGGCCTCTCCAGAGTAAACTGTAGAGGGCGCACTCTATTTTGAATACCATATTGGTGTTGGACACTGTGGGTAAAATGTACTCAGTACATTTCAATATTAGTTTGGAAATAAAACATCACATTCATTGGTAGTGGACTGTCATCTTGATTATTTCAAAAATATTTGAACACAAACTAACAAGATGATTTTTATACTGAGCATTGGTTAGGCTTGTAAAAAAAAACATTGTCATGGTCCAAGATTTGAAGAAAAGTTTCAGAAGTAAAAACAGCTTCGAAAGAACATTATCAACTTCAAGAACAGAAATAAGACAATGCTTCTTTGACAACTAATGGGGCTATCCTGGTAAAACAAGGCAAAATCAATCAATATTAAATATAAACAATTAATTTGTACAACTTGTCCTACCTTGATGTCAAGGTGAGCAATACCACATCCATGCAGGTATACGAGGGCTTCTAAGATCTGACAGACATATGCAGCTATGTGCTGTTCAGTAACGATCGGTAGACTGATCAAGTGATCTAGTAAACGCCCGCTAGGAATTCTGTAGCAAAATGTGAAGAAGACGTTTTATGAGGCTGGTGTCAACTACGTCAACTGCTTCATGTTCCGACTACCCTATATTCTGACAATCATTAGAAATGTTCTGACACTTGTACGGGTGTAGGAATATAGGTGTGTAACCTTAATTACTTGCCATCTGGCTCAGTTGGTAGAGCGCCGGAGGGTTCGAATCCCAATCATGACACTTGTGTCCTTGAAAATGACACTTACTATAATTAGTTCTCATCACCAGGGGTAAATGGGTACCTGTGAGGGCAGAGATGGTTCTTGTGATTGAATTAGTTTGGTGCGCTGCATATTTGGCAGCACAGGCTGTATACTCCCAAGGGAGCTGAGATGGTTTAAGGAATTCAGTAAATGGCCCAGTGACCAGAAGTAGGTAATAATACTTTAGCACCATGAGCGGTAATACGCAATGGATTTGAGCACGATACAAGAAGCCACTATTATCATTTGAATTTTGACGCTTGAAAGTTGCCAATAACAGAGTAACAGGTAAAATATAGACCATGTTTTATAGCAAAAGAGTCATATTTTCTCAATCAAATCTGCCACTGCAAGACTTCAGGAAAACAACAAATTAAATTTTAATGCTGCAAATTCCTATTAAAATAACGAATAGCATCAGACATTTCTGGTTGTTTATTTGAAATTGACTGAAAGCCACCTTAGTTTCACTTACAGGTCTAACACTAGAACACAGTGTTGGTTCATCTGATAACATCCATGTATGTTGCATACAGAGGGGTGATTGAGTGCTTCCAGAATAGCTACTTCATGCTCTACGTGCTGTACACTCTGTAGCTTTTTGCTGATACATTTGGCGGCAACCTCCCTCTGACTCTGCTTGTTGTAACACATTTGCACAACTGAAAACCTTCCGCTGCACAGATAAAAGCATGAAATACAATTGAAATGGCCGTGTTTCCAGTTGCTCCAAAGCTGCCAGATTTGGAAGGAGGCACTCATGTCAGTGAAAAGGACAAATCCTTACCCCCATCCACGAGCCAAAGTGTGTCTACTGTATTTGATACTTGGTACACAACACTAATAAAACAGTTTAATCAAGTGAGCAGGTCATGGTCTGCTTACTCCCTCACATGCAGTTGCTTTTGTTCCAAGTAAAAGAAATAATTAAAATGAGTTTATGCAAAAAGTAGTTCTCACAAAACACATTTTATTCACATTTAAATTTTTTTTTAAAAAGCAATCCACAGTTTGCATGATTTTCCTTCTTTAAAAGTTGTTTTAAATGAGTTACTCACCGTCCTAACTCTCCGATAACCTTGAAAGCATTTTGGAATCTCTGCTGCCACAGCGTCCCTGAGGTATCCGCGGATTCAGACTCTGGGAGAAGAAAAATAATGTACAAGATTCACAATAAAACAGTCTCATATTGCAGTGATCCAAGATGGATTCCTAGTATAAAATAGAAAGCTTTTGTTGTAGTTTTTAAAATATATATATTTGCTTGCAGAAAAATGCAGGCAGAAAGAAAGAAAGAAAAAAAGAAAGAAAAAATCAGCTCATGGATTTAAAAAAAAGAAGAAACATACTGCATTTGTAAAAACAAAACAAAAAATAAAACAATAATTATTTTACTAGTTCTTACTTTGTCGTTGGGTTGTGCTGGGGAACAGATTGTCGGAGAAAGGGCAAAACTATCTGGTCCCTTTTCATAATAGTTTCACCCTTTCTCCACACAACCCAACGGCGTAGATTTAAAAAATAAAAAATTAAAAATTCACCTAGGTCAGATGATAAGGTCGACACTTCACACACTTCACTAGGCACGCTGATACCAACATCATTATTTGCACTGACCCGGAAGTAATAACCTGACCCTGGGTTAAGGTCATCAACTCTGAAGAAGAGGTCAGTCACATAGGCAGCTGCAATTTCCCATTTCAAAGTTTTTTTTCCTACATGAAAACAATGATTGATTTGGAGATTGTTAACTACTTGATTAGTCATTAGAGTAATGTGCATTTTTAAAATAAAATTTTTCTTGACAAGTATATATCCAAAAAGAACAAAGGCTGTCTTTGTTTCAGTTTCAACCTCAACATGGAAGCAATGTTTTGAATGTGTAAAAATAAAAAGAAAGAAACTTCTGAACCAGGAAAAAGGCAGAGGTACATCTGAAACCTGGATCCAGATCTTGAACCAAGTTGAAAGGATGGCATTTCCACCTTCTGGTAACCCCTGGAGTTATGGATTCAAATGAGCTTCTAGGAACAGTATCCTCAGTGCTAGAGAAGTAGATCAAAGAGCAACATTTTTTTGCATCTGGAAAAAGTTACAGCATTTTATTTTTTCACCAGGCAGACGTAAACAATTCTTAAGGCATTGCATGGTGAGGTATTAATGTACATTCGGTTTGCGGTAACACCACGTGTATATCTACTTTGCTGTGTAGATTTGTTCTTTGGGCAGACATATATACAAAATCTGAGTCGGAGATAAAAGTCAAAATTTCACATCCCTGAGAAGGTCAATGTGGTATCTCCAGTTGACAGAACTAACCTTGCAATGCATACTCCACTGTGTATGCCGTGACTGGACTATAGCGCGTATTCCTGGGTACGTCCCATCGAACGACTAAAGAGGTTGCACGAATGTCATGTGGAGTAAGATGACATGGTGGGATGGGGTTACCTGTACAGGTCAAGAATTGTAAAATGAGTTTCTCGCTCATGGAAAAACTCTTGAAAATCAACTGAGTAAAATCCATTCATCGGCTCGGTACTGAGAGAACCATATCAAAAGTTGTGTGAATTTCATTTTCTTTTTTCACAGAACTCGGGAAAGTACTGAGTATACAGTGCTAACACACA
>CM021531.1:19296226-19310342 GCA_010994315.2 Pisaster ochraceus
CCAACCGTACCCACCCTACCCTGGAAGCACCCCTTACCTCTTAGGAAGTCCTGCTGCTGGTTGAGAAGGTCCCGAATCTCTTGAAACCAAGTGCGCTTCTCGTCAGGTGTCTGCGTCTGGATCAGGAACTTCTCACCACCTCTCTCAATCAGCTTAAACTGCAGCGGCTCGTCCTCAATATCTTGGATGGACAAGGTGTTGACCTGAACGGAAAGGGCCAATTATTAAAACATATGCTAAAACACAAAAACAATTGTTTTGAGAACTTTTTGTTTTCCTCTTGGGAATCTGACCAGTGCATGAAAGAGTGCATCTTACAGTGCTTATGGATACTGAACAACATGTAAAATTAAATTTTAAAACTTAAAAATTTGTGCCTTAGTAGAACCTGGCATTCCAAAATGCTTTTTTACCATTTAGCCAAAATGTAACAGACTATGCTTTACAGGGCCTTGTGAGCCCAGAATTCTAAAGTACGCAGTGCCATTTAGTCGGACTCAGATGGCTACATACCTTCATACTCTTCTTGAAGATGTAACCAGGGTTGTTGAAGCTGCCTTTCTTCTTCTCGAGGGGTTCACTGAAGATGATAATCTGCTCAAACATGAAGACGCGGCGTTCCTTGAACTTCAAGTTGCTGACATTCTCAGTGATGCTGAGCGTGCCCTGCCTGAGGAGCTTGCCTTGGGCTGTTATCTTGCCCTGCGAAGGAGGGAAATGTTCAAATCGAAATAATCATGAATGTAGCTAAAAGATAATCAATACAGCATAATAGTTAGTAAACAACAAAGTTTACAAAGTTTGTCTTTTAACCAAGGTATCTAGGTCTTAAAATATTACTACTGATGTTCATCTGGCCAAAGGCATTCCTGCAATTGTGATTATCATGCTTCGCTAATTTTTCATTCAACTCTTCCAAATGTCTATATGACTTGGGTCAAACCACGGACACAAGTGAAAAACACAACAAGCACAACTGTCAGCCAATGATGTGCCTTTCATATCTTGGTTTTTCCTCACTGATAGTGCTGTTTGAGCTTGTAATAAAATATGCGACAGGATTGCATAGTTTGCACAGGGGATAAGACCAGATAAAACACAATTTATTTGAAGCTGGCAGCATTTCAGATGGACATAGCTCTCTGGATGATTGGCATTCAGGAACAACACAAAGTATTTTGGCGTGCCTTGGCTGGGCATTTAAGAGCATTGGACTCAAGCTCTGGTGTTTCGGATCAGCAGAGTGTGGATTTGAGTCCTGGTCATGGCACTTGTGTCCTTAAGCAAGACTTTTTATCACAATTGCGTTGTCCTTAGGATGGGACATTAAGCCCTTGGTCCTGTGTACTAGGGTTGGTAGTGCACGCAAAAGAACCCATAACACTTGTCGTGCAAGAGTAAGGGTTACCCCCAGTGTTTCTGGTTCACATAGCAAGCACCCTTGTTTACAGGTTTCCGTAGGCTTCGGGCTACAGTGATTAAGTTCACTTATGAGACATCTTTGGCTTCATGACCAGAAATAAGTAATACATAAAAATAACCATTCAGTTTAAAAGTTCTACTTTAAAATGAAAAATCTATTCTGGGTAGCCTTTCAAAGTATTACAAAATCTCTACAATATGATCTCTCTAACAAACACTCTTAACCCAAGCCAGTTTGGCCTACTTTTTGCTGACCGTGATGGGTTCATAAGTGAACTTATTTTTAAGCAAGCCTTCAAGGAGTGTGCTATTTGGAGCATTCCTCTACCGCCTGAAACCCACATCATGCTTTCCCAGCTGCAAATCTCCACTGGGAATGTTGAACATTTCTTTCAGGAATGCGCCGTGCTCCCAAAAGGAAAAGCATCAAACAGGGGCAGGCGCATTCTGATGAAGAGATGCTCCATCAATACGCATGATATGTTTATGTAATCTACAACATGTGGGAAAAAACAAGTTCGGGTACAAGACTTAAGCTGTGTTTAAATATATATATATATATATATATATTGGACTTACATCAAAACCTTGTAGTCTACTAATGGCCATCATATCGTTTGCTCTCTTTGGTACGACGCACATGATCTGCACTGCTACCTGAACACCAAGACAAATTTAAAAAGAACCTTCTTTTTGAAAAAATGAAATCGTTTTCAGAATTAATGTTTAATGCTCATTTAATAAGCCTTGCAAACCCCCCCCCCAAATTACCAAAGAAACAAAACTTAAACTATTAATAGGCTGATTTGTTTGAAGCTCTATGAATATCTTAAGAAACCATAAGACTACCATTTCTATCGAATATCTTCGTTTCAGTAAAATGTCATGTTGAAGTCACATCCAGTCGTCTTCTTAGTTTCATTACGCCATCTTCAGATGTCAATCAAAATATTACAAGCCAGTCTTAGAAAGTAACCAAAGACGCAGGTTTATTCTGTTATTCATTCACTACCAGATGGTTAAAGACGAAAACAAAAAGTCAGTGAAATGCTGAGAAGTGGTATGGCACTGCTGGAGCTCCGTAGATTTGTTTGAATATCTGCTGACCCAGTTATTATCATAAAATATCAACTTTGTTTGTAAATGCTAGTCCCCGACATATAAAAACAAAACAAATCCACACGACTCACCTCAAGCATTTCTGCATCAAGACCGGCTTTCTTTGTTTGCTTCAAGAAATCCTGACAATAAAGGACGAGTTCACTTGGGATTAGTCTGTTCTTAAACTAAAACTCACAACGATATCTACAGCTGTGACTTGCAAGAGCTGGAAGCTCTGGGACATTTTACTGAGACTATTTTTATGATGTAAACAAGAAAAGCTGGAAACGGTGAGCAAAAAAAGGTGAACTAAAAAAGGTACCAACTAAAATATCATGCAAAGTTAGTTTTTTTTTTTAGTGGTTCTCTCATTTTAAACTTTTTATGATGCCACGCTATTGAAGAAAGTGTAGATTATTTGTACAAATCTCAAAATGTAACAGTAGATTTGTCAGTTTACTGTAGATTCCTTGCAGAAAACTGCTGTGGAAAGCCGTTTTTAAACTAAACTATACACTGTACGTAAAACTACAGTCGGATTTGTTAATTTTTTGAAGGAGGGAAAAATTGAAGCAACAATATTGCAAGGAAAACTGAAACACATTTTGTAACATAAATAATCCAACTTGTACGAAAGTTATTTTACAGAATACATCAAAGGACATAAATGAACAGATGATGTCAATGTTTTGAAGGAAACCATCTGAGTCAACAAATAGACAACAGTGGAGACTTGTGACTACAATGTACTCGCTTTCAGTTTGTACACTTTATACACTCTATACACTTCCTCGTTCATTGTCCTTAATATATAAGCCTACCAAATAAATTTGTGAAGAATTAAGTCTTGTTCTGGGAAAAAGCAAGCTTTTCAATGTTCAAACATGTTACTTTGCTTTAAAAAAACAAAACCCAAAACAAAGAGAAGAAACTGTCGAACACACACAACTTAGTACACTGTTCTTCGACAGCATTTTAATAGAAGGGAAAAAAACGGAGGAAATCAGTTAAAAGCTGCATGCACGAAATGTTTCAAGCTAACACAACATGTAATTGCTGATTGCAATAATAACAACCTTTTTGTTGCACTTAATAATACTGGCGTTTCTAAGTGCATTAACCTTAAATTACAAGGAGATGAGTCTTTAAGTAGAGATTTGAATGAGTCAGTAGACGTAGCTTGACGGATATTGAGAGGGAGATTGTTCCACGGTGATGGTGCAGCTGAGGGGAAAAGCTCAGGGACCATAGCAAGTGTAGATACACGGACCATGTGCTAGTTGATATTATGAGTCGAAGGAATGCGTTGGATGACAACAATTTCTGAGAAATATTTTAGGAGGCTTTTCGTATTATGAGGAATTTCCGTACCTTCAAGAGCAGCTGATATTTCATAATTCGTTGGACTGGCTTGATCAGTAGATCGGCGAGGGACAACTTGTGACCTAGTTTTTGTCGTACCTCCTGCAAAATTAGAAAATAAAGTACGAGAAATATATCAATTACACTTTGTAGTTCTGACCTATACTCATGTATGAGTATTAATCATTGTCTATTTAGTGCTGTTTGTGTTCGGCAGAAAAAAAAGAAAAGAACAAAATTACGGGCACCTTGGTAGGAATCAAACCTACACCCTTCTGCATTGCACAGCAGTTATCTAGATGCGCAACATCGCATCCGTCCCTACATAGGTACCTGATTTTGTTCTCTCCTGCTGAACTACAAGGATAAAGAAGACAACGTCATAAATTTATGAAGATAACATGATAAAGAATTTACCTCAAAGAAACTTTCGTACTCCGAGACAATGAACTCCGACTTTGGTTTGTTCTGGCAGTACACAACATACATTTGTAACCTCCGCTCCTGAAAAATTGTAATCATGTGGAGAATCATTAGAGTTGGTTGGGTCATGATGATGGGGTCAGATTTTTCTTAGTTTCTTTGTTCTTGTCTTGGTCCAATTTCATGGCTCTGCTTACAGTAAGCAAAGAATTGACGCTTACGGAAGCAGGGAATTCCGCGCTTATGTCAAGCGCATTTCACACATTAGCAAGGAATTTTTTGCTTGTGTGCAGGTGTACTCCATGTTACTAGGCACAAGCTTACACAGCTAGCGCGGAAGTTTGGCGCTTGCACAGTGAGCGGAGAATGGTAAGCACCGAATTCGGTGGTAAGCAGAGCCATGAAATCGGGCCCTAATCTCTTGGTCCCTTGTCTATGTCCCCTTTGTCTGTCAAAGCCTCACATCTCTATAGTAGTTTTGCATCAAACTTTCAGTTTCATTTTATTCTATTTCATTTTACATCAAATAAATTATACTGTCCGAGATCCGGGTACTTAGCTTCTATTTTCATCACTAGTGCAGAGTGCTATTTTAAAAGGATTGCCTTGTCGATTGTGTTACATGACAATAACTTAAGACCACTTACATATTTCTTAAACAGGCCCCCGAGGAGTTCATTGTTGTCCTTGCATTTGAGGATTTCAATCGAGAACGTCCTGTTGAGAGGAATTTCCAACAATGTTAGTCAACAACTGAAATCAGAATCCTCTTGGATAATCCCCAAAAATAATCCTCTTGGATTATGCAAAAACAGTCCCTCTTTTGCTAAAAGCAACTCATCATAACGTTATCATGAAGTGGAAGATACCTTTGCACAATGTGCATCTACCATTACCACCATTTTGGGAGTCAATTTCTTTGTGTACATTTTGACTTCCAAAATGGCGGACAGGATAGGTGCATGTATGTGCACTGCGTGTCTTGAAATGGGTAAATAAAAACAAAAACATTAATAAATGGGTAAGGAAAGCTGAATTTATTTAGGGAGTGGTAAACAAAGAACTCGGTGTGCACACGATGTTTCTGATTGGGCTTTCTAAGAAATGTGCTGCTGGGCACTTCAGTACGGAGCTAAACAGCTATTAAAATCTAACAACAAACAGTAAAAAACTTACTCTCTGTGCCATTCGTAGATCTGGTGGATGTTACCAAAAGCTATCTTGATTTTCCCTTCCTCCAAGCCTTCCGGTTTCTGGACGTTCTCGTCTTTCAGATATACTTGATACTCCTGAAAAAGTAACAGGTCAGACTTGATTTGTTTTGAGCAATTAGACAGTGTAAATGTTGCGCAAGTTCCATTAAAGTGCGCAGCATTTTTCTTTTCCCCAAAACTGCACAGTCTATACAGAGGTTATGAGATACCTGGAAAAGTTCATTACGTGCTCTGTTTGCCATGTTGGGTTCAGTTCAATGGCCAACATGTCTTGTGCTGCATGAACTTAATACGTCCGCACTAGTTTTGAAGTTATTATCGTTATCAATTGTTTGACCAAAACAAACATCAGACAACAATACCAGAAATAGCAAATACAAATCAATGTAAACATTAATCAATAAGTCAATGGCGGCTTATTCACAAGAATACACTACAAAGGAAAAATAAATAACTGAGTTGAGCAAAAGTTGTAGCTAACCTGGTCCAAATTTATTTACATTATTATTTTTTTTATTGTCAAGTTGAATTATTCTTGTCATTGCATTCAGGATATTTCAAGAGACCACTATTCCTTCATTTACTGCACCCAACAAGGCGGTGGGTGCCAAAATGTGAATGAAGTTGTGACATCACATAAAACCTCTGTATACACACATAGTGGCAGCAGATGCCCTCAATGTTTGAACAAGTCCAACTCATCTAAAATAAGTTCATCCTATACATAATTACAAAGTTAAAGATTTTCTATACGTTTGTTATAGCAGCAGAACATCTAACAATCTTGATCACTTCCTCTCAGTTTGATGAAATAATGTTGCACAGATATGAAAACTGACTGCCATGTCTGGGTACATCCTCAGGAAGAATTTCCAGCTTGTCAAATTCTATCCATTCACTGAATCCCACAACAATGACTCAGTCAATCTCACAGACTTAAATTGTTTCACCATCTTACCTCTACAACTTTTCCAAGGTCCTTCACATAATCCTTTTCCGTCTCGACTATTTCAGCCATGATGTATCTACAATTGAAAATTTGAGAAGCTGATTTATACTTTTCCTGGGCTAATGTGAATTTTAATCTAGAAGAATGCAGCTTGTGTGACTTTGAAGAGACAAGAATTTGTTATCAACATAAGGTGACAGTTGCCTATTGAACAATGATGCTGTCAAATAGACACACAACCAGCCACGGTTATGCACACTCAGGCCACGTCCGTATTTATGGCTTTGGCTACCACTAGATTGCTGCATCATCATGCGTTGAAGTATAGCATGTCCTTAGCAACACCCTTAGCAACAGTTGTAGCCGTAGCCACCAATTCGGATACAGCCTCAGCTCTGTATATTGAATAAGAGGTTGCAGCAATTCAACATTGCGCATTGGCAATTCATTTCTTCTTTAATCTCAAAAAATCAATACAATGAAATGAATCTTTCTACACTCACATCCACTTCAGGTAAGACCTGTTGTACCTTTATCTAAAATGGATACATTTTTAACATTCCCAAAGAAACCCAATGTCCAATCTGTTTTTATCCATGCTGATAAAAAAAGGGGGGAAGGGTCGACACGATGTCATCTCAAACTTACGTTCTTTTCTGGAGGGCGGCTTCTTTCTTTGCCTCTGCTTGCTGAGCCTCAGTGTCCCCTTCATCGTCGGAGGGTGGGGAGGTGGTCTGCTCTAGGTCCCCAAGACTCAAGTCTCCCTTTGGTACCTCGTCTTCATCCTCATCCTGAGGAGGATCCTCTTTGTCCGTCTCGGAGGCGTTACCGTTGGTGTTGGCCACCTCTTTGGTATCTACTTCCTTCTCATCCTCCTAGTGGTGGGAAAACGATTCCGAGATTTCAATCAACTTAGCACGCACTACCAGAGTATTATTCAGTGTTCATGCTTAACGTTGTGCAGATGGCCACAAATGATGATTTAAAAAGCTGAGGAAGGTCCATTGCTTCCATATTTAAAACAATATCTTGAAGTCTCCCATGAAACATTTTGGATTGTAGCACACTGCTTGAAAATTCAAGACATGCAACGCAAAAAAAACACCTCAGACAACCATGTGAATCAGGATTGTGCTGTGTCTAGTTTGCTTGGTTTAACAAAGAGGGTAATTACAGCAGCCAAATTATACAATGCTGAGTATTTAGCAGACAGACTCAGCCAAGCAAATTAAGCGTTACTCATCCAACTTTTTCACAATGCAATAATTTGAGGAGCAAAAAGCAAAACAAAACATTGGAATTATCTTCCATTCTTCCCTCCCTCTACCAATGCCCCACCCTCTCAACAAAAAAGAAAAACAAAAAGACAGACATTTGTTAGCTTAACTGAAATTTATTAATGGCAACAATCCAAATTACACCATTCAGATGAAGTAGCCAGTCATTTTTGAATCAAACACAAACAATACAAAATAGATACTTTTTCCGTCAGGTTGGCCATCCATTTTACTCCACTGCTAAGTATTTCCCACCCATAAACATCGAACATTGATGGGTTAAACACAACTGAAGCAAACACTGCTTAAAGCACATTTAAAATTCCGTGGTCAAGGACAAGGAAAAGAAAAAGCATTTGCGACACCAACTATTAAAACAAAATGCTTAAATACAAACAGCATAAGACGGCATAAGGCAGCTTAAGACATTTGCACATTTTTGGGGGAGAAACCCACACACTTCTTCCGGCAATGGATGTCACATACCCTTTTATGGGCTATGATTTGCTCTAGTTCGGAGACAGTGCCTGGCCCAGAGCAGGCCACTTCTGGTGTGGGGCCCAACGACAGAAGAGACTGATGGGTTCGGATGGGATTAAAAGAGGAGAACGAGAAAACAGCAAAAAATGTGTCCGATAAATAATACATAATATTAGAAATGAAATTATGTATAGCGCTGATCCTGCCTACACACATGCTCAAGTCAGCAGTATGCAACTGGCAGAACCAAGAGGTGGACCAATTACAGACCTTACGCAAATCACGTCGCAGCAGTGAAATGAAGGAGTCTACAATTTTTGGTAACCCCTGGAGTTATAGATTTCAAGGAGCTTTTGGGAACAGTATCCACGGTGCTAGAGAAGTAGATCAAAGAACATGATTTCTTTATATCTGAAGAAAATATCAGCTCTGTCTTTCACCAGACTGACATAAAAGATGAACCTCTGATATTTCTCTGCCTTACACTATTTTTATTTTGGCTTTTGTAACTTAGTGTGTATTCAAACAATACTGCGTAAAAAAAAAAAGGTATCCCATTGGATATTTTGAGTCTTTGTAGGCCCCCCCCAACCCCAACCCCCTCCTGCTGTTTGGATTCATCTTTTGGTTTAAGACATCACCAGTGATTGATCATAACTGTCAACCATTGCTAATGCTGAACATATTGAATAAAACAGATAAACATCCAAGGCCCAAGCTAAGTCCAGAAGCAGGTCTAGTCATGGAGGCTGACTGCTTGCCATTCAACAAGAGAACAGCAACATCACAGACAACAATGATGGACAGGTACTTGTTGATCTTACATAAGTTGTACTCCAGGCTACTCAACAGACTACCAAGTCTACAAGGGATCGTGTTGACTACACCTCCTCAAGCCTGTACAATAGCTTTTGAGGACAGAGTCAAAAGCGCAGACACTCAACCATGTCAACAGTTATGTCTGCTGACAGTATGGGGGTACAAAACTCTTCATACACAAAGAGACAATAGTTCTGTCGGAGAATAACCAGACAAAGCATTGATACAGATAATAATGTGACAATCAGCGTATCTCGAAAACACCTGTACTGTATGCCCTGAAACTTCATTTGGTGCTCCTTAAGCGACATGGTGGACCCCCCCCTCCCAAGGCTCAAGGCGATCCTGAGAAAATCCTGAAATCACGAAAAAAACCTAAGAAATCGCAAGCTTGTTTGATACAACACCCAAATGGAAGATTAAAACTCAAGGAGTTTCAACACTGAACATAATTGAATGGAGAAACTAGGTGCAGAATTATCAAGTAAGTGCTCCAATAATTCTGACCGTGATTCTGTACGTCCAGCTGAGGTCCTGAATGTCGTCATTGTTCACACAAACATTGACCACCCATGGACCTTCCCTTACATGGTTGTCCCAAAGATACTGAATAATAAGTCAAATATTTCGTCTCGGAGACCAAAGCTAGGGATATCCTCGTTTCAGAACTGAAAGCCCACTTAAAAATCAATGAAGAGATAATTTGGTTCAGTAAGGACACTTACAGAACCTTGAGCTGTGTATTATAGATTTTTTTAAACACAATGTATACATTGTCATTAAAGATATGGTGAGGAGTTCATTTCATTCGCTCATACGATCCACAGGAACATTTCAAAGAGATGTCATTTGAACAGGACGTGGCTGTAACCACCAGCCCCATGTATTTGCTTCAAACTTTACAGAGTAAGAATACTCTCTATTTACTTATGAAATATTGTTTGAATTTTGTACAAGGGATCATTTTTCCTTCTTGTATTCAGCCTTAAAGAGATGTTTTATCCCATTGGTGTTTTTCACTTCAGGGGGGCGGGGGAGCAAGAGGGGGGGTGTCAGCTGAATCCCCAGAAAGTTTCATAATCAATCATGTAAATATCTATTCAGGGAGTCAGGGTACCATACACAATCTATGTTAGACCACATTAAAACTGGCACCTCTGGCTGCGGCTACAGCCAGATCAATGCAAGGCTATTTTTGAACATTGAATCTGCAGCCAACAGCCGCAGCCATAGCTAAGGTGGCTTCATTTGGATACGGCCTTACCTCACGACCGTCCTCCTTCTCCGAGGAGGAAGTGTGGCTGATCAGATTGGAGTGGTTCTGCAGCTCCATGGGTGGAGGTAACGGTACCGCCTCGATCGGCTCCAGGTTGTCCTCGTCATCGACTGGCGATTCAGGAGGGACAGTAGGGGGTGATGAGCGGGGGGCAAGGAGGTCCTCTTGGCTCACCGCAGAAACACGCTCCTAGGGGGGAGGGAGATAAAGTACAAAAAATGGGAGGTTTAACATTTTGTTTTACCTGCATGCTAAGGTTAGGAGCTAACTGAAGCCACATGAACATGACACAGTAATTGTGTTCTGAAACCATGCTATTTTCTCCTTAATTCATACTAAGTTTGAAAGTTGAAGTTTTAAATAATTTATTGCGGCATGTCACTAGGTACAACAATTGGCCTTTTTAAGGGAAACAGATAAATTGTACCCTAATGGGTTTCATATGTTACATGCATGCAAAATTTTGATAAAATAACAAGCGGATTAATCTGGTGTTAGGGTATATAGGGTGTAGTGGGTGGGAGATCAAGCAAGTGTTGGGTGCAATGGGTGTAGGAATAAATGGGTGTTGCGCGAAATAAGAGCATGCATGTTTTGAAAAAGGTGTGGGGTGAACTGGGTATGAGGTAAAATGGGTTAAGGGTGAAAAGGGTATATAAAGGCTGGTATACGTGCTTGTATGAAGTGGCATAGGTGTAAGTGAAAACTGGTACGGCATTTAATGGGTGCAAGATATTACCAGGTGTTTTGATAAATGGGGGTTAGGTTCGTGTACGTGTGAGTCAAACGAAGGATGGGTTCAAATGAGGGATGAGGTCAAATGAAGGATGGGTTCAAATGAGGGATGAGGTCAAATGAAGGATGGGTTCAAATGAAGGATGAGGTCAAATGAAAGATGGGGTCAAATGAAGGATGGGGCCAATAACCACTAAACTGGCAAAAAGATGGAAGAAAAAGTGCATATATGTACATGTATGTGGCGGCTTGGCCCACTCACGTCTTCCAAGAGATCTTCTCCAGCAGCGAGGGGTGGGTCCTCTTTCAGAGGGTCCTCCACATTGGCTTCATCACCAATTTGTTGCTATGGGCGGGGCAGGATATGCAAATGAATTTACGCATGATTAGTATGGAATAAAGTTAGTCTTGTTAAATAGAACAGGTAAGAGCTGACAAAAGCCTACTTTAAATGCAGAGATTGAAAAGCCTTCATGGAGTAATTCTGATACAAATGAATTTATAAGTTACATATATAATGTAAGAGACGGCACAGGACTGGTCAAAAACTGAATTTCAAATATTCAAGTATTTGGAAGCTAATCTAAAGAACCAATAAACCCGGGAAAAAAAACCACTTTCTGATTGAAATTCTCTTTAAGAGAATGATGACTAATGATGAATGATGATGTAAATGCAAAATGAGTCAAAAACTGCCAAAAGAAAACGATTTTTCTTCAAATTCTGAGCAAATATTGTAATGAAATCAGCAGGATACCAGTTACAAATGGTACATGTAATATGGCATTTTGGCTGGTAACCGTATTCTGGTCAAGTATAATTTTGCTGTGCTTAGCTTATTTATTTGTGCTTAAGCAGCTCTGTAACATTGTTGGGCCCAGATCTGTGACTTTGCATGGTGGAAGAATGAACTCATTTATATCACCAAACCAGTGGTGTACAAGTACAATTATCACCAACATTTTTGTTAAAAAAATCAAAATATTAGTGAAGTGCAAATCTTGAGTTGAAATCTCAGGTCAGCATTTCAAGAAAACATTCGTAGTGTATCTGCGCTGCACAGTGTTTTATACTGGAACGTGAAGAGTCTAGCTTCTAGGTGATAGGTAATATCTGACTAGGGTCATCTGAACTTTCCTCTGACACTCTTTGACGGGAATATTTTAATGAGTCCCACATGACAGCAGATATTAGAAAGACAAAGAGGAAAAGTTACGCCTGCTTGTCAATCACTGACAGTGAGATTACTTTTGCACCAAAAAGTGCTCTTTCATTGTCACGCACTAATGCAATGGCTACACAATTAATACCAACAACGGTCACCATTTGACATCTGCCAGCTGTAAAATAAAAATAAAAAAACTCCCTGTCTTGGCCTCACCAAGAATTCAGCAAAACATTTTTTTTTTAAGTCAAGAAAATGAATTATCACTTTGAAAACTTTCAGTTCTCAAAATTGCAACAAATGATTTGAAGGAATTTACAGCAAGTCTGGGACCAATCACACACAACTATAAAATCACATGGTATTTTTTGCTGGTGACCTGTTTTGTCAAGCATGGTTTTGTGTTACTTATCGCAATGTGTGTTTGTTTGTAATTGGATTCTAGTATGTACAGCAATCACAATGAAATAGAACACCAGAATTGAATGGCAATCTTTCCACACGCTACGAGATGAAAAAAATAACCCTTACTTTAATTAAGAGCCTCTGTGATGAGTGACACAGGCTTTTTTGTTTCAGGGTTTTTTCAGCTCTACTGGAGTTACCACGAGCCCCCTTAATGTCACATGGGGAATGCATCTAGTCTCACTCTGAGGGTAGTTCAAGTCTAGGCAGAGTGCGATTTGATGCCTACGGTATGTTAGCAACGCCACGCGCCATTTGGCATATGTAAGACATCTTAGCAACTCATAACAGATGGTTCGCCCAGCTGCATTATGGGACCATTGCTAAGGGAGACTGTTGCGATGATATTTAAAAATACACCCAAACCCCAAATAGTGCTTTGGGCGTTACTGTTTATGGTTGCCACAGAGGGAACCATGGATAATGTTCTTCAACAAACAGAAATTTATATAATTTCAACTTTTTACAAGTTTTACAGCATGTTTCAGACAAGCGTTTCACAGAGTGTTTGTTGTGCATGTTAAAGAAAGCTTGTACTTTGATTAGGTCTTGTAACCTAATAACACCACTAGTGTCTGTACTTTTTAAAGAAGGGACCTGACCAAAATTACCTATGCTATAAATGCAAGCAACATTTTTAATGACCTCACGTTTCGACCCTAGCAGAGTCTTTTTCAGAGGTCAAAATATGGGGCCATTCAAGATTGTGTGCAATTTTCAACTACATCCAAATAGTTCGAAGCATGTACACATTAACCTGGTAAGTCTGCTCCCAAAAGTCTCACATTATTTTAACAAAAATGCAAAACTATTGCCTTATAAAAATTTTTAAAAGAAGAGACCATTTAAATGGAATAAAATTACACATACATTTCATAGCAAAAAATTTCGCTGAAACATTTTTCAACTACAACAGAAACTGACTGGACACAAGAGCAAATTTTTGTGTAAATTCGTACGCCATGATTCTCTTGGCACCTCAAGCCTTTTATCAAAGAATTTCCATAACTGAATTTGCGATCTTTGATGTCAGGAATTGATGACAAGCCATCATTTTATGACGGACCTTGCTGTCATCCTCACTCAACCACTATGATTCGATCAGCACTTAGGCTGCTTCAAAGAATCTTGTACTTTCTCAACGAAGACAACCCTCTCCTTTCCCCCCTAAAGCTGAATCGACACCATCTACACTACACATTAAAAACATCCGTCATCAACCGCTGGTTTCATCCACGGGTCACTGACAGGCCTTCTACGGGATGAAAAAACATCCAACAGAAAAACAACCCTGCTTGACAATTTAATCTCCAATATGTTCAACCATCTCCATCACATTCAAGAAGCAAAAGAAACCCCTCTTATAAAACTATAATCAAAAGAAATCAACAACTCCATCTCGTTTCGTAATTTCAACAACAAGTGGAA
>CM021531.1:19310446-19351726 GCA_010994315.2 Pisaster ochraceus
CTGTTAAGACAACCAGCATTGGGTCTAGCCCCTCTTTCCAACCTTGTGATATCTCATCAAGTTAATGCACACAAAAACATGGAGGTGAGCAACATGCCGATGCCTACGAGCCACCGCGCAGTGTTTATTACTCCAGGGCCCAATTAGAAATGGGATGGTTGCTCGGGTGACGGATGATGTCATGCCGTATTCTTGTCCAGTGATTTTGATCAGAGCTGTGGTACCTGGCTCAAACACTTGGAAATGCTATTCCAGATTGTAAATATCTGGCAAGACTTTCTAGTGAAGAGCATAAGAAAATGTCTATAAAAACAAATATCACCCGAAACATGTTGATAATTTGAAAACAATTGAGATAAAGGGCAAGGTCTAAATTGATGTAAAAGTCAGATCAATCAATTTATTCTGACAAAAGCTTTACAGGTTTGTTTCCTTAAGAATCATAAATGCAATGATAATGATACAAATTAACAAGCAGATTTGCTAACTTACTTTTCTTCACACACAAAATTCAAGAATAGCCTCCACATTATGGTAAAATAACAATATTATCATATTAGCATTTTTAGTAGAAGGTTTGAGGCACTCAGTGAAGAAACAGTTTCCAACTAAATGTTCAACTAACACCTTCATTTCCTTTTGGCTGAGAGATACACCAATTTTAAACTAAATTACACAGCAAGAATCAATATGTGGTTCTGATAAAGGCCTGTGTGTGGTAACAGACGAAGTTGTACAAATACATAAATTTAATTAATCAAATGATTATTAAATAATGACCATATTAGCTGGAGGCCGGACACATTTGAGTAAGCTGGCTGCAATTCTTTGTTAGTTTGCGCCTTCGAATCAATGAAGTGTCTCTTGATGTTTAGGGATGTGTATTTTAAAGAAGCCAGGTCTAGGCTGGGGTGTACTTAGTGACATTCAAATCAAGGACTTTGACAACAGGAACAGTACCTCCACCGTTGCTGTCACAAAAGAAAACCAATTTGCCTTACTGATATATGGCAAACACCTTAGGAAGACACCCTTTAGTTTGATTGTAGACAGATTTACCCAAACCAAATAGTGGCGTAGTAATCATATCTCAAAATCATGTCCATCATATCTCAAAATGGCTATAAAAAAAGTTGAATCGAGGAGAGTCCCTGATTGGAGGCCACTAAGCATGTGTGTGTGTGTGGGGGGGGGGGGCACAACATTTAAAATATAAGTGAGTGATCAATCCGAGAAGGGGAGGAGTGAGAAGGGAGTGGAGAAGGGGGGAGAAATTGAAATTCCCTTTGCCCATACCCCTCTGGATTACCTAATGGCATTTAGACATGAATTAAAACTGACATTGATGGGCAAGCAATAAAGTGTCTGGTTACCCGGCCACCTAACGAACAAACCAATGAACGTTCCTGGCACCTGGCTCAACTTTGGCACGCACAAAGTACTAATGGTCCCTGGTGAGGCACGGCCTGACATTACGACAGCCAGTGCGTCATAACGTGAGGCGATCAGTACCGGATTACGCCATGCTCTGATTAAACATCATTAGGTTGTGTGTAGAATTCAAGCAAAGGGAACACATGGGGGCTCTGCTGATGGTAGTTTTATAAAATCTTTTCGAGGGGATTGTTTGTATTTCTAATCAGCTCCCATTAACTGGATTAATTAATTTTACAACTACTGGTTAATCAGGTTGATTACTTGATTAAATATTTTCACTAATAACTCTGTGTATAAAAAAAACCCTCATAATTGTACAAATTGCAATAAAATCGCTGTAACAGACAAGTATGATCTATACAAAACACCGGATTTTAGCTTCAATTTTACTCTTTTATGAAATTCAATATAACTAAACTGAGATGAGAAGAGAAAAATAGTCAGATCCCATATGAGAATCGGTATTAACTGTAGCTATTCCACATGAGGAACAAGACTATGCCAGCCATGAACAAGGTCTCTACATGTTGTAGGACAGAAGGATGTGACGTAGAATACCATCTGAACATACAAGATGCATTCATGTACATGTAATTTCTTCTCACTCAGTTTCTGTCAATTATCAAAGGTTAATCTTTGGGGCATCTTGGCGTTCATTTCTGACATACAAATACAAGCACTTGGTATACTTAACCATTGCCCACAGCTGTAACTCTCTCCGACCCACTACCATAGTTGAGCTTTTCTAGGTCAAGTTGCCCCACTAACCCTATTTCATTTAGTTCATTTAATCTTGTACTTCTCTCACAATGGGGAAGAAAGGAAAACAGTTGCTTGATTCAGTCTTATCTTCTCTTTTTGCTGACAGCAAATATATAGTTATTATTGTTTCAAAGTGTGCTTGGGTATTATCGTTTCAAACTTATAATATGGCTTCCCTACATACATATCTAAATAGCTTTCGATCCAAACCGGACCTTTGTCAGAGGCATAAACAAGCACAAACAAAAGCAAAGATTCTACATATATAAAACTTATATCATGCTTATTCACAAATGGGTCCAAACGCCATGACAGACTGCTGCCATAGGGCAGGAAAGAAGATACAGAAATAACTATAGAACAAGAAGAGACAAATTAAACATCGTTGAAAAAAGGTTTTCAGCAGTTTCTTGACAACATAAGAGAAACAGCTTCTGTAATGAGGAGTGGGAGCATGTTCCACAGCCGAGGTCTTGCCACTGAGGAGGCTTAAACCTTGGAGTTATTGAAATCATATGATGCAAGAGAATTACCAAGCAATGACATCTGTTGGGACTTATTGGATTACAATTGAAGAGAATGGACAGCAAAACACCCAAATAGATTTCAATACCCTTTGCCTCAAATGCGTCAAACTCGAGCCAGTGTTAAAAGCCTTTACACTTCTTTTTCTTACAAGAAATTGCAATTTTCATGTGTGGTACATGTCCTAAATCAGTGTTTTTAAAGTCTTCGTTCTCTGTATCTACAGCGACTGCCACGCCCTATCAACGAGGGCTCTCATTGCGCAGTTTGCGCTGTCTCAGCCCATATCTCACCAACTTATGTTTGCTCTAAGATGCGTCCATACTACAACGAGATACAAACATACAATCTCTCCATTTTTGTAACCATCAATGTGTCCCAGTCACTCAATATTAAAATACTGAATGCCCGACAAAAATCCCCTTCTGTATAAAACAATATTAAAACCTGCACACTTGCGTTACCCCCCCCCCCCTTCTCTATGTGTGGACAAGTCCGAATTAGAAATCTCACTCTAGGTAGGAAAGAGAACAGGCTCCTTAATTAGTGGACCAGCTGACGCACAACTGCCACTGTCTGGGATCATCTTAGCGTCTTGTTCCATGGCCTCTGGCTGGACACAAGATGCCATCTCATGATGTTGGATAACATGAGATGTGACCTATATAGAATCAATGGGCCCTACTCATCCTGCTCTTCTTCAGCTTTGTTTAAATTTGGTGTTTGAGTGACGGGGCCTCACTACACCTTGTGAATATTGCTGCCACCATCTTGGTCATGGTCTCAGTGTCCAACAACAGTAATGAATGCTAACATTCATTGCAGAAAAGAGAGCCAGACCAGACTAGTTCTTTCTTCCAGCCTCGGTCTGGTTACACTGATTTGGATTGAAGATAAAATCAAGATGACCACACCATGACAAAGGTCTATATAATTATGATCACATTTTGTTAAGTCTATCTGTCTCGAATGCATTTCACCAAAGCTTCTTCAATTCTTCCCACCCTTGATCATACCCATTGAGTTGTTTTCCCCCTTTCATTTTAGCAAATGTATCGTATCTTTTTGCAAATTGATTTGTTACTTGCAGAACATATTTGATACACTTTTATAAAAATCACCCCACAAGCTCCACTTTTTCCTGATTTTAATTTCCCCACTTTTGACACATTTCTCTAATAATACACATAGCCAGTTTTTGCTAAGTAATATTATCCTACGCTAAGCAAATTTGTATTTCTATTCTTTAACTGGACCTCAGCATGAAGGGGGGGGGGGTAGGCATAAGTTGTTATCTGAAGTTCAAACAGCCAAATGGTTGGAGTTTTATCTCCTACACACCATCCAATCACACGGTTCATTACAGGTTGATTATCTGCAGGGTTGTGTTAGCTTTTGATGGTTGGTTGGGTAAATAGGTTAATCTTCATACTCAGGGTTTAAAAGCCCATGAGCTAGAAGTTACTGGATAATTAATTGTTTAAGTCCAGTCTTATCTAAAGTTTAACATGGTCTGTATCACATTTCATACATGGAGTACCCGATTCTTTTATCAACACATTGAGGTACAAAGTATACCTTCATGACCACCGGTGGTTGCTATCCCACTCTGTCAATTTGTTAATATGTTTGTAATAAATAACATTTCCCATCCTTTTCTTTTTAAAAACATTGTTGACCTTCAGGATGAGAGTATAATGTATATCAGTCTCGGTGTTTGTTTTTCATTACTGTTGTCTCCCATTGTATTGTCATTGTTGCTTTGTTGGGGGTCTGTTTGGCTGAAGAAAAATAACAATGTAAATTAATTTTCCTTTTGTCTCCGATTGTATAGTCATGTTTGCTTTATATTGTGTTTGGATTAATTATTTTTTTTTTTCTCTTTCAAATAAATAATAATAATAATAACTTCTCTGGGTGCTTGATGCTCCTACCAACTTTATAAGTAAACATCAAGGAAGCTTTTGATACTTATTTCATCACTTTGTTTGTCCTGACTAGCCCTTTAAAGGCTAAGAGGATTTGTGGGTCGTCTTAACCACAATTTGCATTTGAATATAAGCATCACTCTGCTGATTGAACAAACAGGCTGTGCACCGTGTGAACTTGCTTCTCTTGGACATCCCAGGTTTTGCGAGAAGGACTTTCCCTTCCTATAAAAATTGATATTCCTTTGATATCCCATCCAGACTTTATAGGCGCCTTAATGTGGATCAATTAAGATTCAAGTCCTTTTTTTACAATTTAGACAAAAAGTTTAGATTTCTTGATGTAAAGTTGTTTACACTCTTTGGGATCAATATCAGAAGAGGAATTTACTCTTTTCAGTTGTCTAGCTTTAAAAGACAGGCATCATAAAACCAATCTGTAAATTTTGATGCAAATGTTGCCCCATGTCTTGCAGTTAACAGAATACTTTATGCTAGAATTGAGTTAACAAACATAAATGTAGCCTCACTGTCAACCTTACAATTTGTCACATTCAGTTTATGATCTTGCCAAGTATAGGGACACTTCAAGAAACAATAACCATTTTTATGGCGCCAAATCCATTCCTATAAATGCTCTCAGATGCTTAACTGTATTAAAAGTCAGAGTGAGACACAATCTCAGGGTGATTAGTGCCTGAGTGCCCCCCCCCCCATTGACATCTGTGTGTTCCCCCCCCCCACTTGAAATCTTGACTTTTCAGGTTAAAAATTACCAGAGTAACATTTTACATTGTGCTTAAAACTATTTTTCCATTTACACATAGACAATGTATTTGTTTTTACACTCACGCCAGACTATCTTATAAAAAATAGTAAACAGCATAACAAGAGCGCTGAAAAAGGGGCTTGTTTCAGAAAAAGGCAAGCGGACACTACAGTTTTATCTAAGCTTTGCCCTACCCCCTTGTGCACCCTGAAAAGCTTTACTCTAGTTTGGGCACTGTGTGTGCATTTGATGACATAGTTGGGAGTTTCTAAATAAGGTTGTTATAATGATCTTACCTCTGTATCAAAGCTAAATTACAAATGCAGTTTTTTTCCATACAGCAAATGGTTTCACAAACATGATTATTGTTGTTTCTTATTATGGTCATAAATTGGTCCCATTTCTTCTCCGAAAAAGTTCAGATAAGCGAGGAAAAGCTTACGTCACGGTAAACCATTCAGAATTCCCAGAAAAAAATTCCCCTGTTTTAATTCGGGAAACAAAACTAACTAATAGATGTTAAAATTAACATCTATTAATGTTGTTCCGGTACCTGCTGCCTAATGTAGAATTCAAACTGCCTCTAGCTACCGGGCAACCTGTGGTCTAGTGGTGAGACGTCTGCTCTAGAATTGTCAATAGTCTCGGGTTCGAATTCCCACTGGTAGTAACAATGCCTGTAGAATTTTCTCACACAACTCCAGAAAGTACTGAATATACAGCACTAAACACAATTCGGTGTTTGGGTAAAACTCAACTAATTTCAACAAATGTTTGCCTATTAAAACCGGTCTGTAATTACAGGATAACTTTCGAGAAAGACTCTGCTAGGATCGAAACATCAGGCCATTAACTATTTTTTTGCATTTATACCATTACCACAGGTCCTTTCGGTTGGTAAGCTGTTTGCAACAGCTAATACTATTTCCTACAGATAATGTGCACATCACAAGTGTGTATGTATGCAGGAAGGTAAGTACACTGATATGTATCCTAAAATGACATACCATATTGACCCTGTTGTACCCTGGTTAACAGAAAGAGTGACCTTGTATTCTAGGATATTTCCTAACAGGCAAGGTACTGTACTAGACACATGATAAATGTTACAGTCTGTAATTATAATTACGACATAACATCAAGAGCTGTACAAAGAACAGCTGAACAAGTTCTGGGGTTGCTTACCGCAGAATTCTGTACTTATGGCCAGCCCATTTACTCACTTTACAAAGCGCAGTACGTGCAGAATTCAGAGGCAAACAGGAACACGGACTCTGAGACTCAAGACTGCTGAAGCTTAAATGTCAATGTTATGGTGTTTTTTTTCTTTCTCTCTTCTTGTTTCCCCTTCTACATGTCATCCTTCATGCGCAAATGTACCTCGATGCACATGGCCGAGTATTTAAATGTGCACATGCACATAACCCTACAACAGAGTCCACAGCTACCGTACACAGCCCAATAAAAGCTTGTATCTGAGTCCAGTTTCAGACACACACATCTGGCCAAGTGATTTACCAGAGAATTGTCAGGATATGCTCCTCTCATGAATTTGTTGCCTTTTGAGTTTGAGAGACAGACAGTCAAACCTAAAACTAGACTTTCAGAACGTACAATCTTCTGCTGGCAAGAAAATGCATCACACACTCGAAAAGTATTTATGCTATTTCTGGCTTCAAAGTTGGCATGGTAAAAGTCTCCTGTATTGATGTTTTTTTAGCCAAACAGTTTTTCACCATTCAAAATAAATTATTTGGACAAAAATTTTTTAATTTGTGTGAAGATCTCAAGTTTTTTAGAACACATACATGACTTTTCTTGATTCTTGAACAAATTCTAGTTTCTGATTGGTTATTTAGAGGTAATGTAATACTTTGGCTAAAGCCATTGGAAACCAAAAAGTTTAACTTTTATCAGAAAGCCTACTTATTATAAAAATGGCAAAAGTAGCAAGAATCCTACAAAATTATTTTGTCCTTAAAGTTCTCCTGTTGATTAGAGAACCAAAAGTATGTAGACAAATTTGAATCTCAAAAGACCGCTTCAGGCGATGTTTGGAGATTCAAATTTCTGTGGTGTCCATTTGTGAATGCTGTGACAAGAGATGCGGTTGGTACCAGCTGTCAACTCGCTAAACGTGGATGGTTTCAACGTTTCATAAAAATACTGTGACATTTATTTGCCCTTTTCTCAACAAGAAGAGATGAAATTCAGCTGAAACTTCCACAGGTGACTTTTAATGTATATTTAATGATAATTTTGCCTATAAAACTCAGTATTACGCTGAAAGAAAACAAGCAATGACCCTACATTTAACATAAATTGTCTGTCTAAAAAACAGCTCCAGACATTTAGAAGATACAAATGATATGCGTATCTTGACAACTTTGTAAAAAAACCTTTCAGTTTTCACAGATAAAGTATAAGGATTAAAATGGTCCATGTGATACTTTTAACTTGTGAAAATAAAGTTTATCTGGAGATATTTCCACCATGCAAAGCACAAACCCAAATGGTGTTAGTAATTTGTGACTGGTTTCGTGTTAAAAAAATAGTACTTTATGTATTTTTAGAATGTCCAGTTTATACTCCAATAAAACTTATTGCGAACTGCTCAGACCAATAACCACATGACAATTATAACGATTTGTTAATAGAAGGGTTGCAACCATGTCACACGAAGCAATTTACAAGCAGCCAGTTCCAGGCAATCTCCAAGATGAAAAGGCATTCACATTTGAACGTTCAAATATTTTTCTTAGGGATCGTAAGACATTGTACTCCTGTGCTACCAAAGTGGTCCTGTAGCATGCACTGCAGTTTGTTGCCTCCAAGTTGCCTGTAAAAGTTGCCTCGTGTGACAAGACCCTTAATCTACAAGTTGTCTTACCTTAACTGCCAAATCTTGGGGAAGCTTTCGTCCTTTTGGGCCGTCTATTCTATCCAATTTGTTCGTGCTCAGTTTTCTCACTGGGCTGGTTAGCCACTTCCTGAACATAGACATTGTGATGAAGACAACGATTTGATGATTAAGAAAAATAAATAAATAAATATAGAGAACTGACGTAAACAGAGACCGGCCAAACTACTGGTGACGCAGGGCAGACTATCTTCACCGGTATCCCCAACATTCAACAGTCACAACAGAAACTTAGCCCTGAGGCAAAAGCCAGGAGATTATAACGCAGGCCAAGACCACATCAAGGTCTTATGTCCTTCACAATGGTGGGCGATCCCACTCCCACAACCTACATGTACATGTCTCTGTCTTTGCACATCAGCATATACACCAGCGCTAACATTTCCTCGAATGAATATATTCACTTCTCGCTAACCCAAAGCTTGATCCGCCCGTCCCAATCCTTCAACAGAGAAATCACTGTTGAGGTGGGCAGCATTTCATCCGTACAAATTCTGACTGGGCAAATTGCCTGACATCCTCTTCATATCTTATTTGGTTACCATTAGGAAGTGCAGCCAGAAAGATTCGGAAGGTCAGGGCTGATGTGATTACAGGAAAACCACAGCTCAGGGAATCCCCCACACATATTTTAAACAAACAAAGCACTAATTAACAAACAAACCACAAACAAACAAACAAACAGTTTTCAAGAAAAAAAATGCTTCTCTGAATCGTCAAAGTTCATGAAATTTTGTAACAACTGGATACAGAAAAACAGAGGCACTTTCCCCATCTATCTGTGACATATTGTACACCCATGGGGTTATGATGTTTGTGCAAGTGATCTTTAGCTGTCAGAACCCACCAGCGGCTGGCAATAAAAATGATGGAGCCCAAAGAAGACAGCAGCGTGGAACTCCGGCTGGCCTCAGAAGGGCATCGAGAAGGATTTGTTTGGAGGATATATTGCATTAGCTCAATGAAAATAAATGACGTACTCCCATCACTGCCAATGCCATTTACTACAGGGAAATCATTGCACTGCTGAAGGATGAATGGCTACGTCATATCTTACCAATTCCAGGACAATTTTCCAATCGCACAACAAAAGTTTGACAACAAAAAATAGCACTTGGATGTGAAATTAGGAGTGATGTAGATGGTCAACCTAAAAATAAACGTACCTAGAAATACATATGAACAACCTGGTGACATTTGATTTAAAAAAAATAACTTCAGTCAGCGCTCTATTAATCATGATGTCTTACTAGGAATTCTCACACACAAAACAGCTAAATGAATGAAGTAAGTACAAGATGGTGGAAAATAGAGCTGTCTGCATTCTCAGAAGGGAGGACAACAGATTTATTGCAGATAAGAACCTTCACACCAGGCTTCCAGGAATTAACACCTTGAAGCAATTCATTGAGGGTGGAGGTCAGAGAACAAAGCTGAATCTGTCAACCAGAAAATGGCGGTGTTGCTTGGCTAACTGAGGAACCAAACGAATTCTGTCCAAGTTGTCCAGCTGATAAATTCATTGAGTCCCATAGCTGTATTATATGTTTTTACTCAATGTTTGTGCATTGGTTGTTCACAGGGCTTCAAACTCAAGTTTGACATACATAAAACTGTTGAAAGGAAATGTTAAGATCTGGGACACTGACAAGTCTAGCAATATGCTGAAACAACAAACTGTTTGGTTCAGCTGGCTGGTGACCGAAAAAACGGCAGACTCTGCCATAATGGTAGATGCTTCATTCTCAGGAAATATTTTAAAACTTTCAAAATGGTGAAAAAAACTGAGATGACTTTTACAAATATATACAACTGATTAAATGTATTAAAGAGGATTGGTAAGGATAAGAAACATCATTGTTTACACTTAATCTGAAAGCTTACTGATTATCAAGTTCACGGAAGAACCACTTTTTTCTGTGAAATATGTCCCTCTGAAATGATGTCATATTTGAGAAAACTGTATCTGAAAACCTAAAATTTGAAAAAAAAACCAACAGCTGATTTTAGTTGTTACAACCAAAATTAAGGACAATGTGTTTACGTGCTGAAAATTGTGTGCATGTTTTTTTAAAACTATTTTCTCCTGACAGGTTTTGTATTTCATGTAGTTGTATACGGTTGATCACACAAAAAACAAACACTGTCTGCGACTATTTTGTCAGCTCTTCCAATCCTGTGTGATACCTTTAAACAGCAATGAAAGAAAGAGCCCCATGAAAATAATAAATTGATAAACAATAAGAAACGGAACTACTTACTTGATGCTGCCCTTCCGTTTAGGAATAGGATGGTCGTTGTTGTTTATTGGTAGTGTATTATTTGCGGATCCTGCCTCCAAATCTGTGCACAAGAAAAAAAGACAAACGATACTCAGTTAAGAGCAAGTCTACAAATAATTTGGGATGGAATTTAGGAACCATTTGACACCTGCACAAAATTACTCACCTCAGTGGCCTTTTGATCGATTTTGGGGCAAAATTATAGACGTTGTTTCAGGGTTGACTTACTTCTGGTCTTATTTGGCCATATGGCTGTGTGATTTGTATGTATTGTAACACTGAGAGATCCTCTTGCCATGCATGTTTGTTTACACACGAAATTGGTTTCCTACCTAATGCAAATTTTATGCAACACTTTTGAATCTTTTCAAAATGAAAACAATCCTCAATGCTTTTTAGTTGCCTGAAAATGAGAAATGAGAAAATCAGACTCTGAAAATCACAGGAACATCGCAAATCTAAATTCACATCTATTTCTAAAATGACGCAGACAACAAGTTCACTCGCATTTTCACCTCCCCCTAGAAGGTTGTGTTTCTGCTTTTGTTTGTCTGTCTGTCTGAAGCAGCAACAAAAACATTAAGACGGTTTTTCAAAACCAAATATGAGAGTGACACCTTGGTGGAGCATTTTGGGCCTTCAGTAGCAGTCAAGTACCTCCGCACTCAGGGTGTCAGAGGTTTACCCTCCCCTCTATCCAGTGCTTTCTAGTGTCATCTATTTTTCATTCATCCTCTGATTCTCATTCCATTTTATAAATCATCTTTCAGCAACTTTTCCACTTTCTCTTTCCATTACACACTTCAGGTCCAATGACTTATAGACTGTTTCATAAAATAGCCCGACAGTCAGAGAATAATAAGCCTACACTTCAAAAAACAGACTTGACAACACTCCATATCTTCTAAAGGCAGCAGAGGTACAACTGTGTCCAAATGTATACAAATGCTGATTACATCTTAAAACTAATTGAGGAAGCAGTGAATCTCAGAATAATGTTCATAACATTCACAAAAAGTATGTTTAGAAAAATGTTGTATGATTTAAAAAACAAATTCTTGTATTCAACCACTCTCCTTGAAATTGAATATCATGTAAGAGAACTTCTTTTTATTATTTTTTTTAAGTCAGCCTTTAAAATTGATAGCTGTTCATTTTCAGATACTCATTGTTAAAATCCTCATTTTTTATTTTGATTACAACATCAATTTAACACTTCAATCCCTCTTAAACTAAACCCACTTGTTCAAATGGAAAAGCAATTATCAATGTTCAGTTAAAACCAGCAGTTGATAATGATTTACAGGTCCAAGGCTTGTGGTTAGGCCTTGATTCACGGACAAATGATAAAGTGTAAAAACCTATAGGCATAGTAGTAATGGGACTCAGGTAAAATGAGAGTAGATTACCAGTAAGTGCATTGTCTATTAGCAGAAGTCATGGTCAATCTACACGTACTTTCTGCCTTGGACTTTTATCACAAAACTGTCTGAAAATCAAACACACCGAAAGACTTGAGAATTAACTCAACAACCACGGATTAGTCAGAAGTTAAACAACTGCTGACTCCCATATTCCGCCTTCGTTTTCCTCTTTGTTATTTCATCCCAAACCACAAGTCTGGTTTTCAGATGAAGGGGACAGGTTTCGTAAGCCCACCTTAACAAACAAACGGTTGTGTCTCTGCAAAATACAAATACAGACGGCCAAAGAATTCAGTCGCTGCAACATTACGGTAAATGTCCTGGAGTACATGTTTGTATACATCAACTGCTGATTGTAATTTGTAAACCATTGCTGAATGGGCAGAGGAATAACCAGATATGTTCAATGAAAGAGTGGGGGTGGGGGCAAGGACGTAGAGTTTGTTGTTTGGTTTTTGTTTGATTGTTTGCTTTTGTTTGTCAGGGTTTTTGTTGGGGGTGTTTGTGTGTGTTTTTAAATGTATCGAACCATCATTTTTTGCATTGTTTTTATCTCATTTGGGAGGGAAAGGGTTGGGGGAGGAGGCTTCCCCCACTGGGAATGAAGTACCCCCTCCCCCTCCCCCCCGCTCAGCTGAAAATGATTAAACATGTTAAAGTAAGCAACGTTTTCAGAGCAATTATACAGACAGTACTTTCTTGAAAGTAATTACAAATTCAACTAAAGGCATCAAGGAAAAATTGCACCAATATACTAATTCATTCACTAAGAGGGTGAAGTTTGACTTTTTAATTTTAATTGCTTTTTTTTGGGACCATGAACTCAGCTTTAGGCACTTTTCCCCACCCCATTACAGTTTTACAAGTCCAACAGCCACACACAGAAAATGGCTCAAAGAAATCCGAGTCAGGTGGGGGAAAAAATGTACAAGACTTATAAAAACTGTTCCTTGTAAAAAAAAACCCCAACATTTATATATATATATATATATATGTAAAAAAAAAAAAAATCGATATCAATATTTCCATAGAGCCTTTCCATTCTCCACAGCAGACATTCTCTCACATTGGACAATCTGTGCAGATCTTAGAAAGAGCCATGTACTCCATATGTGCAACCCTGGAAGCCATCTCCAACCCCCCCCCCCCACCTTCATGATTTAGAGGGCAAAATACCGATTGGCTGTCAGTGAAAGACGTCATAGCGTTACACCAATGACGCAGTTCATGTGCATGTAGTAGACCACTTGATCCTGATACAGTGTTCTAGGCTGGACCGTACTTCTAACACTCACTGAATAATATATGACATGCCTGTAGATACTTCAAGAGAAGGCAATGGAAGGTGGAGGGGGTACAAAGGAGGTGATCTAGTCTAAGAGGCAGGGGGAAGGGGGGTAAATGGAGTGGTCAATTGTCATGTGGTCATAGGTTTCTTTTTTTTTTGTATTAATTGTATTTGATTTGAATGAACAGATATTATTGGTTAAATGGTTTATTTTTGTAAAAGAACATCGCTATCAAAAAGGAGTTTTATTTTAACCTATTAGTAAAACATCAAGAATCAAGCCATAGCGCAGGATCCAGCCCATTTACCCGCTCTACTGCTGAAAAAGTCGCTTGTATTTATTTTCAGAAGAATGAAAGCTTATCAAGTACATTAACTTTCACTGGTGTAAAAGGTCATGTCTGAGTTCATGGCTGCGGCTTGATTGTCGTGTGAACATATGTTGAAGCATATAACGCTCATAGCAACACTTACTAACAGCCAAAGCCGTAGCCACAGCCCTCAATTCGGACATGGACTCAGATCTATTGCCATCTCAATACATGAGACTAAGCTCCATGTTGATGTATCCAAGTAACAAAAATTCATGTCATGCAAATTGCAAGCAGACCCCTTTAAGAAGAAGTATGAGCACATATGGTATAAACAGCAATGCCATTCCACGTCAGTGAGCCTCAATAGTTTCTGAAAAATCTGCAGCTCTCGTCAGGCACTGGATGAAAATCTGGATTAGCCAGGTCGTCCACAGCCCCAGCTCTTCCAGTCTTCCAGCTCTTTGAACACGCCACGGTATCAATACGAGGAAGGGGAGAAGGAAAAAGAGGAAGTTTCATTTCGCTCGGATGCCGAGATGTATTCACAGACGAAAGACGATAAATGACTTCAGGGTTCAAGCCCTGTCTTGTAAAATGTCAAGTTTGTCAGATGCAAAAAGAAACATTTGACATTGAGTGATTTTTATAAGATGACGCCCGCCGGAATAAAGAAAAATAATTGAATAATTTCTTGAGTGAATATTTCAGGACTGTTATACTGTGTATTTTGTCTGCTCAAACGGGACTTGAAAAAGGAAAGAAAATGAAAACCAACCAAAAATACTATATATTAAATAATGGAAAGAAGATATAAACTTTGACCTTTGGTGAAAACCAGAGTTCAAATTTATCAAAAGGTAAGGTTCATTCCTAAAATAGTGCATGTCACTGAGGTCCCTGTTTGCTTAATATTGTAAATGACTGGTCGTAAAGTTGGAACCTCGACCACTACAACCACTACCAGTTTTAGATTAGAACACATATCAGTCAATTCTGAATTTTAAATAAATGTATTTAAGTTATCATAAAAATTTGCATTCTACATGTACTACATATGAAAAAAATTTAGAACATAGTTTCAGGTTTTTGTTTCACCTCGTAACATTAAAAATTACAATTATCACAGGACATTGTTTCAATAGAAGAGAGAAAAACTATAGGGTGAATATAGATACACACTATTTATCAACCACTATGTAAACTTGGTTTATAAATCAAACCTAAATTTATACGTAACCAAATAGAAATAAGAGAAGTCCAGGCACAATGTACCAATATGCTGGTGGGTGATCCACCACAACCTGTATGGTACAACTGTACAATAATCCATATCACTAATTAGCAACTCATTCCCTCCATACATTATTCAATGATGATTACAATCATCAGATTACAAACCAATCAACACAAACAAAACGGGTCATCTGAGAGGGCTTATATAAAAGAGGGATCAATGCCTGATGATCAATATCTTTAGACTGTAATTAACAGTCATTAACAGTCAGAAGACAGTTAAACACATGGAGGGTATTACACTGCCTGTCATTACTGCATCCAGCCTGCATTAAGCCACAGTTCACATTCCATCATTTGTTATGTAACTATATCAGGAATGCTGATCATTTCATCTCTATGTGTGCTGAGCCTACTAGACAGCCAGGCCTGGCTGCTGGTACTACATTGTAATGCTGGCCAGCTGAATCAGTCAAGGGGGCTGTTCCAACACGCACCATCACTCCCTCTGGGAATCCCTACATCCCTGCACTTGGGCTTGGTAGTAGTGTGCTTCTATGAAGGGTGGCATGTATTGATATCATACAATATAATATATTTTTTAAAAAAATGAACTAAAGCTGACCTTGTCATTCAATGTGACAATATGACAAGCCTGTGGATGGAGCCTGATGCGGAATGGCACAATACTAGGACTGGGACAGCCAGAGGAAAACCTGATCAAAGGCAAATTTTAGTCTCATCAAGTATTCCAGACCCTGGGGGTTAGGTAGGGACAGATAGAGTTGCATGGCCAAGGAGCAAAAGTGACATTGGGGGGGCGGGTGGTTGATGAAACTGCTTGGTTAATGGACTTAGGAGGTGTGTAAAAGTTTAAGAAGTGTGATAGGGTAGTTTCACCCCTTTATTATAATTAAATTTTAAATTTTTCCCCCTTATTTCTTAGAATTCATAATTTTGTAGATGTATTGATCCTGGGCGTTAATTGGGTAAGCCTTTCCCAAAATGCAGAACATTTTTAATTGAGTATATCTATGATTTACAGTGCATTAATTTTTTTATTTAAAAAAATTAACTCTCACCATTTTGGTCATGTTCTCTTTGTCTAACAGCAAAAATAACTGCAGACTACCATTAGATGAAAAAGGGTACAGACTAGTGTGCCCTTTAAGCCTATTTTATTGCATTGATTCAAATGTAAACAACAACAACAACAACAACAACAACAACAACAACAACAACAACAAATGGCTTCTCTGTTATAAAAGCAGAGTACTACTAATAACACAGCTTATTGAACAGCCATCATCCCAGACATACTTTCATGTAAATGTAAAAGTTAATCACTCTACCATCTTGAAACCACAATCAAAAATGAAAATGTTCTACTCAATCCGAACAACTCTGTAGCTACGAGCCCCTCCCTGATATTAACGCTTATGATGTTCCAGCTGAGATAACAGCCAGTGCCACCTAAGAATGCCAAGAAGAAGACGATTTCATCCCCGGAAGCTCCTTTACTTCTCTCTTGTTTGCTGTAATCTGGCAAAGCTCTGTAGATACACAGTGAGACATGTTAGAGTGCTGCGCGATGACAACATGTGATTCGGTTATCGCCATGCATTACCGCTGACATTTATGTAGAAGAAGAGAGAGAAAAGGGCTCTCGATAAGAGCGCGAGATTGCTGACGGACCCTTTATGAGGGAGTTATCAAAATAATTATCACTTGGGTAGTTAGATATCTTTAAAAGACCATAAAACACTGGCTCTGTGATTCAGAATTACATTAGTGATGCGCCAAGCAACAGAGCCAAACAGTACGACCCATTCAATTTTTTATTTGGGGACTACGCGGATGCTAAATGGTACAAAATCAGATGAAGACAAGAGCTTGGATGTGACTTGGGGCTAACTGGGATCATAAAGCAGGGCTGGGATCTGTACGGAAATGCATCAGAGGTGGTTAAAAGGGGGAGAGAATAATCTCGGTTACAACTTGGGCTCATGATTTTGCTAAGCCAAACTGTCTGTGGGCCAAACTTCCTCATGAAGCTGTTAGCAGAAAATAGTGCGGGGATACAACAATGTTACTTAGACAGCAGTTTGGCTGGTGACTTTTCCCTTCTAAGCACTATTTTTCTGTGCTTAGCAACTGATTGGGCATATTAGCTTTGTTATATTAAATATAATAAGATGAATCGCGGTTAGAAAGAGATAATGTACCAGATGCTTTACATTACACCCACAAATTTCCTTCCTACGTGGTTTTGTGCATGTAAAAATACAAAAGGTACGTTTGGCTTATTTTTTTAATAAAAAAAGATAATAAACCAAGAAACACTTTGAAATATGGGCTTTCCAATCCTTCTTATAAAACAAATCTGAAGAGCACTACTACATAGTAATGTGGTTATACTGCATACGTGTAAATGTTAATATATTTGGTATTCAGACGTGACCCGGTATTGAGCACGCTTGGCCGTGTGTATACCCTGATCTGATGTACTCCCATCAAGATTTTGCTAGGGTTGCTATGCAAGACTTCTGGGTATCCATGCATAATGAGTCCGCCGTCCATGGGAGAAGAAGGAGAGTCAGTATTTGTGAACTGTGGCGGTAATTTATCTAACTATAGGCTCGGACTTCAAGTGGATCATGTTGTGTATATAAATGGGGCTGCCATTTTGAAAATTGGAAACCAGACTAAGGCTGTGTCTGGACTGATGGGTTTGGCTGTGGCTGTGGCTACATCGCTGAAAAGTCCTATTCTTCAGCATTGATGTTGTAGCAAGCAGCCGTAGCCAGAGTCATTTAATTCCAATGCGGTGTAAGGAAGGGAATAAAGTCTGGTCTTTTTACTGTTGATGAGAATTTGGTAGTGGGAAGTGGTTTTGCACAAGACAAGCATACTTGCCACACGAGGAAAGTTACAATAAAAACAATTTTAAAAATTCTGATGAGTATTCATTTCAAATCCTTCCATTTCCTGCAAACATCATAAAACCACAGATCCGTAAAAATACCAAGAATACTTTATTTGAATAGGTGCTTGTATTTTTGAGAGTACGGTACCAGTCACAGGGTTCTGCAATGCTTATTGCAAGGCAACTTCTTAATTTTGACATCTGTCATCTTTTCCTCAAGGTTGGCGGCTTTTCAAGCAGAAAGATTCTGCTATTGATGCTTGTAGCAATCACATCACTAATTATTTTGAAACAACATGAGTTATTATCATTGCTGCGTACTGTTTTCCCGCAAAGGGCAGCTCCGATTCCAGGAAAATAATCATGTCTTGTTCCTCTTCACTTAAACCTCGGATGGAGAAGTAACTTCACTGATGTCTCCTTATGTTAAATGGACTGTTTCAACGAACCATAAAATGCCATCAGGAATGTCATTGGCCAACTCATGGGGAATCGAGAGAGATGCACATATATGGTCCTGTTTGGTGACAGCTTACCAGCAAATACATAATTTTATAGATTCCTTTGACTTTGGAAACCAGTTAAACATGCATCAGTTGAAATATTTCTGACTTCAAAAATAAAGATCAAGAGTCATGGTCTCTGAAGGTCACATACATTATAACACATACAGAGCTATCACACACACAAAAGATGCTGTAAAAAAAACAGAGAGAAATGTTTGCAGGTTGGTTTCTTGAAGTGTGTCTATAATAATAATACTAATAATCATACAGAGTATTTGTAATGTGCCCACTCCACCAAGTTAAAGTGCTCAAGGCGCACGAGAGAGAATCCTCACACAGTAAATACAGACGAAAATCAGGCAGAGAACAATTACAGATAAGCCATATTGAACAAGTACGTTTTCAAACTAATCTTAAAATTTACAACACTAGATGTGTTACGAATTTGTAGTGGCAAGTCATTCAAATAACAATATTAAAAATAATTTGGGAGGCTATTCATCCTCACTTACAGCTGAGAAGTTGAATTGCAAAGGATGCGGCTACAATGCGTTCAAGAAGCAGGCATGCGAGGGCGCCTTTGGCAGCCAACCACATAAGACCATGGAGCACAGCCAGAGATTGAAAGTGTTCAATTTTTTTTCAGGGAGGAAAACTGGAGAGCCTTGAGAAAAACCCCTCAGGGCATAGGAAAGAACAAACACACAACTCTGCTCACATCATGGCCTTGGTGGAGTATCGAACCAGGGTCACATTGGTGAGAGGCAAGCGCTTTACGCACTAGCCACCCATGGTTTCATGATGTGTGTCTAGAACAGGGGATAGGAGTACACAAACCAATGTTTCACACCCTCTTTACAACAGAATTGTGAAATCCTTGATCAGTTGTCAGTTCTAAAGTAAGTCAACCTCAAACGGAAAATTAAAATAGGAGCTCTGACAGCTTTTCAAGGTACAGCTGATCTCGGCTCATCAACTGTTACCTCAACCTGTGACTGTTTATGTTTTCTTAGACCAAACAAGCGACAAAAAAACAAACACAGACAGTGTTACAGAAGTCCAGACAATGCACATCAAGCAGGTTAACAAAACAAGATCACTTGCAGCCATTGAATGCAAATAACCGACCGCATTACAATCTGCTGTTGAAAATTGCCAATTACAAAAACTAGGGTTTCCACTGGTAAATTCCTGTCAAAATACTACGAATCTTCATTGCCACACTTGCTGATGTGCAGTACATTTTACATAACACTCTAGGCTATGCATTTTCTTGTACTACAGCTGTTATTGTGGAGCAACAAAAACAGCTCTATCCAACATATCTTATTTACATTATGTGACTATTCAGGAACAGTCCAAGTCAGTGATCTCACCCCAAATGCCCCCCCCCCACTCTCCAAATCACTTGAGATATCTTTGTAAGATTCACATAGAAGGATGGTTATTTTAACACTAGCCTCAAACAATTAGGCAATCAGATAGCCAGCTACACAACCACAACTACAACAAAGATTCATTCAAAGGGTGCAAGACTTGAGGCTGTTTTTGTCCTCTTTAAATTCCCTCTTCAATTCTCCCAAGACGTAACCACCCTGGGGCCATATAGTCTGGTTCCCTGTACATTTAGTAGTAACTACATTGTGTGCAACGATTCACTCATAAAGAGGGTTCAGACTATTAGTTGCCCTTAGCCTCACTTCAGTTGTATAAATAGAAAAGGGATGATTGCTTTACCACGATAGAAATCTTAACTCCAAACTAAAGACGAGGTGATTGATGGCAAGTTTTCTTGGAAGCATGATGCACATGCCTGCTTTCACATTTCATCAGGTAGTAACCTTTTATTTGACTTCAAAATTGTAACACTGAGAAAGTCTCACGTCTCACAGAATTATTTCAAGACTGAAGAACAGCAACAGGCCCTTTTAAACAAAACAAATTATAATGCAAGGAAGCCTATACAGCAAAGTGTGTTGACAATTGCACAGGTCCACTGACCCTCTGAGTAACACAACTATTCAAACATTTACAATTTTTTTTAAAAACCTTTCGCTTTGAAAGCTTTCCTTGAAAATAACTGAGATTTAATTGGATTCCGAGGGAGTTAAAACTATTGGAAAGAACAGTAAAGTGTCTAAAATGTCAAAGATTACACTTGTTTCAATCCTGAGGGCAATTAATTGACATTGAGGAAATGCAAATCTGACATAATGACAAATTATAGCCTTGTCAAATTTTGCTATTTTCAAAAGAGTGCAAACAAGTTTACTACGTTAGCACAAGGTCTCAATATGGCATCTAACATTGAATCAAAACCAAGCTAATCGATCATCGATCAACCAAGTAAGCTGCCTACATTTCTAGGCGAGATGGTCTGGGAGTCCCTGCTTTTTCTTAGAACGAGGTCACATTCTCTCAAAAACAACTGAGGGCTACCTCAAAGCCAGAAGCTTTTGGGGTCATCCTTTAAAAAGAAAAACCACAAAAAAACAAACCCGAATCATAGAAGCACAAGATGAAGTTCCCTCAGAGTGCCCTGACAAAGTTCAAGTCAACATCTTCTAGGCATAATCCTTGAAATATTTTCCCTCATGTCCCGGTGGAAAGAGTGTACATGAAAAATCTACGCCTGAAACAAAGGTAATTTTTTATTTCCTTGCACTATAATCTTGAGGTAAAATTTTTTTTTTTTAATTCGTGGGAGAGGGACTGAAAAATGTGCACTTTAAAACAAAATAGGCACCTTTTTCAAAATAAATTTAAATAAATACATCACTGGCAAAGTATATCATTATAGTTTTAATGGAATGTAGCACAGACGACTGAAAACTAGGACCAACTCTCCAGTCTCCATCTTTGAAAATATATTTGTGCAATTAAAATATCCTTGTATAAATACATTTACTTTTGCACTTAACCGACAGGGAAACTTTCTTAACCTGTGCTCAGTTTCCTAGAGCTGCTCAAGCACACATCAGTGCTTAGCAGTTTTCTACTAAGCAGTAAGCTCAGTTGCTTTGTGTGTGGGTAGTTTTTGTGCTCAAGCAGCAAACATGCCTTCACATTGTTATTGTCAGAATAAGTGGGAAAGAAAGAGCCAGGAGTCCAGGAAAACGCATCCTAGAAACTGTCACTTTGAATTTATCAAACTAGCTGAGATGACCCTTTATGCTTTCTATCTGAAGAGAGTCGCTGTGGCTTGTGTTGCAAACACACCAATGCAGACTATGGGCGGGCTGAATAAGGCGGTAAATCCTTTTAGGCGTGATGCTTCAGGACAAGACAGCAAACGAGGCTTATGTAATAAGGTATCCCCCACCCCTGCGGATAAATTAAATTCCTTGAAAGAGTAGGAGAAATTTTGTTTCACTCTTTTTGACCCAACTCTTGTGTAGTTCTTTTTCAGATTCTGTTTGGAATGTTTTGTTGAACTGTGCTCAATCAAGCTAAGTGCATACATTACAGCCAACATAAGAGAGGACAGTGTGCAAGGAAAGGGAAAAGAGATACAATAGTAGGAACCAATCATCAAAGAGATATGGTTGTAGCTCAAAATAAAATTTAACATGCAGTTCAGTTATGGTTCCATATGACAATTTGTACAAATTTCATTAAGTTGGTTAAGCACATTTTGAAGTGCTTGCTAAATTCTGCTGATCATCCCAAAAGCATAGACCCTTTGCATATGACGCCGTACTCTCAAATGGCGCCCTCACTCAGGCAAAAGGAGGCAAATCATCTGTAAGCGTGACCTCAGCATACAAGCAGCGTTGTGCGTTATGCAAGGGGGTCTATTTGATATGACAAAAGTACACAATGTCACGACAACATTTACCTGTGCTTTGTATTATTATCATTATTTGTTTTTGAGATATAGTTATTTTAAGTCTAACAGACCCTTATGAAATTGCAATTAGCTCATGGCAAAGGGACAAGGCAGCTGTGACAGCCTTGGCCTCTCATTCTAATCCTCTAGTTTTCAAGAGACACACCCAACAACCAACCTGTGCCAAGTTCATCAACTTATTAGTTGGTCACATTCTAAGAAAAATACCAAAGAACAAATCTACACAGCAAAGTAGACATTTATAGTTACACAGTGTGTTACCGCAAACTGGATGGGCCTACATTGATACCTCACCATGCAATGCCTCTAAACCCATTTCAAATGAATGTTGATGCTTTTGTTTGGGACAAAGTTTGTCCTTGCGCACGCTCAAGCAGTCTTTTTTTCAATTGCAGTAATCAATATAAATCAATGGGGGGGGGGGCCCTTTCAAATGCTATTTTCCAGATTCTGACAGTCTTTAAAATGGAAATATTTGCCTGACAAATTGGTACTGGTATAAACTTAATAACCAGAAAGCTTCCAGATTGAAACTAATCAATTTGCTAAAAAAAAACACCCTGTGTACTCTGTCTTCTTGTCAGAGACTTCATTTTAACAGTCGACAAGTGCCAATTGGCTGATGCCACCTTGATTCCGCCTAATAAAATACTGACCTAGAAACCATCTGATAAGTGTCCATGGTGTTACAGATGCTTAATTATGCACAGTTCGAGCATAGTCCAAATTTTACGCTTGGATTTTCTTTCTCTATCATACAACTTCCCTCTGCCAACGAAACTGCAAGCAGGGGGGGGGGTGGGAGTAATTAACCGTCATGCATATGGTACTGTGCATATGCAAAACACTTTCATACAATACTGTATTTCAATATTGTACAGCTTTAACTTTAGCCTTACAGAAAAATACTTCCCTTGACTGGTATCATGTTAAGTTATTCTGCAGAAAATTATATTGAATATCTTTGAAGTTCAACTTTGGATTCTTACTATGAGCTTAGCTCTCGTCCAATAAAATCACCGCTACCAAACTGAGGCCAGATGGTTTAATCATGGAGGTAGAACCATGGTTTAATAGTCAGGTCCCTTTTGGCAGGATGTATCCCTTATTGTTACTGCAAGACAGGGAAATTGACAGCGAGGCCCGTCTCTCTCACTCTGCTTAATAAGGTTCCGAAGATAACCGCTAATGACAGTCCAGGCACGCCATGTTGCTCATCATGATGCTATTTATATCTGTGTGAAGATACTTTTACTGTCAACAGGAAAGCAACGATACAAACAAAACGAGAGAACATTCTGCTGGAAGCGGAAAGCAATCTCGACTCAGAATACCACAGAATGTTTCCTGTTGGCACAGCCGTCTATCAGACCTCACCAAATTGTCAAAAAAAACAAAACCTACATGAGGTATTCAGAGAGAGAAAGCAACCAATATGATAATCAAGACAATCTTCTTATCTGATAATAAACACATCAATCTATTCCACATTTCTTCTGAATTCTAATAAGCTTGAGACTGGCGACCGAGGAAGTGAAAGCCACTAGATTCAATAGCAAACTAATCACACTTTTTTGATATGAAAACAGGTTGTTTTGGGGTCTCAGTTTTTGTAAAACAGCCCGGTATTAAAATATGGTTGAAGTTATTCCAAATAATTTGATTCCTCCCTCAGGAAACGAAAAAAGAATTTACAAATAAATACACACACACACACACATAAACGCCCATAAAAAGGACTTGCAGCTGAAAAACTTGGAAACTGTTATGAGTTCTCACAACCTGCATGTTATGCATCTAATTCAAAGAAAATTCCCATGCATCGATGCAAAATTTCCATGTACGTGTGTATGTTTGATGAAGAAACTCACGTCTAAACCACTTGGGTGAGTACTATATATATTTTCTAAAGCTCTGATTTAGGAATTACAAATAATAACTTGTAAAGTAGCGGAAATGAGGATATGACGCCAGCAACCACTTATAAATTCTGTTTCAAGGTTACTTGCCTGTGGTATTGTTGAAACCTTGGGGAAGGCCCATGTAGATGTACATGTACATGATCACGGTGTTCAATATGACCGAGTTATTTTAGCGGCATGTAATATCAGATGCAGCAATGAAATTCGAGGGAGAGTTTTCCCTGCTACTGTGGGGTAGATGTGCCTGGTGCAAACATAATATAATCATCAATCAACTGCCTTCATTTCAACTGACAGTAGGGCTACCGCAGAATGATGGGTAGGGAGTGGGGGGGGGGGGACGCAGAAAAAAAGAAAAATTGAAATTGCGAAAGATACTTGTTGTTATTGTTTTGACTCTCACATCAGACGTAACAGATGGTCATTTGAAATGAAACGCCGCCATGCTCTTTAATTGATGCCATGAGATTTACCACACACAGTGAAAGTTATGAAAAGCAGTTATTTCATTTCAATCAATTTGCTGGGAATAAAATTTGTCACTGTCTTGTACCCTGTATGCAATATCAACAATAAATGCTAATGTCTGAAATACAAGAGTAGGGACTGGCCTGTTTTTGGTTCAACTTGAACTAAAAGAAGTCTGGAACCTTTGATAAAATGTTTGCATATGTCTGGATGTATTAACACAATGTCTTTAATAAAAACAGATTCAAATTATGTGAAGTTTCCACTCATTTTTTATGGTTTTTTTTTTATAGTACTGATCCCAGCAAAAGCATATTCAGAATTGGGTCATCCATTTTTACAACATTCCACTTTTTTTCTCTCCAAAAATGAAATTAGAATCAGAGCAAATTATCAACGTGTACCATTCCATGATTCAAGAGAATGTTTTTGTCGACAAAAAAACTGTATATTTTGGCTAATTACTAACAGTGGTTACACTTTGAAAGATTTATGATCCATTTTAGTTAGAGGAAAACAAGGCCGACTCTTGGACTGTAATGAACCTCTAGCCTAGGGTTACCATTGACCCTTGTTGACCCTTGGCAATTGCTTACCCCTTTTCTTATTAATGTGTGAGCAAACTAGGAAAACACCTTGATTAGAAATCTATGTTTTAAACTAAGGTCGTGTCTGCATTGGTGGCAGTGACTGCAACTGTGGTTTGGCCGCCATGTTGACATTCGTTGTCATCACAACTCCCTTAGCAACAGCCTCAGCCGCCATTTCAGACAAGGTCTAATAACCCCTCAAAAAAAAAAAAAAAAGAAGAAAAAAAAGAGGTGTGGGAGGAGGGGGGGGGGAAGGGAGAAGTATCAACCCAAACATGAAGAGATAAGTTTATATCTGGCAGCATTTTAATGCTGGTCAAATTTCTAAGGAGCCATCCTATCTCATTCCGACCAGCATGAGGTATTCATTAGAGAAAGTCGACCTTGATAGAAACAAGTAATAAGTAATCACCACATCTGGCAATAGCAAACTGAATTAATCTTCAACCTGAAAGCGCTTCTTCTCCTATCCCCTTCACTGAAACATGGGAATAACATCCCGGCTACGCATCGCAACCACAGGCAGTTGTCGATTTGTAAGGGAGAAAGAAAAACCGATGATCTCAAATCCATGTGACACAAAGGCTTCAATGCTGACAAAATGCCTTCTCTCAAAACAGTATGTCTGAATTTTGAACACGGATTGACTCTGTTAACAAAACTGAAAGTTTCAACGCCAGTATCCAGAGTCCAATGTGCAAGTGCAACAGACAGGTCTGTAAGTCCTCTAACTCATAAAGCCAACACATCTCTCTACCCCCCCCAACCTTGCACAGTTGGATGCATGCAGCAGGCTAGTCAAACATATGACGTAGGGTTTTGCGTAAAATGGACGTGCCGTGTATACTAAAAATAGTCTGAGACGAAGACAGGCTATAGAGCTGGTGTTTGTCTACATGCATTTTCATCACACCAGTAACAGCCGCCGCTGATTTGTTCTATACATACTTTTTAATTACATGTAATTTTTGTCGTTGGTTAATCAAAAAGAAAACGGCTGTGGGGCATCTGACATTTTGCATGATTTTCTAAATTGTTCCAACACCCGTCTTCCTGAGGTGAAATCGTTTAGTAAAATAAAATGGCATGAATTTTTATATATATATGTTTTTTTTTATAGTTTTTTTTTAAAAATTTTTTTGGGGGGGGGTTAATGCCTAACTACCTCTAGCTAATCATCAAGGGTGGATTCCCAACATAGGGGCAGACCGGGACAATACAAGAATTGTTAATACAACGTACAGGATTGGGAATAAAAATAAACAGAATGATCTGTTAAGATTTATTTCAGCTAACTGAGTGGTTTAAGTTTACATCAGTACCAATCCTCCTTTTCAAAAATTCTCTCAAAGCTGAGAAATAATCATTTAAAGACCTCCAAACAATAAAGGCTAGTTCCAATATTGCAGAAGAGCCTAAAAATAATGACAATATTTACGCTCAAACTTGACCCCCAAATTTGACATCAAAAACATAGAGGCTGGGCAAAAAAAAAAGGTTAAAAGTTTCTAACCTCACCTTAATCTTTCAGAGTGAAAATTGAAGCGTGATGTGGTTTGACATCAACAACAAATGGTTCTGTACCTGTCAAAGAGGAATTTCTGCGCCAGTCATGAGCTCATATCCAATGCCGTTTTGATTGAATATCATCAGAATTCAGTAAAAACTGAAAATTCTTTGTACAAAATACAGACCATTGAAATGTGAATTCATCATACATTTTTGGATTTAGACAAAATTGCATTTGAAGGGCATCAAACAAAGGAATTTTACAGCGTTTCGACTTGAGGTTGGAGACTAAATTTTTCCCCTCATTTTCACAAGGACCTATTGGAAAATGAGTAGATCAAGAAACTAAATTTGACCTTAGCCCCTTTTTTTTCAGCAAACTTCCAAAATACTTTCTCAATCAAATTCTCCATCATTGAATGCACTGTATAATCCCCTTCTGTCTGGATTGAACACAATACAGTTTTGCTCATTTCAATACAAGAACCTCATCCAGGGGTGAACATTCATGGAAATGGGTCACGGTTTCTGTTGGTACCCTGATATTCCAGGGTGTTCCAGTTGGATTAACAGACTCTCAACCCAACAACAAATGGTAAAATAGAGGCTTGGGACAAATTGAAATCTTTAAGAAATTCAAAGATCTATTGCAGAAAACACTGAAATCAGTCAAATCTTGACATAACGCACAGAACTGGCCATGTTAGACATTTTTGAAAAGGCTGGATATAAAAGTGAATTATTTTGTAATTTGTAAAAAATTTTCCATCAAAAACTTATCTGAAAATAACCAACGATAAGGGCTTTGAGACGCCCGTAGATAAAGCGCTATATAAAAACAAGTTAATATTATTACTACAATTAAACACGGAAACCCTTTTTTCTTTCTTTTCCCCACAGAATAATACCTGTTATGTATTACCTTATTTTCGGCTTAAAACTCAACAAATTATTTTATCTGGTTATTAAAAATCCGTTAATGTATTTATGTTTGTCATCAAATCCCTGCTGTAAACTAAAGTAAATGCAGCTCCGTCGTCAAATTACTCTGCAGCATAAAAAGGTTTGTTACCTTTCAAAGGGCTTAAAGATATCATCTAATAAAACATGCAGAATAAATATAGCTTTTAATAATAAATAAACCAGCTACATCACCTGCGCAAAGAGAAACACAAACTACACAGCAAGCATCTCTGCTTTGTGATATGACAGCCGATGCTATATTGTTACAATTATACTTCAAATGCCCAAGTCTATCGTTTCATCCTGACGCTTTGTGCCCATTAACGTGAACGATAAAACACTTACTGATTATCAGGATTATGTATGGATTTCTTACTTGTGTTACAGTCATTGTTGTCAAGCATGGGTCACTTGTGGTGATTGCTCCAAATGACAGACATACGGAGAGAAACACAATTTTCATCCGCAGTTTCTATCTAATGGCTTATCCAACGCTCGTTAATACTTTTTATTTGTTTTTTCCCACATCCTACAGTGCAAGAACCAAAGAACCAATAACAGGATGTACTAGACCTTTGAGTTTGTGTTTTAGAATAAAAATAAAATGGTGCTCAGCATGGACATACAACAAACCCTGGGATTTTCCGCACTGGCAAATTGAGCTTAAGTTGAGAAAAAAATACACAAGTTTTGAGTGCGTAGTTTTCGTGGTGATATCCTGATGACGTCAGCTAAGTTTTTATTTAAAAAATTAAATACCAAGGATTATTTTAGAGTTTGTATGAGCGTTGCTTTTGCTTATGATGCAGTTACATTAAATCAACATTTCATATTGCTTCTAAAATTCATATCTCAAGCACCATTTGTACATTCCAGATCATTGCACTATTGGAAAGATCTTTAAAAGTTACATAAGGTATGACCCAATTTAACCTTTACTATTTGTAGAAATTGGAAATTTAAGTACAATTTTTTAGAATACTACAGAAGATGATGAAAAAATGTTTTTGATGTGGGAGGAAAACTCCAAATAAGAATACCCACAAAGTAAGGTAGGAACTGAAAACAACAATCCAATTGCCTGGCTATAGTCCGAGGTGGGCTTCAAACCGGGATCCACAGAGGTGTAACGGCAGAGAAAGAAACCTCTAAGCCAACCTGATCCTCCATGTACATCACTTTCTTTTCCCATGCTGATTACAGCTATGAATGAATGGGCAATAAAGTGTTTACAAACCAAGAAAGCAGCCTTGTAGTTTATGGTTTATTGTATCATTTAAACAAATAAAATCAGGAAGGTGGCATTTTACATGTAACTCGATCCAAACCGGACGTCAAAACATCAGAATTTATCCATTTACAGGAAAAAACTGCAATCATGGGGGAAAAATGAGAACCAATATTTTTGTATATTAAATATTGTTAAGCATTTGCACTTCTGGTATTGAAATCAAGGAAACCTTACAAGCGACCTTCATCAGTCTTGTTTAGAAGCCTGAGAGAACCTGATATAATAATGAAAGCTCAACAAACTGCTTGACCTGTATGACTTTCAGGTAAAACCAGTTCACACACCCATCAACATTTTAGTTCACCTGTGCGATAGAACCAACACTGGTTCCCAAATAATAACCAAACGGGATCAAACTATTTGGCTCCTCAAGCCTTTGGTACAAACACATTGATCCAAATTGAGGGGTGGCAAAAATTGGCTTTCAGCCATGGACCTTTTTTACAGGTTACTGATAAAGTACATCCCGGGCACCCGGTATTACGCAACAGCAAACTAGCTTGTCTACAAGGTACAACAAGAAATAGATGGAACAATGGCACCATTCCACCAAAAATCTGTACAACTGCTCAGGGAAGTTCTAAAACACCTGGAATTCTTTCAGCAGAGACTTTAAACATACCTGCACTCTCAATTGTATTTTTGTACAATACATCTGGATCAGTGCCTTTGAATGCTTGTTTTGTACAGAAAAATTTGCCTTTTATAAGCTCCATTATCATTCTCAACGACACCAGGAAATACATATATAGCGACTGATCGATGACATGCAAATACTCATGGTATTACAACATGCAGGTATACTTATACTCATAGCAGATTAATTATTAAATTAATATTTTAACACATCAATGTGTGTTTACAAGCACCAGCTTTTCGCAATCCATTGCAAAGTGTAAATTGTTTAACCACAATGCACATGGTTATAGAAATATTACTTCACACTAACGTCTTAAGGTTACCCATCCAACTGCCTTCAAGAACCATTTTACTTTTAAAGAACTGCTAAGCTCAGAAATTGTCACTGCATAACAAATTTTTGTTTTAGTAGTAGAAACAAATTATTTGTCCAATTGCATTTAATGTTAGTTTGTGAACTCCCAGATGGCAACAAATTTGTTTGGCAACATCAGCAGTCTCAATAGATCTTATCATGCTGTTGCTATAGTTGCCATGTTCCCTGCACATATAAACATCTACAAATACTGATTTGCATTCTGTAATTGAGGTGCCAGACTAATTTTCCTTCCAGCCTCATTTTGATTACTGTGTAAACAAAATCAGTTCAAATGGAAGAAGACCAAATGGCTGCACAATGATGAAGATGAACTGAAGAATCGACTGACTTCTCACAAAGTACACATCCTACACAGACATTAGATATATAGGTTTTCCCGCTAATTTTCAGCAACCATAAAAAATAAGTTTCATTAACTGGCATTCAAATTGCATGTTTCCCCCAACTCATTCAAATTAGTGGGTTTTTTTTTATGTTTTTTTTTTTTAAGCTACTATTGCGTTCAATTGTGCATGATTTTGTTCCTCTCACTCAGGTTTGTTCCAGTCATTCTATTTTGTTTATAGACATTCAAGACTACTTTTTCACCATACTTCTACTACCTGTTTACAATTGATGGAGTTAGTTCACCAGCCTCTTACATTGGCTTTTGTGGATTTGAATGATCTTATTTAACCAGTAAATGCTGAACTTCTGAAATTAAATTACTCCTTTTGACAATTGAATGCTGATGCAACAGAGCAGTTTTTTTTTTTCAAATGAAATTGAATGAGCCAGGGGTTAAATTGAACGGATTTTTGTTGAAATTGGCAGGGAAAACCTACAATTGTCCTCACACCAGTAATAATGACCTTGACTAAAACAGAATTTCAACAACTAATGGTGGGACTCGGAAAACACTTCACAAAAAAATTGAAATGATGTTTGACAGAGCCGCCATCCTTGTTCAAGAAGGAATTGCAAAGTTTCCCATATTTGATATTTAAGAATCTGCAAACACCACTTTAAAATGATAGATTTACAACGATAAAACTTGCATTTTCCCCCTTTTTGAGCTTTCTGTGCTTCACTAAAACCACACAAAAATCCAGCAAACTCACTGCTCACCGAGCAAACATAAACCTCAGAACAAGTGCCAAGTTTGACCTCAACAAATTCCTTAAAAAAGAAAGAAAAAAAGATTTAAAAAAATTTTACAATGTAAATATTTACAATTTACATTTATATACAAAAAGTACCATTTTGCAAATTATTTCAAAAAAAAGAAAGAAAAAAAGATAAAACTAAATTTTACAATGTAAATATTTACAATTTACATTTATATACAAAAAGTACCATTTTGCAAATTGTTAAATATTTTTTATAGATTTGAAATTGTTTCCCACTTTCATTGGACTCCTATCTTTTGGAAAATCAACGAATCACAAAACTGAATTTGACCTTCAAACCCCTCTTTAAAACCTGTCACAGTTTTAAAACTCTACGTGTATTGTGTACTTACTCACTACAGACAATTACCAAAGGTGCATTAAGATTAAATATTTATGACCGCTCGAATCAAGATTCAGAGAAATTTCGTAATGCTTGCTGGACATGGTTTGCTGTATTTGAAGGAAACCCCTTAAGTTTATCCTTAAACAAATACATAAGCTTAAGCTGGAACCATAAAAAGTATATTTATATAAACTACGGTTCTACAATAAACAAACAGGGCCCTATGGGCTTTGCCTTGTCTTCTGCTGTTAATTAATCTTTCCACAGGAACATAACACTGGGGCATGCACGACTGAAATATTTGTTTTAAGGAATGATTATCGAAAAACCATTTCGTAAAACAATATCCTCTTAAAAATTCTGAAAGCTGTTCTACACTGAACATTTCTGCCACGATTGTATTTTGTGTATTTGTTTAATTTTTTTTATATATATTTGCTTAAATTTTGCAATAGCGGACTCTGCTCCATGCTTGGGTCATGAAATATACCTGTTCATTATAGGGAGCAATCCAACAACAATCCAACTGCACACTAATTTTAAAATGTGAAGTCTCAAAATTGTTTTGCTTAGACGAATGATTCAATGGGACCAGAGCCTACACCCCTCACTATGTTCCTCTCCTCTGCTTGCTTAATGTCGTATAATAAATGTAGAGATTACATTTCTCTCTAGTTGGGGTTTAGTCACATTCCTACTTTAATTTTAATGCCATATGCCTGGTTTAAAGGTGCAGTACAACATTGGAGTTTCATTCTTGTAAAGGAAAAGTAATTTCTCTGTTCCCTTTTTTTGAGGAGGGGGTGGAATTGGAAACACACAGTACACCATATAATCAAGACATCTTTTTTGATGGTCATGTTTTTAGAAAAAAACAAACAACTGAAAGACTGAAACTTATCTCAGGATTTGATACTTTACCAATCCTCCATTTTGTCTTAACTTACTATTGAAAAAAAAAGGCTAGTGAAAATATAATAATAAAATAAGGAATCAGAATATAATGGCTTACATTTTTCACACCAATATTTCTATTTGAAGGTAATGTATACTTGATATGTATACTTAAAGAGAACTGGTTAAAATATATAATATGTCACAATGAATGAACTTTACATTAACCCAAAATGTCCAATAACAAATGCTGATAATATAAAAACCAGATATAGATAATTTATGCCCACATAGATGTTAAACTGAAAAACAAAATGTTTAACACTTTCCTTTGGTCTGCCCTTGGCTTCATATTGTATTTCCATACAAAAAATAAACAGAAATTACAAAAGCTGAGAGCAACAATTGCCCTGTCACAGTAACAGAAAGAAGGCATATATTTCCCTATAATTACATTATTTAGAAAGGACGTACACCTGCTACTTTACATGCCAAAAACATGTTGAATAGCAAGCTAGAGAGAGAAGAAAAGAGGCGGGTTAGAAATCCCTGCAGATTGTGTACAAACAAGCGAGCAGACCTGGCATTTGATATCAAAGCAGATAAACACCACCTTTTAATCTACACTCCTGAAACGTGAACTATCATGGAAGGCTGTTGTAAGATAACCTTCTTAAATAACAGAAGCCCTGCAACATCATCAACAACAACAAGAGAAGAAGAAGAGGATGCCATACCTTTTTTGCCAAGGATTCTTCTGAAGGAACGCCTCAGCCTCGTGCCCCGATTGTTATTAATATTTCCTTCCATGTTTTCCTTGGGAAAAGCTGGGTGGTATAGACCAGAGCTTCGTGTCCATATAATATGAGGCGATGGCCAGCGGAGACAAAAACCAGAGAGTTGGTTTCCTACCCACCGTTCTGTCTTTATTTTATTGCTACTACTAGTAGTTCCCTGCGAGGATGTGCTAACCGTATAGACTGCACTGTGCGTTGGGCAGTGCACACTATGTTGTTGGATAGCCTTTGCCAGCTAGCTCACTACCATGTACATGTTTATGCTCTCATTATAATGCCAACATCTGTCCTCAGTTTTTCCCTTGACTATGTGGCTGTTCTAGTTGCTGCGGCTACTCCCTCTGCACAGGGCTGCATCATGATCATGTGTGTTATTGAATGATGATTGGAGGGAGGGGGGGGAGTGAGCATTACCAAATGCCTAGGTTAGTGTGTGTGTTTCAAACAATACTGTTATTGATCAGTGCCAATTGGTTAATCAATAAAGAATTGTGAGAAAATTTGATGGTCTTTTGTGAGTGATTAAAACACAGGATGAGGAGGATTAAATCTTTGGGTATCAGTTACATGATGTATTGATTAATTGATTGATCGGCAGATCATTTATGTTGCTAATTGGTAGAATTAACACTGGTGGGAGAATAATCCTGCTGGGATGACTGATTTTGTTGAAGCTAAAGTATTGTCTACAAGTGCATGGATTTGGTTTTGAATAGTTCACCTTTGCGTCACTTTGACTTGGAACGTTCGTCCGTCTGAATCCATTGACACATGGTTAATGGGCAAACCTGTGAGATTCTGATACAAGCTGTACGCCTTCTTGATCAATGCATATCGCATTCAGTTTAGATACGCTGTGCTTCGTGGTTTCTTTCCCTGCCTTCCTCCTTTGTGGACCCTGGTTCGAATCCTGCCTCAGACCGGAGACTTGCATGTGGATTGGATTTTCAGTCCCAGTCTGATTGCGTGGGTTTTCCCCCTGTTTTCCTGGGAGATTCCTCCCACATTTCAGAAGAGAAAAAAAAATCCCCTGACATTTCTTCAGTCTTCTCTACACAGGTAGCTTCAGGCCTATATGTCTCAGTGCAAGGCACTTATAAATGCAGACCCCCTCGGTTTCATTCCAAAAAAATAAATATTTAAAATCAAGCGGGTATCAATTTTGGAGGAATTCAAAAGATTGGGATACAAAGCTGTTGTGGATGGTTTAACAAAAAATTCCCAACTATGCAAAATCAATTTGCAAAGTAGTATGAAAGCACCTTTTCAAGATGACATTTTTAAGAGACCGGTTTATTGTTTATTGTTATTATTATTTATGTCAAGGATCAGTGATAAATTTGTTTATTTAAAATCTTTAGACATACTATGAGTAAACGTAGGACAGGGGCTGTCAAGGAAATACCAAATTATAAAGACTGCCATCAAAAGACCCATGACAGCATTAAAAAAAGCAACAAAATAAAGTGTAAAACATTAAAATAAAAACAATTATAAAAACCTGTTAAGTGCAAACAACCCTCAAAAACAAAGCCATGAAGCAAGAGAAGAAACAAAGAACCCCAAGCCAGATTCTGAAAAACCCTTCCTCGGCTTGTGGAAAAAATTAAAACCCAAATTTGATATTTAGAGAAGAAAAAAATATATGTATTGCATTTGTATTCTCTCTGATTGTGTTTAATACAAACCAATGAATCATGTCAAATTCTTTACACCCTTGGAATTCCTCGAAATACAAGGTAGAATGTTTTCCTTTAAAATATGTAATCTAATTGTGATTTAATGTGTCAATTTGAAAGAAAACATGAACAATGTGGTGAACACAACTCGTATCCCGAATTTAGTTGTTTTCTGAGTGAGAACATGTCTATGGTTTCAATTTTTACAGACAAAAAGATTGACGTTTCAAGAATTTGATTTCAACGCTTTTAATTAGACTCAGTCATCATTTCAACGCTAGAATGAACACATAAAACAAAAGTGTCATATAATTAAGATATAAATTCATAATTGAAGAAAAGGTCATCTAAAGTAGGTCAGATTTTTCAAGTGCCACGTTTGATTAAGATTATGGAAAAGCCTGTTTAATTGCTTAGAACTGCTGCTTCCAGATGCCCGCACCCAAGCCACATATCCTGGCATGATGAGCCACAAACATTAAGTGGAGGGATGAAATGCTTCAGTGAGTAATTTGGGGGCAATGCTAATAATGTCTCAAGTGGACTCATAGGCTGATCAGCTGAGTTCATCATGAGTCTCGCGGTAGGTAAGACAGTGGAGGTTGGGGAAGAGACCAGGGGTCGATTTCACAAAGAGATAAGACTAGTCTTATCTGAAGTAACTGGTCTTAACATAGGACTAGTCCTATCTCCTAGCATTGCCTAGGACTAGTCCTAAGATAGGATGGGTTTTGTGAAATCGACTCCAGGATGTATGAAGACGGGTTACATGTAGAGGGTCAGAGTGCCAACATCACAAGGGGCACGGCAGAATGCTTAAAATATATTTTATTTACATAAATGAATATGTAAACAAGAAATAAATCAAGAGTGTGAAGTACACAACAATATGTCAAGGTACCTAACTAACTCTATTGAAATTGATGCCATCAAACATGTGTACAATGCATTGAAGGAATGCATTTTGTAGCATTATGGTTATGAAACTTTTGCCACCTGAAATTATTTATTGATCATATTTTGGGGGTGATAAAGAGGTCTTCCAAACTCTGTTTCCTTCAAATTTTGTTTGTTTTGCAATCTTTATTTCTTAATCATTTCAGTAAATACTGACCTACTAGGGCAAAACATTTGTTGATAATAAATATTAACTTTATTATTAATTAAGTGGTCTCTCATTATGGCTGCTTCAATCTTTCATCTCTTTATTTTTCAAACTGAGTTTGCCTGATTTTGATTTCTCCAAACCAAAGTCAAATCTATTTTCTTGCATCACAACATAAAAATATATTTAGTTTGATTACTTGATGACTTTTTCTGAGGCTTTGTTGTTTTTATTTTCCCAGCAATCATTTAAAATGAACAGAGAATCTTGAGCAAACACACTTTGTTTCAATGGAATGATTGATGTCTTCCTTTTTATGGGATTTCTTTTCTTAAAAATCTCAGTACTTTTTCCCCCATAACAAGAAGAGCATTTTAAGCAGATATGATTCTCTGGGCAAGTGGTAGACTTGTAAAAACTTTACACCAACAAATCTCTCAAACAATTAACTGATCGTTTGGATCTACGCAGTTGTAACTGTTATGGTGCACTATCTGCTTTAACCGGCAGACATGTGACAATATGACCACGCCAATTATTAATGTCATTTATGCACGTCTGATTCATCCAGACCTATTATAATAATATGAAAAACACCTGTATTATAGAGGAGTCTCCGATTACACAATCGCATTATTTTCAGTATTCGTAGAAAAACCAGGAAGACCTCCTAGCAAAATGTCAAATGATCTACTACAAATTATTGCATGTTTATTTGGAGGATCTTGTTTATTTTGATTTGCTGTGTAAAAATAGAAAATACTTAAGATGGGCCTGTAGAGATGAATGAGCCGGGGAAAACATGCTGGGAAAAATTGTGTTTCCGCTGAAACCATACAAGGTTCAAAAGTCTAGAGGGGTTGTTTCTTAAATAAAAAATAAAAAAAAGTTTTTAAATGTTATCTATAATACCGGAAGACCTGTCATTTCAGAAATATCAACCTGTGATTAAAAATAAGTGAATCAACACGAGGCTCAGAGAAAAACAAACATTGAAGAATTGAATTACAATTCAAAACAACTTATATCATAAATGGGGTTCTGTTATTAACAGTGAAACTATGTATTTTTAGTTTTTTGGGAAAAAAAAAAAACATAATTATTCAAGAGAGTCTCAAAGCGGGTATTTCTCCCGAACTGTTGGTAAAACAAGCGATAAATGCATCCAATGGTGCCATAAGCGTGCTTGACAGAAGAAAAAATTATAAATAGTTATTAAATATGAGCTGTGTATAGTATTTGTCAATATTGATAAACATGTAGAGGGACTGGCTAGAGTAAGGTAATTGATTTAATGGGTTTTCTTTGCTTGTAAAAATAGATTGATCAAGTTCCTTCATGAGTAAAGGGACAGCACAATATAAATTTGAGACGGTTGATGTAATTGCGAGAGAGAGAGAGATGTACATCACAACATCCGCTATATGTTTATCTGGAATTACTTGCAGATCGTAGCTCAGGGAGTTTTTAAAACATCATGGGTAAAAAAATAAATAAATAAAATGCGACCCAATGACTGTCCTTTTGGTGTCGATGCTCATTGTTTGAAGGTTTTTACAAATAATACATCAACAAAAACCCCCAAACAATAACTCTTTGAGAAAAAAAAATTAGGTGTGTAATTGACGACTTCAGATGATTGTACCCCGATCAGTTTCTTTGTCATTTGCATACGTGCTGAACCAGTTTTTCCCTGCCATTTCTGTGACGAATAGGGCTCGAGTCTGCATCACATGACACAGGTTTTTATCTCATGTCATGCTGGTATATGGTATCAGTCACGTCAACATAATTGATCAAAGAGACCTATGATAGGTCCAATGTATGGACTCAGGCGTGCATCCAGGATTTTGACCAGTGAGGGGTAAAAAAGGAAAGGCAAAGAACACCTTTAAGTTGAGCGAGAAGGTTACCATGATAATGGGCACGAGGTGAGAAGGCAATAGGTATTAAGGTCTGTAGCAAGATAAGGGATATACGCAATGAAGTAGCGCAAGTTTAAACTTTACACAAGGAAAAAGAGAGACGAAAATACAGAATACAAAAAAAGATCTTTCCATCTGCACCTGGGAATAGTGCCTATAGTAATGAAGGAAATGACTGTGGATTGAATTTGTAAATAAATTCAGCAGGAAAAATAGCTTACATGGTTTCAAACATTTGAAGATCTTGTAAAATGTCATGTAAACACTTGTAAATCTTTGTGATTGTAAACTACACTTAGAACCAATGCAATAGACTCAAGCAGATCAACAAAACGTAAACATTTCCCTTTTACAGAATCGAACCACAACATAATTTAACTGATGACCTGGATGTAAAATTGAGCCATCAAGAACATCGTTGAACCAACAAGAGAAAGACGGGCCTTGGCTCCGAACTTATGAAACAAAAACCATTTCAAATCATGTAGATTTAAGTGAAGTACATACTGAAACATTAAAGAGGGGGGTTTAAGGTCAAATTTAGTTTTGTGATGCACTCATTTTCTAATAGATGGAATCCTTATCAAAGTTGGGGAAAATAACAAGTCTCTAACCTCACATTACGACGGTGTCAAATTCCATTTTATTTGAAACCCTTCCAGTGGAAAATTTGTCAACACCATAAAGCATCCAATGACCTCACAGTTCAAATATACAGGCTGCACATTTTTGTATGGGGAGTTTAAGTTTATTCCTGAATTTCCCCGACACTAAATCAAAATGCCCCTTAATTTCACCTTATAGTATAAAAAAAGGAAACAAAAGAAATCCTGTATGGACTGTACAGACCTGTTTATTATTAACATCCAATGACGTCATGTTTCGAATTTCACTCTGAATGAGTATCAAATACGATGACATTTTGCACCATTTTAACGTGAGACTTGTAACTTTGTCCCCGTTTTCGTAAGGACTCTATCCATTGGAAAATGAGCGCATAATAAATTTAATTTGACCTTTTATACAGCCCCTCAGACAGGATGGTAGTTAAAGTTAAAAATATATATATATTGAATCTGAACACTGGGATTATGAAGAACATACTCATACCAAACCCAAAGAGAACATTTCCCCAAAAAATATTGCCAAAAATTTGAAAAAATAGCATCTGAAGATGCCACAGTCACCATTATTTATTTTGAGCGCCGCAACCAAAACAAGCAAGCCTAAACCAAAATCAAAATCAAAAGTCTAAATCTTTTACAAAACATAAATCATTTTCCCTGAATCCAGGACCACCAGATTGGATGAAATTTTCACATGTTGGTTATAAATTGTGTTTATTGGAAACTAGATGGACAGTAAAAATGAGTTGAGTTACCAACAAACCAATTACATAATATGTTACCTTTAATTGAGGAGGGGGGAGGGGATTACAAGAAATTAGAAACCCCTCAGGGAAAGATCATTCCAAATGATATTCAGTTCTAAGTCTATCTCTGTAGACAATCGACCGCTATAACTGGATCCCGATATGTTGTTTTTAGTGGGTGTTTCCCTCCACTATGCATGCATCAAAAACAGCCATAAGATTAGGAGATGTTTAGAATCCTACCTAAAATATTAATTAGTCGCGGGAATTTCAGACTTATTATTATGTCAGTGCAAACAAGTCCCATCTCCTTAAATAGCACTCACATGACGTGCGAAGTTGAAATTATCAAAACATATCCCGCTTAAAAATAACCAAATGTACATACAAAACAAGTACGCGCCGAGATACAACAGTTTTGCACGGAGCAATTCTGTGCGAGATACAGTGTTTGCACTGCCATGACAATTTTATTTTATTCAGCTCCTTTCAAAGCTGAATATGTATGTTAAAAACAGACATGTAATACATTTGCTACCCTGGACAATTTCAAATACAACCTCAAATCCCACTTATTTCAACTTGCATTCTCTAGTCCTTTGTAATGTTCAGTTTTTGTCAAGCAAATCAAGATTTCTTCCAGTCATATTTTGCACTATCTAAGATTTTAATTATTATTTTTATTATTCTAACTATAATATTTTCCTTTCAAACATGTCTAACTTATGCTACCTCTTGCATTTAAGTATGAAGGTTTGTGTATCATCAAATTTGCTTTTGAAAAAGAGTTTTACTTTGATTTGAAACTTAGGGAACAAAAGCAATTTTTGGATTTTCTTTAACAAAGAACAGTTACTATCTATTACTTTTAACATAAGTCAGATTGGGCTTTCCATTCACTTTCAAGTCAATAAAAAAAAGTAGATGCGTTAAATAAAAGAAAAAAAGTAAACACAAAACTTTAACATTCAAATTGACAATAGTAAACATTTTATTTCAATCTTGAGAATTGGTGGCAGATCTAGATCATCCTACAGTCTTTATGACCCAATGGCAGTTAAATCTCACAGAAGTTACTGGCAATATCACCAAAGGTTCGAACACAATTATCAGGGATAAAACCGGTGGAAACCAGAAACACCCCAAACCAGAGATCCTGAGATCCATCCAGCAAAGAAAAAGCCAAGAACAAGACTGATGGCGAGGCTATACAGTGACCTCACGCCTCTTGATCAGTATGAGGTACACTGCCCTCAGTAAGCCCACACTCCTCACATCAATCACTTCCATAATTAAAAGCTGTCTTAATCTCCTCATATTGGTCATTCTTCTTCTATTCTTAGAGCGAATGAACTAGAACAAGGTTCAATGCCAAGAACAATGCCAAGAACAAGACTGATGGCGAGGCTATACAGTGACCTTACCCCTCTTGATCACTATGAGGTACACTGCCCTCAGTAAGCCCACTCTTCACATCAATCACTTCCATAATTAAAACCTGTCTTAATCTCCTCACGTTGGTTTATTCTTAGAGCCAATGAACTAGAACAAGGTTCAATATTGATTAAGCTGAAGCTAATATTAAAACACTCCTAATTGATGAAGGTATAGAAACTGAGAAACTATACAAATGGTACATATCAGGCTCAGCCTTAAAAAGGAAAACAATTCTGCCAAATAGGGTTTTTTTTTACAGCAAAGCTTGGCTTCTGTTCAACACTTCCTCAAAGGTTTCATAATCAAGTTTAAAATAAGGTTTGGGGGAAAGAACATGTTTCCGCTGCTTAACACAATGTTATTATGAGCACAAAAAAACCCACCTCTTTAACCCTAACCATGCTAAATGCAACAATATGCACCAAATGCTAATAGTTGTTGTGATCTGTTGCATTTGGCAGTCAACTCAGATGTCATCTTTTGACTGAATTTGTTGCATTCAGCAGTGAAGTGACTTCATATAGGTTTGGGTGCTTCTATTGTATCTGAACAACTTATAATTGGTATTTCAAAATATTTTTTATGGGAAAAGTATTGGGAAGTATGATGTAATATTAGGTAAGAATCATAATTCAAATCATATTCAAAAGAC
>CM021531.1:19366782-19377316 GCA_010994315.2 Pisaster ochraceus
AAATGAGCAAAAAGATTTCCAGTTAATAGCAGTTTTTCTTCTCTTAATGAAATTCCCACAATCAGTATAGTTATTGTCACACACACACACACAAATAATGAAGTTGAAATGCAGTTCGGTTTTGCGTGTCTAAAAAAAACAGGTTATACTTTTAACCTTAAGTTATCAGGAATTGAACTTCTTAATTTACACCAAAATTAATCATGCAGTGAAGCAATGTGGAGTTATCACCCAATTGTACATGGTCTTCACTTTAGTCTCTTCAAAAGAACTCACACTCAATAAAACTATTCACTATGTTTCCCTCCAAAAAAAATTGAATTTCAGTAAAGGATGAAAATGGCTCCAAAACCAAATATAAAAATGCTGTTTATTTTGTTCCCAGAGGGACACAGTCAGAGCAAAAGTCAGGGTTTCACACCAAACAAACAAACAAACAAACAAACACCTCAACAACAATTGAAGAAAAGGTTTGAAAATTAACTTACGCTTACTGGGAAAGGTCCAAGTAAATTGTGTGTTTTTTTCCACGAATGTGCCAAGAATGCAACACAACAATCCTTTCCTGCCAAAAGTATACGTTCCATGTAAAAAAATATCAACAATGCCAGCGACGATACAAGATACAACTGCACGTACAACAACTGGACACTTAATTTATGTTGAGCCCATCACATCACTCAGACTGAGAGAAGGAGAGTAGAGAGACTGACAATAAACTAGCGCCAGCCACCAGGAGCCTGGTGATGACTTGCCAATCTGACCCCATCTCTACCTGCTAAACATTCATGTATTCGTTGTGACCTTTCAGGAAGGGGGGGGGGGCTTGTAGGCAGCTGCACAGCTATTGGCTGGGGAAGCATCTTCATGCATGGTCAGCTGCTTTCATAAAAGTTATTTACTGCAGTGGATGACGAGACAAATGATTTCTAACTGTTGTCATTTCGTTGAAATAATAGCAATACTGTCCTTGCCTTACCATAAATTCCTCGAGTGTAACAAGGCTGCTCTGAATAAACTTGGACTAAATTTACCTTAAAATTTATGATAATACAGTTATTCTACTGGAATTGAATGGGAAGAAGCATTCGCTAACCCGACTTAAATTGTCATCCAAAGAATCAATTAAGAATCACCTCTTTATTTGCATCAATCCCAAAGGAGTTGGAAAGTGGACAAATGGGAAGACATGCAAGGAGACCGTGGGACGACATGACAAGATTTATGAAAATGACAAGGACATGAACAAGAGAGCAGCAAGAGACTGAAGCAACTTGGTTGGACAAACAGTGGGTTGGAACGTCTCATGATGATGATGATAATGATGATGATAATGATGATGATGATGATGAAAAATGATTACTCTAAATGTAGTTTTGATTTGTCTTCTCAACTATTATTTTGCTTTGCTTTTTGTAGTAAATTGTACCCATACTAAGCCAAAGGAATGTAATATCTGTCATTAAAAAAAAAAAGGGAGGGAAGCTGTATATTCACCAGCCCAACTAATCGGTCACGGCATTTGGGTGTGTAAGCACCCCAGAGCTTTCCACAATCCAGCACACTTCTCTTTTAAACACGTACGCTTAAGGCCACCTCACCACGCCATTCTTCTCTCACATAAATGTCAACCGTCACCGAGGGCAACATAAAAGTGTTTATTTTGGAACTTAACATGGTCTTTTTCACTGGATAATTTGGCCAGCATCTCATGAAGATTTTCTCAGGGGTCCCTTGGAGTTTATCAGTGACAGCTGAGTTATAAAGGATTGGAGTTTTTCTTTAATTTGTATTCCCCTTTCTTTTGTTTTAGTACGTAGATCGGGGTTAGATTGGGATTTCAAACCCACTGCCTGACCAGAGTGTCTGTTTCCAGATCTCAATTCCAACAAATTTCCCAATAAAATTATGACTTTCTCAAGGCTTGAAAAAAAGGCAGAAAACGGCACAACGTCACGCCTCTTCTACTTAGACCCCCAACCCTCGGAAAAGAAGGGTTAGGTAGTAAATATCATTCATTATGTAGTCTCTGATCAAGGCGTGTCTTTCAGTTCTTTTTCTTGATGTAAAGGTTCAGCATGAAGTAGATGCTTTTCTATTTTAAATTGAGCACTACTCTTTAGAATCCGACCACACACAAAAACAGAAATTGTGTCTCGAGGGTTTTTCCTTTCTCCCGTGGTTTCTTTCTTCTGCCGACTGCAAGGACAAAATTTGTTCACCAGTAAGGCCGTTGATTGGCAAATTTGATATTCAAGGTCGTCTTCCTCCCTAGTGTGTTACATGGACTATTTCCAACATAACTGCTGCTTTTTTAGTTAATAAACCTAATTCTCATATGAAATTTACTGAGAAGCAGTTCCATCTGAAAATACTGCCATGAGCAAGAACAGTTTTTGTTCAAAACTCGCTTTGTATTTTGAGTGAGCAAAACTCAACGAGCACATTTGTGAACATGCACAATATCCTGGAAAAAACATAATCAATATTTCGATGAACTTTTCACACACAAATCCAATGAAAGTACTCACAAATAAAATCAAAATCAAAACAAGCACAAATGAGAATGTTTAAATCTATTTGACAAAACATGAACTGTTTTTTCTCTACCTCTCAACTAAACGAAACCAACAATTTGAAGGAATTTTCACTGAGCAATGAAATGAAGTACATTTCCCAAAACAAATGTTGTATCACAGCTGTTCCAAACCATGAGGTACCTTTAATACAAAAAGCCTAAGGCATCTCCAGAGCTCTGGAATTCCACATGGTGAATGGGGGAAAAAAAGAGATTAAAAAAAAAGAAGCATTTCAGCACACTTAAGGCCATCGCTACAGAGAGACCACTAGGCACTCTGATTTAAGTCAATATTGCCACGGATACGGGACGGGCAGAATATATACATATCTGACGTCATAACAACAGTAACCACTTGTGATTGACAATGTCAGCATAAAGAGTGCAAAGGTCAAATCAACAACAAGTACGTCTTCATTAAATTGAAATTTCTTTTAAAAAGAAGACTATTTTTTATACTTGTTTGTTCATCATCAAAACTAAAACCAAACACCTTGAAAAACAATTAAAATCTATAAAAAGTAAGTACATAGGGAATTTTGTTATTTTGATAAAAAACTGATATTACGAAAAATCCTACAAGCAAAACACCACAAGGATAGATTTTAAAACACAGAAATCCAAAATAGAGAAAACGTTACGCACACACAATAACCACATCAACACAAATTACAAACCAGCCAAAAAATAGACCAAGACAGTGCAAACACAAGTGCAAACAAATCTGCCAATAAATTCCAAGTGTGCGAACCAACAAACAAGCAAAGCGCCCTGCCCTATTAAGATTGACAACACAACCCCTTCACAATCACAATGTTATTTTTGCAATCCTTTACATACTTCAAAAGGAGCCAAAAACACGTTGACAAATATGTGTAGAACCTCTCATCTTGAACATGTCATATTTCTGAAACGAGGTCGAAGGTCTCAAACTGGAAAATGCTTTTGGGATTGGACTTCGAAGGGAAGGTGGAAACAACAATTACCTCAAACAATCACTTCAATGAATTGTACAAATCACTTTTGAGAAATCTGCAGACTGGTCTACTTTCATCCAAGACATAAATGTTAACATTTTATCCGTTATTATTATACTTTCAGACAGCTCTTTTTCCTCAGCAACTTTCTTTTAAAACTAGCATTCATTCAGATGAACCTTTCACAAGTTAATTTGACAGTTCAGTTCCCTTTCCGACCCCCGACCCCCAAAGAGAAAAAAACCCAGCTTAAATCACCTTCCAAAAGGTAAGCTTTCCATTTTCCTTCATATGATTGAAATGAAGATTTTCATAAAGATAGTCAGCTGTGGTATAAATCCAAAATATGTTTATGGCCTGACGTTTCAATCCCAGCAGAGTCTTTCTCAAAGGCTAGAGGCTCCTATTATTTTTATTTCCAATGTCTTAATAAGATTGGGGTTAATTAATTGATATTTGAAATAAAAAGTTGTATCCCCTTTAGGTGATCCCTGTACTGCCGCTTCCCAGGTTGTATCGTAAACTTGGGTTTGATCCCTGGCTATACGGCAGTTACAGGTTGAATGGCTTCTAACTGGCAACCCCCAACAAAGATATTAAGAATATAGAGAGACTGCCATCATTGGGGTTGAGTTGGTAGAGCCTAGGCATGCTAATTCAGAGGTTACAGGTTCAAATCATGTTCTGGTGAATATCTCTTTGTTACCCATGAAAGTGGATTGAAATTTACCCAGTCGTAAATCCCTTGTGGTTTATTACTTAAGATTAGAAATGATTAACTTTTCCAAAACAATATCTATTCTACAAAATCCCTTTGAATGACATAATTATTCAATAATAAAGTGTATTTATCAGCCAAGAATCGAAGAAGACCGTTAGGAAACAAATCTATTCCAGGCACTGTGCATGAATAATACAAAATAAAGAGACATAGGCTCCCCATTATCGAAGCACTTTCCAACCCTGGTCTGCGTGACTGCCCGTGTATAACACCCCAATGGTTTGCATTAAAAAAATATATAAAAAAAACCTCACCATTCGTATTTTATTATTTCTAATAACACGTCAGGGTCTGACTTCGTTCAAATATTGAACGATTGTGTATGCTTTTACAGGTTTTCATGCTGTTTCACTTGGTATGCTTCAGTAAGTTTAACTGATTATGTAGATTTGTCACCGGCAGATGTGAATAGTAAATAAAGGGGAAGGGGGCCCTTACACACGCAACTGATAACGAGTGAATTTGAATTTGTTAAAATATTGAACAAAATGTTTGTTCTTTCAAAAGTGTACTCTCATTTCTCACGTGGCTGTTTATTATGCAGAACAAAATGGAACTTGTATAACATTTGCAGATGTAAATAACAACAAAAAGTGAACTGAAAATATCTTAAGAGGTGCACACTTGGATACATTTTTTTTTTTTTTTCCCCCAGCAGAATTCTGTAAGAGTTGGGTAAACGGTGCATTATTATTATGTAAGTATACCAAATTATTTGATATTTCATTCGCAATAATAACGCAATTTTAAATAAACGTGTGCATTTAAATGTCATTTTCTGACACGGAAAGTTTAACTATCTGAGATAGCCTTCTGACTCTTCTGTTTCATGTTGAGTGGTTTGTTGAAAAAGTATACACAGCGCCTAAATAAGAGTTGGATTTCCCTCTTAAATACAGACTGAAACGTGTCTCTGTTTGCAGGTTTGCATGCCGTTTGACTCAAAATGCTTCAGTAGACATATCAGATTATGTTGAATTTCCAGACATGTAGCAAATAAAGTCCTGGGATTAAATTACTTTGGACTTATTCGCTCAGTTGAAACCTACGTGCTGTGCGTGCAGAAACTCTTGTCATATGTGGACCAGATATCGTTACACCTATTGGATGATGATGTTTAATTAAAACCAAAGTCAATCTGTCGTTGTGTTGTCATTTGTTTCATACATTATTTGGGAAAAGCTAGCGCAGAATTTCTGATTAAAATTGTTGTTCCAATTACATTTCAAAATATCACACCATGTGACGGTATACAGCACTTATTCTAAGAGTTACTCTGATGAGTGAGAGTTAAATTCTCAGAAAAGAAATGAAAGGGGTTTTGTCACAAAACACAAACCCCAGTTTACTGTCTTAGAAATAAAGCATGCATACGTAAGACTTCAACTGAAAAATAAATCCATCGTATTCCAAACCTCGTTAAAAAGCAACGCTAACATCAGTTGTACAATTCCTTTAAAACAATCTCGTTCATGGACTGGAAAATAATTTTCAGCGATGAGAAATATGTGACAGCTGATTACATACACAGCAAGAGGATGAAAATGTCGATAAATTGTGTAGACACAGACAAAATACGTAATCTATAAAGCTTGGTTTGGGAATGTAATGTGGTTGGTTTTTTGTGTATATGTGCAGAATTCATGTGTGCATATGACAACATAGCATTTACCACTGTTTAAAACATGGATAGTGCAATTAGAAGATTTAAATATGGACAACTTTATAGTTCTATACGTCATGGTTTACTACTTTACCAGATTAATAAATAAAAATATGGCCTAGATCTAGAGGATGAAGCCCCGTGACGCAAAATGGGTGTTAAATCTCAAAGCATAGTGGGCCTGGGTGTCCCCTTGGTCTAGAGGATGAAGCCTTCTGAACCTACCGGGTGTTACATTTCAATGGGTAGAGGGCTTGGGCCACCCCTTGATCTAACACCCCCCCATCTCCCGAACCTACTGGGTGTACTGTTACATTTAAGAAAACAATTTACACAGTGATCCCAAGATAGCCACGGACAGAACAATGCCTACCTAGTCTTTCTCTCTTTATGGGTAGATCTTTTCTCTAAATATACTATATTACGATCAAAAATAAAATAAAAACTCGAAGAAGAAAAAAAAACCCAGGCAAATTTACAAATACTTAAAATATAAGCCACACCACACAAAATGTCAATGCATAGACAAATTTTGCTCAGCAGACGTATTTTACAAATTCAAACACCCAGCAACATTGACCGTCTCATCAGACAGTAGACTTCTTCTTCTTGGGCCATATCATCTGCCTGCCAGCTATATAAAAAATTGGCCCCGGTTGGACAATGTAAGCTAAACACATTAACATCAATGCAGTGGCTATCATTTCACCACCAAAAGTATACCTCAATGTACAAAACGGCTGTGAGCTTTATGTTGTACATTCAGATGCATTTCAATGTTCATTCCGCACATCACAAGTAGAGTATCAAGTTTAAAATAGCAAAAGTATGCATGCCCTCATGACTCGCACAAATTGTGTGGCGAGTCGCGACTCGTTTCTCAATTTCTTGATCGTTATCAGAGCTCGACCGTCTCAAGATGCATGCGTGGGATGGGTAGGGGGGATTGATAAACATATTGATATGGTTCATCAAGCATCTACTATTGACCCCTTTATTGATGCCATTTAATACTTGCGCATGTTCTACCAGATAAAGTGATTGTTTCTCTTTTCTTGGTTTATAACACTTTTAACCAACTACATCAATATCTACTGTGTGGAATTGATAAGCATGTCGTTATCGCCTAGCACATGTCCATTATTATTAACCCCAATCTTGATCGGACATTTTCTTCTCTCTCCACCTCTCTCTCAGTACCCTCGTCCCTTTCCCATACCCTTGTCTTACTCCAATGCGGGACTGGATGCTGGCTCCCTCGCTCCTGACTCCACAAGCCGGGTGTGCATTTCATGAAAGATAATACGCCCTGCCGGCCAGCCAATAGTTTCTGTTACCGTTCTTCGTTTCCTTGTGTTTTGGCTTGCGTAGGGGCCCCCATGTGTCGTTTTAGTCAATTTGTAAGATGAATAGCAGCGTGTGTGAAGGGAAAAAGAGGCAGTGTTATTGCTGCCAATCTCCGCCTGGCTTAGACAAGGGATGGATTTCGCTGCTTCGCCCCCCAATTTTGATCTCTTTCCTCGCGAACTTCTTGAACGGAGAAACAAGACTCCTCGTAAAAGACGGCCTGAAATTACCCTCCCCCCTAACTTAATAAAGAGACAAAAAATTCCAACTGATGGGAATTTGATTTCTCATTCAGATCCGAGCAAATTATGAACAAATTTGACTTCCTAAAAGCCTTTCTGATAATTCGGAAATCTAGTTTGCGTTCACTCAGTCAGAAATCACTCATGCTGAGAATTATTTCTTGTTGAATATTCATAATAATAAATGCCATTGTTTGAGGAATGTTTAGAGCATGATACATATTTGGGTAGTTAAAGATTACTACATCATAATTTTTTGGAAGAGTACATTAATTTTCATCTTCTATATTTTCGATGAACACACCACACAACCAACCTGTGAAAATTCATGCTAATGTAAAAATAGCAATAAATTGTTGTCTTCAATTTTGTGCATGTTTGTATTGGGCTTGTTTTGATTGCAGATATTAGGAGAGGAGAGTCTTCAAATGCAACTTTCTTGACTTTAAAGTTATTTCAGAAGGAAATATTTGTCTGAAAGATTGGTATTACTTCTGATTAGAACTAATTAATTTGTGTTCTCCTCGATAATTACCAACCATGTAGTTTTGTCTTAAACCAATTAACGCTCGAAGACGTGTATGCAAGTAATATTTTAGAGACACCCAAACAGCAATCAGATCAGCAATTTTGTTTAAACTGTCAAGAGATGTTCCAAACAGACGTGTAAAACATGCTCAGACATTCCATTGTATAGCGTGCCAACCATGTTACGCTTCATTTGCACTGTAAAGAGAGGGACAAAGGGTACTGGAAATCATGCTCAGAATTCCCCCCTTAATATTCCGAGAATGAATGTTTCAACCCAAATTCCAGACCGTTGTCCTTTGGTTAGACAAACCAGGATTATGAGAGACTGCTAGGCTGTCACCATTTTATTCAGCATGGGAGGTAATTCTAAAATTCTAGCATGCCGCGACCGATTATCGGTGGTGGCTTACGGCAAAGGTTTAGCCAAATCATGGCGAACTAAAGCCACATTTTCTTGAAAGAGAAAGAGAAGAATTCCTGCAACATTTTATACTAATGTTTCTTGTCTTTACTTGGTTAAGTCATGGATTCATTGTGACAATGATATTCCCACCAAAAGACATTTTTGGAAATTCTACAAATTAATCCCACCTGTGAGCATTGACAATTTTAGGAAATCACGATTAAGCACAAACTAAAAAAGTACGATTCTACAATTTCTTCAAACTTACTTGACTCCGATGAACCAAGACACATCAGTAACCTCTGCATATTTGCCTTCATCACAGCTCCAAACTACAAACTCATTCCGAGCCAACATTCACCAAAACACACTAGAAATCCAACTCAGTAAGTTAAGACGTAGAAACCTTTATCAGGATGGACACCAACAGAGCAAATTTCTCACAACTTTTAGAGCCGATAAAAAAAACCCTCAAAATGATTGCAGAAGCTTGTCAGCATTTTGTCAAGAATGCCGTGCAGAAAGCAATGCACTGAATGTTTCAATCTCATCAAACCTGGCATTTAAATTGTGCGAGTGACGTTACTTTGAAGAAAGGGAAAAAAAAGCTTGGCGGTAAATTCGCTGGAGTATAGACATCCCCTCGATATCACGGTGGAAGCAGCACAGGTTAACTCTCCTATCAATTGGATTATACAAGTGAGAATGCTAATAGAGTTCTAGCGTGATCAACCATCCGAATGAACACTCAATCGTCTCAATGCATCTGTTGCCTGATCACTTATCACCGCTGGCCGACAGTGCCCCCCACTCCCTTCCAAGACCCTCCCCTCGGGAATTCTCAGGATCCCAGAACACCAACAGACAACATTCTACAAAAGTTGACCCCATATATTTCTTTCAATATACTACTTACAATTTTTTTCTTCTGTTTTGTTTCAAAGCTTCATCGGAAATCTGGAAGGTTGAAGGAGAATGCGACTGAGTAAATAAACGCTTCCTGGTCTAATGAGGACATCACCTTAATGCCAAAGTTGATCCCTGTGAAAATGGATTCAAACCAACCCAACTGGAACAACAAATAAGACTGGGGAGAGATTCACCGTGGATTTTATCTATCTAGACGGGCAACAAGATGGAATGATTATGTGGATTTTTGAAGCAAAATCATAACATTATAATTCACTAGATTCATAAACACTATTACTCCACTTCACCAGTGATAACCCTAAACTTTAATCCCCAAGTCTTTTCAAGAGAAACCTTCCCAAATCCATCAAACTCCTTCAGCATATGGTAAATCCAGACCCAAAACCTTTGGATTGTATGAACAATGATTGGTATGCCCTGGTCTCATCCCCAGCTTGGCTGGTTTGCCAATGCAGAAATACAACTTCTTAATGGGCTACCAAGATCAGACAAATAAATGTGTGGGATGGATTTTGTCTGTAAGTGTATACAAAATGGACCGTTCCATGAAGATTATTTCTTGGTTTTTCTCTCAAGTTGATTGATATCAACTCCTTCATGTCGTCATTGTGCTCAACAGTCTTTTTATTTCTCCAGAAGATGAGCAGAGTAGTGTTCCAAGCATCAAGACCACATCGGTTCTCTTCATAGCCAATATTCCTCCCAACCAAAAGAGCTTTACCCATGGTCCTACCCACATGTTTACTAATGACAGTTACTTCCCAATCTTTTCCAGAAGATAAAAAAGCAGAAAAGGTTTTTTACTCATCTTTGGACAACTGACATCTATACATTTTTGAATTCTAAGTAATTTTTATGGAGGAGAACATTAATAACCTAATTCATTTTTTCATGACACACTGAAGACCGGACCAGCAGTGGTGAAACTTTTCACAAAAAGGCATTTGCATTTCGCTTTTTGTTTGTGTGTTAACACAAAACCAAAAATTTTCTGGAAATTAAAAAACTTTAAGACGCCAAGACTAGAGATGATTGATGACATGATAATTGTAATTAAGAAACCCGATACATTCCAAACGGCT
>CM021531.1:19379207-19396415 GCA_010994315.2 Pisaster ochraceus
TAGGATTAAAACAATCGAACGGTTCCAAAAACCAAAGGTATACTTTGCCGTTAAAGGTATATGGTGATACATCATTGGTTTTGGGATGACCAATGTTCATTCATATCGATTAAGGCCATGTCATAATTGGTGGCTAAGGCTACGGCTATGGGACTATCACACATCATCATGCGTTTAAGTACAGCCAATTTGTATATGGCCAAATTTTCATCCAACTATGTTCAAAGCCCAATTTCATGAAGCTATTAAGCACAAGAAATACTTAGCACAGACAAATCTTGCTTAGCAGAGACATGTTACAAGCTTAAATACCATGTCATGTATACTGTTTGTAATTGGCTCCCTGTTCATTTTTTGCCCAGCAGAAAAATCTGCTAAGCAGCTTTTTTGATATTGGGTCCAGCTTTGTTAAAAAAAATATAAATGACGCTGGCAGAGTTTTGTCCTGCCCTTTCTAACCAAACCACTGTCCCACATTGATTGACACCCCCTCTAGGGCACGCAGCATGGTGCAGCTTAGGATCTTATGGCATGTTGAGTTTATCAGCAATGTGGCTAAGACAATGGAAGTATTAAAATATGTCAGCGTGCGCTGACCATGGCCTCGTTTGAGGTTTCGAACGAGGCATTCTGGCAATCCTATAAGTTATTGATGTCAGCCAGCTTCTGGGAACAGTATCCTTAGCTTTGGACAAGTGGAGACTCATCATGGAATACTTTCAGCACACTCACCAAAAATGTGTTGGTTACGGTTACATTGTGAGAGAGTAGTGAAAGCGAATTATGGTGTCATGTCTGTGAAATTCTGTAACTTCATCCTGCATGGGACATGAAATGTAACACTTAATGGAACGAAGAGAGATTTAAAATAAATACCACACAAATGATGAACACTTTAACCCACCTTTCATATTAAGATGTGTGGGTGGCTTGGTCTAATTCTGTATTAGATTTTTGCAAAAATGTGTATATTTGTCGGATTTTGAGATATGTGAAAGTGGTAGGAGGGCCTTCTAATGAAAACGAGCCCACACAGTTAATTTTATAAAGTCTTTCCTTCCTAGCTCACTCTGAAAAGTTTTCATCACAAAAACCAATCAACCATTTTTTTTTTCAAAAATAAACAAACAGCATATCTTGATAAAACTAGATATTTTTTCGGAAGGGATTTTTAATGGAATCAAATAAACCAGGACAACAAAAGTCACATGATGATAAAAATAGGTACACATTTCACAATCTAGCCCATGGTGAGACATAACTTCTTGGAAATAAATGTGTCATGTATTTCATCACCAAGCCACAGGGAAAGACATGTATCAACAGTTCCGGGTCCTTTAAAATCTCACGGTTAGCTTTAGAAGTATGCCACACATCATTATCTTGAAAATTGAGGGTGATGTGACTTTATTTATCATCTCATTCACTTCTTTCTGATGTATGGCCAGACAAGATTTTGTTTTCATTTATAGAAATCCAATAAATGATAAGTTATTGACATTTGTCTCTGAGAATTAATATTGAGTCTGTAGAATAGCTAGAGGGTTATGAGATGAGGAAAAACCTTTCTAAAACTGAACAATAAAGTTATGATGATAACTATTATATTTCAATTATTTTTATTTAATTACACCATTTTGTAGAGGTTGTCCTAAACACGTCAAAAGTTAAACAAAACGTCTCCAGGGAAAGATTTACACAAGAAAGAACGATTTTGCCGGGAACATCAGGCCGGATGTTTTGTTCTCTTGAAAAAAATGTCAACTTCTATGGGAACGTTTCAAGGGGCACCATCGCAATGACCACCAGGTAAACATCAGGCAATGACCTGGCAATGACCAGGCAATCGCCTCCACTGCCCCATCAGGTATTGGCCCTAAAACGTTACGAAATTTAAACTCTTACCAACAACATCAATGTATTGGAGGCAAATTGCGACTGAGCTCTTAAACTTAAGCCCTTATCAACCAGGACGTCTTTCCCTGGCAATTCCAATAAAAAATTTTGATTGACCTTTTCTTTCTTGAATTGCTAACCCAGTAACACGCCATGAAAATTTTATGGGTGTGAATTGAACATGGGGTGGCGGTGGGGTTAAAATTCCCCAGGAATTTCCTGGGAATTAGCTCTGTAGTGTGGAAATGGCTTTAAGACTACGTTTCTCAACGGAAGTATTTTGTCTCATGTGGAGTGTTTCTAATATGGATTCAATTCGAGTCTGTTGTCAAAAAAAAAACCACAACTTTTTTTGTAGTTCGTTTTCCCGACAGGACTCTATTTTTTCCTTCCCACTCTATAGAAGGACAAACGGCAAGGCTGAGCTCCTGGGATCAGCTTTGATGAGTGGGTGTGGATGAATAAGGAATAAGAAGGGGAAACCAAAAACACACACAATGAAAACGGTTTATTTCTTTCAGATATCACAATACTACGAGATTCAGAGGCACTCTAAAACATGAACAAATTCAAAGGTTAAAATATTACTCTCACTATTTATAAGAAGACCTGCATCAACAGAGATAAAATACTGCAGGAGGGGAAAAAAACACCACAAATCCGAGATGGCAGTTTCCTAAGAGGACAATCGAATGTATATGCAAATTGAACAATAAAACAATACAAATTGATTTATTAATTGCATTAATATAAAATTCAAAATGTCAAAAAAAAATTTGACAAACCTGAGAAGAAAAAGACAGCAAAGAAACCCAAAGGGAAACTGACTGGGTATATTTTAGGTGCCAAATAAAAAATAAAGAGCTTTTCCCCTTCTTGTATTCTTTTATTCTTCTTATCGTGCAAAGCAAAACTTAGATTAACAAACAAATTTACAAATATATATAATATATATACATATTTTGTTTTCCAAATTGAAAAAGGAAAAAAAACCTGACAAAACATAAATCATATTTCAGTCTCTCTATGAAAATCTGACAACATAAATTAAATTTTAGAAATTCCATCGGACCGGTTGCATGGAGCATTTATTCAGACAATACAGGACTGGAATTATTGTTCTCTCTGAAATCTGAAAACCCACACTAAGTATCAGAGGATTTCGTGAACTTATGCAAGGTTTAAAGCCGATGTATTTGTGGGTGGAATAACGCAATAATGAGCTGGTACCAATTAAGCATGTTTTCAGGTGTACTAGGATTAACGTGAGGACATCAGCAGCAATATGGTAAAACCTGGTTTGTAGTCTCTGCTCATTTTCTGTAAACTTCATTATGTACCAAATTTCTGGGACGTAATTACGCTCATGTACGCGTGGCACGCAGGCTTGAACTCATGTCATGCTGGCGCTATGTATAGTTTCCATCAATGGTCCTATAGTCCGAGATGCGTGTGATGCATTTTTACAAAAATGAACACTGGACTTATTTGCATCCGAGTGATGGCCAAAAATACTGGCCAAATTTCATAAAACTGTTTATGCACAAAAAGTAGCTAGATGTAAGCACACAAAATTATGCTTTCATGAACATGGTTACCAGCCAAAATACCATGTCACAGGAATTGTCTGTGACTGGTTTCCACTCATTTTTGCTAAGCAGAGAAATGTTTACCAATATTTTCCGCTTAACTAGCTCTATGAAATAGATAAACACACATTTGACAGCCTCACCATTAGTCACATACTCTCACCCCCCCTCCCCCCAAAAAAAAATATATAAAAAAACTCTGGGTTGGCAATCACCCTTTTAAAATGTACCCCTTTGGTGTCACTCTGTAAATACAATGAGAATATCATAAACTTTGGGTTACAGACTGTTTCCCCCTTTTAGCCTCAGTTTGGGTGTGCTGAATTGAATGGAAGAAAAAAAACACAAGATGGCTGACCGTGACAATGATCTGAACCGTCTTCTTTCAGCTGTAACAAAAGGCACTAACAAACTTTTGAGATCTTTTCCTCTTCACTCTATCAAATTTTAGAAATTCTTAAAAAGAATCAAGATGCTTGGCACTCAAGCTGAGCTAAGGTAAATGAATTAAAGAAATGACAATAACTTACGGTGGTCACAACCTCAAAGATATCATCACAAGAGACCATGATGGGTTTTTCCTCATTCCTCATCCCAAATCCAGCAGAGAGAAAGAGAGCAAGCCAGCAGGTGCAAACCAATATGTAACACATTGTGAAAAGCGCTCCGATATAACATGAACTTCAAGTCAAATTCTAATCATGCCATCGGTTTCCAGAGCAATGTGGGAACCCTTCGGCACAGACTGGTACTAATTCTACTCAACTTTCCAAGACTTCTAAAGGTGGAAATAAGAATAGGAGAGAGAGAGAAAAAAAAAGTCCTGCTGCCCAAAGTCTTGCAAAACCTCACCAAATCTGACCTGTCCCCTGAAACCACAAAGCATGTTTCAGCCTACCCCGTTGTGAGGTACATGCCGAACACAAAGAGACACCATATGTCAGCCAGTTTACCCCCAGTGGCAAGAGACAGGGACATCCAAAACATCCATGGGAAGCCCATGACAGACTCTAATTGCCATTTTATCTTGGTTAGTAAGAACAAGGACAGGGAGGAAACCTTCAGAATCGAGGCATTCATCAAATCTTGATCAATTTTGTGAATGGAGGAAGATTTCTTCAAAGTGGAATACCCCAGCCCTGGAAGGAAAACGGCAGTTAAAATGTAAATTCCTCTGCTCTCAATTAATGTTAGTTTCAGAGAAGTTTCACAACATTCTTAAATGTCAATATTCTTGACTAATAAATTATACCATACTGACCTTAACTTAACATTCAACAAAAATCATACTTTATTTAGATGGGGGGGGGGACCACACATTTTGGGAGAAAAAATCACTATTTTGCAAACGCCAAATACACATGATAAGTAATGTCAAATATTAAGGACCTTATTTAGCTATTGAGAAAGTGGTAATCACAGACATTAACATCCGAACCTTCATAGGTACTCATTTATACACCTAGGTGAAGAGAAGCTAATTATGTTCAGTGTCTTGCCCAAGGACATAAGCACCACAGCCAGAACTGACTAGGATTCCAAAGCTTGAGCTGAAGATGTAGCCATCATAACTTGAGTCCGGTGGGCTTAGACCACTCCACGAAACAGTAATACCTTCTCAATTTATATGTCCATATTCAAGAAGATACAAGTTAAAAAAAAAAAATCCACTTGACGAATAAGCAGTGTGCATTGTATTATGAACAGCCTATGTGTGGGCGTAAGCTTACATGGGTTAAAAACATGTTTGTCTGTACTGTTCTTTTATTGGTTGGTGCATCCTGTCATTGTATGGATGAGGGTTTCTGACACGGTTCTATTGTGGCAATACTGCAAGAAGTATGTCATTTGCTCATGTTAAATGCCAAATAATCATTATGTTTCTGTTACAGAAAAAGATATTCCATAGTATTTATTCCGTTGTATAAATTCATTTGGGGAGTTAATTAACATTAATTGATGAAACAAATCTACCACATGTAATGTCATGTTTTTTCAAAGGATTTAACACCGCAGCAATCTGTAAGGTATTTGGGCATGAAGCATCAATACTGTCCCATACAACCTTCCTCCAGACCGAACTGCCAAAAAAGAAAGTAGCGGTCTTTAATTCAACAAAATCTTCATATGTCACATCAAATAAAGAGATACTTTCTGGCCTAAAACTGTTTTTGTCTTAATTCCAGAGCAAAGCTCAACGACCGTGCGCAGGCTGGATTTTGTGAGTGTTTTCAATCAACTCGATCTTCCCGAAATAAACGAGCATGAAAATGATATATATTGTCCACGTCTGTGTAATTTCAAACATCGGTGATCGGGTTACCAGCTAGACTGGGACCGTCTTTAGAGGCTGAGGGAAAGGAGATATTTTATCAATAATCTCACTTTTGATTTCCCGCGGAGTGCTCTCTTACGATCCAGTATGAGATAGACACCCCGATTCAGATTTCAGGACTGACCGACATCCTCACCCGAAAAGTTGAGCTACTTATTTAGCCCTATCTTAGCCATCCTATTCCCACCCAAAAAGTTGACTTTTAATACGTTTTTTGTTTTTGTTTTTTAATGAAAGAAACATTATGGCATATCGAAGAATTTCTGAATCCAAGATAATGGCTCCAAAAAAATGTTCACTTTTTTGTAAAAATGTAGATGGTTTATGAAGCAGGAATAGATCAGAAAAACAGAGGGTGGAATAGTTTCTGAGCTTACATAAAGGGTGTCAAACCTGATGTACACCCCTTTTGTAAAATATGTGTAGAGGCTGTTTGGGATTCAGAATTTCGGACCAACAAATAAAATCATGTTTCAGCCGACTCCAGTATTCAACGAGGATGCAGTATAAAGTGTAACACAATATCTGTGTATGTGTAAGTTAACCCTCATCAAGTAAAGTTCCCTTAAACACCAATATGGCTAACAAAATGTGGAGTGACAATCCCTCAAAATTTTTTTTTTTTTAAAAGAATGAAAGCAGTACAACTGGTACCCTACAGAAGTGTTTCTTTGTACGTGGTAACAAATACTACATTATAAAAATCTATTTAAATCTATTTGTTAAAAATAGAGCTCGGCAGCATGTGTCAAGTATATATGACTTCTGGGAAACGACTATGACGTATCGAAATCCCAAAATACTTCGTCTAGAAACTCTACGCTCAAGGCACTTTACAGCTTCACAGATATTTAAAACCAGATAGTCTTAAGTCCCAATTACCTACAGATATTATGAGGGTACTAAATCTACAATGAGCATCTTCAATTGGGCTGTGGCTGACACCTGAGAACCTGTTTGACAAGAAGACTACACCGCTGAGTCCAATATTTTCCCATGTAGTTAAGTCAAACCACTCCATGGTAACCCTTTAAAGATGCGGAGACTTAGCAGAGTTTGTGCTCTGCATCCGATCTGCCAAGTTACCGTGGAAACTCGACTCCTAAGATTACACTTAATGCTTCTGAAAACCTGCATAAACATGCCATTAACATAGTTTAAACATTTGTTGTGTGCTCTGTAGGGGAAGGAAATGAAGAAGGGGGGGTTAGGATACGGAATTCAAGGTGCTTCCATACGCTGCATAAAGTCAACCTGATCAACGATATCAGGCTGGCCTTGATGCTATATGAGCCCTCATGCATAATCCCCCACAAGTCTCCCCCCCACCCCCAACCATCATCCGACCGTCCGAGCTCTCTGAATGTCAGGCACGATTTAGCAGACCACTCCTAACTAGCTTCTTGACTGAAAATCAAATACGGAAATTTCCTATGGATCTGACTGCGCTATGTTGGACCAGAATGGGAGGAATCCCACTGGGGAAGGCTGGCAAGTTCTCCAGAAACAAATATGTAAATCTGATTTTTCAAAAGCAAACTGGGAGGCTCAGACTTCACAATTTTTGACCTCAAGGTCCCAGAGGAATGGCTGAGAGTGAACGAGATAAGGACACGCAAATGGAGAGAGTCGTCCCAAAATTCGGGCAGGCTTTAAAACATTACATTCCTGGGGTGTAGTTGATGATGATGCCAAAACTTCAACAAAACTTGCCTGAATTGCCAATGTTTACAAAAAGCAAAACAAAAATGAATAAGGCTTGAGTTTTAGATTTTGTACAGATAATGTATTCAATTAAAAACAAATATTGAGTAAAAAAACACAAGGGAAAATGACAGGGTAAACTTGAGATAAATTGGGGTCGAACAAAAAAAACTATTTCTAGAGCGGGTTTTGAACCAATGATCTCCAGTTTAACGTGTCGGCGCTCTACTCAATGAGCTATCCAGCCCTACGTTGGCGGTCGCCCTATTTTGTCAATAGCTTTGTTCAAGGGTACCAGTCAGAAGCCATACAACCATTAGCTGCCATGTAGCCAGGGATCACCAAAGTTTATGATACAACCTGGGAAGCGGCAGCCAGGGGATGCAACTTTTTGTTATTTCAAACATCAAGTAATGAACCACAAGAGGAAGTGACTGGGCAAATTTTAAATAAAAACCAATTAAAAACAATTGAGAAAATAGAGTTCATTGGTGAACAGCTGCTTACCGACCGAAAGGACCTGTGAGGTTTCGAACCTAGCACTAGCAGGGTCTTTCTTGAAAGCTAAATGACAACGCAACACACATAAAGTACATGTACATGTATGCCTGTTTGTGTGTTTGTGTTGTCATTAAGCCTTCGAGAAAGACTCTGGGTCGAAACATCAAGCCATTAACTCTTTTTTGCAAATATAAACAGCAGAGTTCCTTTTACTTCTATCTTTTATTCAACTAGTCTTTCTGAATAAGCCAACAAATGCTCGGAAGGAAGTTGAATTTCTTTTAAAAGAGAAACAACATGAAATCATTGCTCCTTACTCCATAGGAAGGACCGAATCACTCTAGTGAAGAGCGGAGATACTCAAACAGGATTTACAGTAAGCCAGTCCCTGAGATTGGCCTTGGACAGGAGTCAGTGGAGCATCACAGATCCTTTTCAAAGGCAATTACTAACACGCAGTAACAACTGTCAGATGTCTTCCGGTAATTCTCATAGCTATCTGCATGATACTTCATCTAGAGAGATTGACCAATCATTGTATGTTCAATGCAATTCACTATCTGTCATTTGTTCAATAACAATTAACTGTGATTTTCTGGTACGGAGATGTATTCACTGGTAAATATATTTTTGAACGCTAGGGTTGAATTACTATTCTCAATGGTTATCAAGCAGCATGTTCCTATAAATGATGATGACGGGCAGTCTGAAAAACTCATTAGTATCTTTCTGTACATGTCACTTGATTCTTTTAATGTGTTATCAAGAACTGTTAGTATGAACACGGCAATTACATTAAACCTTATACCAGATTTGTGGTGACTTTAATACTTGCTTTCCACTGCTGTTATAGTTATTACAAGGATATTCTAGAATTACATGATATTCAAATATTATAAGGTATTCAGGTACTATGTGATACTCTGGTTTTGTATACATATTATATTCTAGTATGATATATTCTTATATTATATGATATTCTAGTATTCTGGAATGTTCTGGTTGTATGTGCTATTTTTGTAAGAATTACCTGCTACTGAGGTACTATTGGACATTCTAGTAATCTGAAATATTCTGTTTTAATGAGCTTATTCTAGTATGAGATATTCTTAAATTATATGATATTCTAATATTCTGGAATATTTTAGTATTCTAGGATATTTCCTACTGTACTCAAATGACTAGAATTTGAATGGAGTCTTAGAGGGCCTTCAGTAACTGGAATAATGAGAGAGCTTTAAGAGTGGCTCAGATAGCCCACTATTATAGGATCCTCTATCATCAGTCTTATGGGATTTCAGGGTAGAATCTCATATAAGGCTTAGGCAGTGATCGGTTAAGGTACTGTGTCCATACAGGCTCTATCAACGTAGCTCACTGCTTTGTACATACCTCAGACCATCCTCTCACACAGTAAATAACTAACACCAACAACAACAACAACAAAAACAACACCAACAACAACAACAACAACAACAACAACAACAACACAGAAGTGAAAATACTGACAGTAAATAAAAAACAAGAACGTTCAAACAAAAAATACACCAAACTAAAACAATCCCTGCAAAGTGATGTCAAGATGAATAAATATCAATTGAAAAGGGAAAATAACTTAATTTCCTTCCCTAATAAAAGCTTTTCATTTAAACAACACCAAGAACCAACCCTGCCGAAAAATAACAACCTTAAGGAATGTTCGACCCCCCTCCCCCCTTTCCTGTTGCCTCTGCTATTCTTTACACAGTAATTTCAATAATAAGTTACTTTCCGACCCCTGCAGGGGACATTCAAGCTCAGCCACAATTATCTATCTGCACTGCTGTTTCCAATTTGCCTAAGTGAGAGCCCTACTGACTGCATGGTTTCAAGGAAACCCTGGTACGACCCGTGCTGATGATGAAGACCCAAAGACAGAGCATCCAAGAGGTTGGCAAGCTTCGCTAACTGATGTGTGAGCGTATTGATGCATTCAGGAAATGAAAGGACTTGTTACCGGGAAGGAAAATGGGGCCAGTGATGGGGAATTTACGGCCCGACAGTGATGACTCTATAACACTTTCCCATGGTGTCATCTTTGCTTCGAGAAATCTGAACAATCGTGTCGATAAATTGGTTTGCCTCGTTGAATTCATTGCTGTATGTTTTCATCAGTGAAGGAGAAAAGTCAAACCATTCGGCATAACGTACGTTTGATGTTGCCTCTCAAATTTATTCAAAACAACACCATTCCCATTTCTTTGCACCTTACCCCTCCACATATGCTATTATCATAAAAAATATCAATACATAATTTATTGGTTCATGGAAGAGTAGTATTCCAATCCTCTATTTTTCAATAACCACATCATACAACCAACACGTGACCCAATAATCTAGCTAGGTGATCACATTTTTAAGAATGCCAAGTAAATGTTTTTGCTTTTGTCAGGGATATACGTGCTGAATTTAATTTGTGGGGAAATTATCTCACACATAGCAGTGTTTCAGAAATATTTCTTTGGATGACCGTTAGTTTATATAGAAAAAGACTCCTACATCTAACCTGTGATATCTGATTAATTGAAAGAAGTGTTATTTTTTCAACAAAAGGGAGCAACACAATCAAAGATTTTTTTATGGTTAATGTCATGGCAGGCATTGAACACTTTGAAAAAACTTGACACCAATTAAAATATCCGCCTGGATATGAAAACATTAATTAAAGCACCCAAAATATGCAGTGCACAAAACAAGGCAAAACCACCGTCGCGTGCAAAGGACTCTGAGAGACAAGAATGAAAAACCAAGAAGCCGACTCGACTCTAATATATTCCACATTTCATATTCAAGTAATCTCATTTTCACCTTTTTGTCCCACACAATCTCCAGCCCCGCAATCTCCGCGACCATTTCCCAACGTGTAAATATTCACAGCAATAACAAACACGGCGTTCCTACAATAATTGCCAGCGGATCGCCATGGCGGAAGCGGTCGGGAAAACAACTCATTTGAAATTCTGATCGGCCGTAAACTTTCGGTGGGCACGGCGAACATGAATGGCAAATCAAATCCCAATCGAAAGTCTTAAACATCTCTCCAGCCATCAATCTTCAATTTTTAATTCATTCCAGAGACCTTACCTCAAACCCCCCCTCCTTCTATGCCACCGAAGTTGTAAAGCATAACATTCTGCTTTCCTAAGCCAAGATTTAATCACTTTCCGATCTTTTGTTCAATTTTCCTTTATAAAATCTGCTCCCAAGGAAACAACGAAATCCCGAGGGGGGGTTTTTGATTGGGAGGAGAACGTCTTTACTTTTTCTCTCCTTAAAATGTCACCGTAAGGGATGTTTTTAGTTCAAGCAGATAAATTTGGATTTCCAGGTCTGACAGGGAAAAGAATGCAACACATCTGTCAACAATTTTAGACATTTCTATTTCTTTGGGGGATTTTCTTTTTGGCGTGTAAAGTTTGCAGGCAAATCACAGATTATGATTAACAAATACCATCACATTTGTTGTATGCTCTTTTAAAGGGCAGCCTACTTGTTGGGGTCAAAAAATAATGGGAACAAGTTTCTTCAAGCTATCTTAACTATCTCAATATCTCAATGAAACAAAATGATTAGATTACTTGTTTGAATCTTACTGATTTATCAGTCCCCAATGCTAATTTACAGGATTCAAACTGGCCTCGCACTGTGATGGACCGAGCTTTTGAATCCAACAAGACGCTGAAGTTGCAATGAATGTAGGTCAATTTATTGTTGTGCCAATTTGTCAAGGTTTTTTCCATCTAAATGTTTAAAAGGAACTACCTTTATAGTAACGAATTATTCACACGATATATTATACTAAACATACTTTAATTTTCAATAACAGAAGAGACATCCCCCCCCCCCCCCCCCCCCCCCCCCCCCCCCGGGTGCATGCATAATACAACAACACAGTTGCACATTAGTAACTCCTATTTCAAAGCTAACAACTAGCTGAAAAACAACACTTATAATTTACATAAAAGTCATTTTGTATTAAAGATATATGCACGATAACAGCAGTCCAGACACTAACATCAAGTACAACGCTACAAGTCCAATATACTTAGCACTTAAACTGCTGCAGGCAAAATCTTGTTTCACCTAAACTTTGACATTTATATATTAAACAAACCAAGTATAAAACCTTTACATCAGACTAATAATGGAGGACGGGAAACATGGGAGTAAAGGCTTGGGAAAAAAGCAACATGGTATGATTCTACGGACAAAATCTTACCTCAGTTTAGCTTAGATTATGCAGGATGAAACGCCTAAGGGATGCCCTGCTTGCCACTGATGGATGGGGGGGGGGGATAAAGCACAAGAAGAAAAAATCCTGATGGCAGAGAGACAGAGCGAGCGAGGCACACACACTCAGTGGGCTGATTTGTAGCGATGAATATTCAGAGTTGAGTGAATCGCAAGGAAGGAAACATGTGCTGTCAGTGGGGGGGGGGGGGTCTATCTTCAGCGGAGGTCCTTGGGTCGGCCGGCTCAATGAGCCATGAAACCGTTTTGCTGTTCCGCTGCTGAATGGAGACTGAATAGCAAATGGCCGTACCCCAGAGGAAAACCACACCAAGGCTCCCCCAGAGATTGCACAATGCAGCTGCAGACTTCTTCGGCTGTATCCTTCTCCCCCGTCTCCTTTGTTTCTTCTTAAGAAGACGACTGAATTTGTTAAATCTACAGTCTGAATATTTGCTGGGGTGATTACCAAACGAGGGAGTGAAGGAGTTAAAACCAACAGAACTCCAGAAACAATGACCCTTTCTTGCTCGTGTCCTGTGGATTTCTCTCTTCAGAGGATAAAGCTATCAGTAAGAAGAAGTTTAGCTGAAGCTGTAGGTTTCCCCAGGGCATGAAGCAGATATATCATAAACGGTTATGGTGCTGATGAGTTCAATTTCTGAGTTTATCGATAACGTCCTTGATAAGAATGACGTCTGACGCTCCACGAGTGCCCGTCGATCTTGATCTGACTTGCTTTCTGATGTTGCTTTCTTGCTCTCCTTGTCAGAAGACACACTGGGATTCTTTACCTCTGAAGATACGAGTCTAGCTCTCCCGGAAAATTAATGCAAACAAGATGTGTGTGTAGGGGGGGGAGGGGGAGGAGAGGATGAGGATAAAACAGTAAATCTCTCAGAGAATAAAGCAGGAAAGTGCATCAAGCCCTGCAGACCAAACACCAAACATACCTGGAGCGATCACAGGAAGATGTGCAAGTCGAAAAGGGTGAATAAATCAACTGTCCAAGAAGGGAGAACAAATGCAAAGTGTGCGGTTTGCACTCCGACCGCACTAGGTGGCTAGCTTACAGTGTCTCTATCTCTGCAGATGAACGATAGACGCAAAAACAAAAAAAAACCCGAAAAATATTTAGATGGCTGCGTCAAAAGATGAGGCTTCACAGGATGATCCCATTGGCTGGTTCTGGGTAGACCATGAGGGGGTAGGGTCCACAAAGCATATGGTTGGTCAGTTTCAGCAGACAACACCTTACAATGTCTATAGGGTATGAACGCTACTTCATATAAGACCATCCAAGATGCCTACTTTCAGAGTGGAACACTCCTCACAGTGAAAACAGAACAAAGGCCAGTCCATTCTGTGGAGGGGTGTTGGTGTGTAGTCTGCTGAAAGACACTTGTTACACATTGGGAAAAGTGTGTCTGCAGTGAACTAAAAACGCCTCCACACACAAAATAAGAGAGTCACGATACCTTTGAATAATGGAGGATTCCAAATGACATGATTAAAAATGTTTCCAACATACCATTACCATGATGCAGACCTCTTGTATTTACTTCACTCAACCAACCAAACACAGGCCGGTCCGAACTGGCTGTAGCTATGGCTGTACCTATGGCTGTTGCTATGGGCCTCCTAATGTGATGATCAAGCCACAGCCGCCTCCGCTTATTCAGACACAGCCAGAGGCAGACAAAATAGTCTGACCCCCTTTTGGTATCATGGAAAGTAGTATTTATTAATGCTTTGTAAGACTTGGCACATGACTAAAATGGTGTCCGAACGTTAGATGCTGGAATGCCGGCCACTCAAAATCTTGTTTAGAAATCACAAGATGGAAGACCTGTACCACTTCACAGAAATTATGCTTGTTTTATATGACAGTCAAACTATAGTAGTAGTATTATATTTGAAATTTTGTTTGTGTGCACTGAAATTTGATAAATTTGATATACTCCTTAATATGATGCAGCCAATGTTTTTTATTTTTATTTTAATTTTTTTTGGGGGGGGGGTTGAAAATCATTGCTCTTGAATCCTTAGGAAATCTTATCAGTTGACCTGAGAACTAAATAACTTCCAATGTTTTTTATTTTTATTTTTGGGGGGATGAAAATTTGCTCTTGAATCCTTAGGAAATCTTATCAGTTGACCTGAGAACTACATAACTTAAGAATGGAAATATCCTTTATCTAAACATAGTTCCCAATACTGGTTAGAATATCCCATAAATGTACCGTACTTTAGGAACAATCAACGGAGTTTGCAGCCGACAGCATAAAGTTGTAGCTCTGGAAAGATCCCAGTATTATGAGTTTAAGACTTGACCCGAGCACAGTCTTCTCCCAGCCTAAAGACATTTCTTCCAAAAAACTTGAAAACTTGAGCCTGAGCTGGTGGCTCTTGGTTTCTGTTGGTCTCCCATGTTTTGTTTTCTCAAAACATGGACTTCTGATATAAATGTATATGTTCAAGGGCTACATTAACAGTGGAGATGGAGGCAAGAATGTTCAAGATAGACATGTATAAACTTCCACAGACCAGCAGGCCTGAAATCACATGGAGGCAGGCAACAGTGGCCATGATCTCCATTGCCCTGGTCTTGGCCTCGGTGCCCCTTCAAAAGTTTCCCATAGACTTTAAGATTTGGTGCCCTTTGTACCATGAAAATGGCCTTGCCCTCTGAAAAATAAAATTCCAGGCCTGGTGAACAAAATTATATCACACACAATTTCACTTGGAAGAGGATCAAAATGAAATTTAATCTACTGAAATCCATTGTTGGACCTTTTTTTTTAAGGGTATTAAATTCCGCTTAATTACTTGACATTTTGACCCCCCCCCCCTACAAACCAAGACAGATGTGTGGTGTAGTCCCATTAGCATAAACGGGAAGAGCAGAATTCTGCTTCCGGAAAAGAGAGACGGAAAAATGAACAGCAGCGATCTAAACCGTGCTGCTTCAAAGGACAGTTCCTCGTTGTTTCTTGGAAGAGTAAATTAATTCCCAGTTGTCTAATCTTCAATAAACACACCATAAAATGAACTACTTGAAAATGTCATCAAATTTTTGTGTAATGTTTAAGTCCTGTTTAGTCAAAATTTAGTAACAACCCCCCCCCAAAAAAAACAAAACAAAACAACAACAACCTGTTTTTGCAGGGATTTTATGCACATTCGAAAATGTTTCTCTGGGGCAATTGTACTGGTATGAACTTAATAATCACTGCTTTCAGATTGAAACTATTTCCATTTATAAGAAATTAGACTTGGCTGCCGCAAGCTGCTCACCAATCAAAAAGGTCCATGGTGTAAATGCAAAATGGCCTCACATTTCTTCATTTAAAAATGTATACATATATTAGATTAAGGATCAAATTTGTAAAAAAACATCAAATAAATCCATTTCAAAAATGCTCCCGGTTGTGCGACTGAGCTTTTAAAACTAAACAATACACATCAAGTAAAAAAACATCACAAGGACCTCAGCATGCTCCAGCCAAACATGCAAAACATTGAGGTCCAGAATGCCCTCTAGTTTAAAAAAACCCACAAAAAAACGGGAAGAACCCTGCATAGGAAGAGAAAAGGGGCAAGAGTCATTGAATTCACTGTAATAATTTGCAGCTGCACCAATCTTCTAAATGAATAATGCAGGAGAAGTCATTCTGGGCCTGCCGTCCTGCCGAGTTTCACGGCGGAACTGGCAGGCACGTTGACAGGATATTCATAACGCCGTGGTGTTAGGATGGCAAAGGGAGGACGGGGGTTCGGGCGAGGATGAGGAATGGTGGAAAAATCAAAGGCACTCTTTCGATGACAGTCAGAAATGATATCTTTTTAAAACTCTACTGTGATCTGACACTAAGCTGACAGGTTATGGTTGCATAACTCTTGTTTGCTCAAAAGAGCACCACAGAAAATAAGTACAAAAAACATTTTCATCAACTAACATGATTGTGACCAAGAAATAGTTACAATAGGTTTGAAAACAGAGCTACTTTCAGTTCAACACGGTGTGATGTTTTTTTTAACTGAAAAAGACATAGAATAACTTAATCAACATCCTGACATGTACAAATTTACATTTTCACTTTCACCCCCAAGCACGGAGGTTGTTCTACCTCCCTCCTCTCCCTCGGGGGTGTGTAAAAAACAGTGAAGACATGGTCTCCTTCACACTGAGTGATATTCTCCAGGAATTATTCATCATCTTCAACACTTTATGCGGGGCTCAATTTCATAAGGCTATTAGGCAAAACATAATTGCTTGACAAGTCTTTTGTGCTTAGCAAAAAAAATAGCAGAGAACCTGTCACAGAGCAATGTGCATTACACAGTATTTTGGCTGGTAATCCATTTCTGCTAAGTGAAAACTTGTCTATGCTTTGTTAAAGTTTGTGTCTCTGGCGCTGAATTCATTAGGCTGCTTACTGGTAAGCAAATTTTTGTACTTACTCTTGGAGGAAAATGCGCGTGAGCAAAAGTGAATTTTTAAACGATCAAGAAGAATTGACAGTGTGTGTGTGCGTGTTCACGATGGATTGGCATTGTTCCGTCACTCATCCCCTTACACAATCTAAACTGATAGATGAACTTGTTGTTACGATAAGCAGCGGTTATGAAACGAAACTGTGCTTAGAGCTCGACTGTAAGCAGTAAACATCTGCGTTACAAACTTAGGGTCTATAGAGATTTGGGGGTGGGGATTATAATGCTGGGTACAAACAAATAATTAACAATTTTACTCCTTGTCCAAGGATGCTTTGGGAAAATCAACAAAAATTTCTGATTTCATTCAGAGATCTGAATAAAAGAATTTTGTTCGATTCCAAGATATTCAAAAATCAATTAGTGATGTGGGAAAAGAAAGGTAGCAACCCCTTCCACTGACGTCACACCTGGTTA